>JAEAOA010000320.1:7500-152500 GCA_016746295.1 Potamilus streckersoni | reverse complement strand
CAAAATGAAATACGTGTCCTTTATAAACATACCCATGGATTGTTGTGATTAAGGCCTGAACCACGGCTGGCTTTTGCTGTCATCGGAAAAAAAAATAATCTGAGTATTTGGAGATTAGAACGACTGTACTGTCTCATAAATCTTTACATTAAATAAAGTACATTCTATTAACATTAAGAAGTTGCAGGTTTAAGCAAACTAAATCAATATTTGGTTTATAAATTGGTATTCCATTATATTATTTTTTGTCTTGTTATCTTTCCAAACGGTTTAACGCGGAGACAGATATGCACTTCAAACGATATAATCACGAAATTATATTTATCGCATAAAAGAAAAAAAAAGAAAAAAACCACATGTAATGGTTTATTAGGAAAATATACAATACATGAACAATATATAAACATTCTGACCATGTACTTAGTTCACTACTCCGTTGAGATGTTGATTCTTATTGTTTTTTTTGTATACGGCTAGTACTTTTAGGATCATACTGAATTTCTTTGATTTTACTTTCTTTATAAATGCAATTCCTTACAGCATATATTGCACATCATCGAAATAAGTGAAATTGTTAACTTGCACGAATGTAGTCATCTTGATTAGAAATTATAATTTAGAACGACAACATCTTATTAATTGACTGCTCCGGTGGCCTAGTGGTAAGAGCATCAAGAGGTTGAGTTTGAAATATGCACAAAGATATAAGTTATATAGATAATGTTAAATAATGGAAATCTTTTATTTTAAAAGGTCCATGATTGCTAAGCTAGCATACGGTTACGATTAAGATTCAATAACGATTCATATGACTATTTATAAGACTGATCATACGAATTTTCTGAGTCACGAAATTAGTTAATGGGAACTATATAGCGACAATGGGACTTACTTTTATAATACAGGCTTGGACGATATAGCGACAAGGGGAACTTTAACTTGAGTGGAACGATATAGGGACAATGGGAACTGAACACGGGTCTGGCTAGGGACATGGGAAGACTTGAAAAAGAATGGGACTGTCTAGTCGCAAGTGTGGATCGGCCCATATAGACACAAAGGTGGTACAGGGAAAAACACAATAGAGACATAAACAGATATAGACACATATGCAAACACACAACTATAAGACAGAAAGACAAAACATGTTGGGCACTAGAGAATGACATTTTTTCGAAACCATGAAGTGGACCTTAGGTTTATTCTAATTTCTATCATTCTTTTTATTCACAAACTCCTAATCGTCTCCAAGACATTTTTTTCTACTTCTCTTTCTCCTCCTTCTCCTTCTCCTCCTCCCCTTCTCTTTTCTTCTTCTCATTGTCTTCTACTTTCATCATTTTATCATTATATTCTTTAATCTGCTACATTTCACCTTTGTCCTTCTCTTTCGTCTTCTTCCTTTTGTATTAGATTCATTAACATTTCTTTGCCTTTTTAAATTATTAATTTTCGTGCGAAATCTTTCGGGACTGTAGAAACCTGTTTCGACATTTACTAGCAATTCTTCCACGATGCATAATCATCCAGGTATTTCGCAAAGCAGACGATTAAATGTTGTTCTTGTTATGGCCATCTTGATACCACCATGTCCTCTTCGTCTTTTCTCTTTCTTCAAATATTTTATCACATTCCATTTCTATAGCGGCTCCACAGTTTAAAAAGAGATAAGAGTGTTCCACAGATTTTAACAGTCTATAATTAATTCTCTCAAACAATTGACTTCAAGAGTATTGTCGATTTGGGGATACAAGATTACATTCGCCGCGTTGAGTAGATCTTTAACAACTGAAGTCCTACACGAAGTTGATTGGATTTTATAGGGTGCAAATGCCCCTCTTCGCTGCCTTGGCCAGGATTGAAATCAAAAGCTCACAAAGCGTAGCATCCTGCATGAGAATCTTGTTCGAGAATGGAGTGTCACCGTGCCTTTTCCTATCTAAAATGGAATATCTTTGTCCCAGATCTCCCTTAATACCAATGTTGACACTATCAAAATACGACATGCTGAGGTACAAATAATGAGGATTTTTAAATTCGCGGTGAACGTGATAGGTTTTTACACCTTCCTCGTAAACAACATCAACATAGTTCGCTTTCAATGGAATGACTTGCAGTAACGTCGCAAATGTGTGTTTTACGACGTTGTAATCCACGATATCGGAGTAAACAAAGATCAAAATCACTCCTTTCAGTTACACGTTGTAAGAAAAGTTCTTGTAAAATCGGTCGTTGTTGTTGTCGTCTCTGGAATTGGATGACACTTTGACATCACCACCAAAAATCTCTAACAAAGTGTGATGAATAGTGATAAACAATATTTTTGGCATCCAATCATCTCATAAGGAGTAGCAGGCGACAAGCTATTTTGTGGTATTCGATCTTGACGCTTTCGTTGGCAGGACTTTGCCAAATTGAGCGATGTAAATAGTGGCAATCGTTTCCACCAAATGTTAAGCATGGAAATAATAGCCTGCCATAATTCACATGTTTTAGATGTTAAAGCAGCATTGACTAGTGATGTTTTTTTTTTATTCGTAAAACGGGTTCGTTTGCGTCCAACTGTTCGTTCAGGATTTCGACCCAAAACTTAGTTTGAAATACCACTGACAATTTGGTCTTTCTTGGGATCAATGATTTCGACTAAATCCACTTCACAATGAGGTTCCTTATCCAATTGGATGGCCTGAGATAATTTGGCTGTGAAACACTACCACCATCAATGTTCTCCTCGATATCTCTGGGAATTTAATTATAGGAGAGGCTAAAGAGGAGGGTGTCAGCGATGGTTATGAAGTTCTTGGAGACACAGGTTTCCATTTTATCCTCAAATTAGGGAAAACTGGTTTTAAATTGCGTTTGGAAGGCTGAACCTGCAACGGTGAAGTGGGATAAGCTGTTACTGCTGATGGAGACATGGTAACCACAGGCCATGGTTTAGGAAAGTAAGGTTGCGTTCAGGCAGCAAAGCCTCTCTTGCGGGTAGAAGCTGTTTTGGGGGGACTTGTCTTGGGACGTTTCTTTCTCTTCAGTTATGCCCTGGTCTTGACAGTAGAGCCCCTTTTCTTCTTGTCACGTTTGGTTGGTGGAGAAGCTTTTGGTAGGGCTAACAGCTGAGTCGTTTGGATTCCATTTGAAGATGGAGCGAATGATGATAACTCTAAGAGAACCTCTACCTCCAGGTTTAAAAATGATTTGCTTTTTGGTTTTAGTGTCAAATCGGAGATTTGCCAGTTGCGTCAAGGTTAGTTTCTATTTGTCAAAAAAGCTTTTGCTTTGATGTGTGATGTTTATGACGCCTTGAAATAATTGACGTACTGTAACTGCAAACCATCGTCACACATCTTTAAAACTGGCTTCTAAGACACGATCACGAATTTGTGAATTTTTTTTAAGATCACGGCTTATCAATTTCTGTCGGAGACAGAACAAAGCTACCCGACGATGTTTCGTAATTCGATGAGGTTGATCTCGATTATCCAACTTCGCTACATAATTTATGCAACTATTATCCTTTCTGTGCGGACTCAATGGTAATAGGTTATAGTATGTTATCTCAGGAACAACAATCTTTAGCATCACCAAGACAACATTCTATGGTAAAAAAACAACTAGTGCCATATTTACTCGATACAAAAAATTGTTTTGCATTACAAAGTTTTAAAACAAGCATTATATGCTGATCTTGTGTTGAGAAAATTTCATCGTGTACTAACATTTAACCAGTCACCTTGGATGAAAATGTCATACTAACTAGAACACTTCAAGAAAAGCAAATGACTTATAGGCCTCATTTTCCAAACAAAGCAGCGCTGTGTATGTTCGAAAACTGAGCAGGATGAGGTCTATCGAATGTTGTTAACTGTTGATAACTTGATAATACGCAGTGAATATATGCAGTTTCCATAGTCAGACATAAACTGCAATTTATTAGCTGAGGCTAACAGTATCATCAAAGATTGTTTTGAAAGGTCACGGCCTATTTTAGCTCACTTTATATTCTGTTTATATTTGATAGGATAGGTTTCTCACTTGCGGTCTGTTAGGTGACAAAATACATGTAGCAGCTGATTAGGCATAAAGTTCGTTTAACGATAACGTTCATAAAGTCCGCACTTTTGAAGAAAAACGTTTAACTGATAATCTAAATTAGTTCTGGTGTTTTCTTTTCTGGATGCAACTTCCAATCACGGTGGTAAGGGAAATTGGTGTTGGATGAGTAGGCGATAGGTAATATATTCAATTTGTATATGTTTTACAGATTTTCGATGGTAATGTTGACTGCACGTACATGGCATGATTAATGCCTATATCGTTTGGCTTAATATTTTTAAAGATACGTTGGAAACAATGGCCGTATGAAGTTGTCTTTGAAGCGATTGGAAACCACAAAATAACAATCGAACGACTGTTTGTTTGCATTAAAATATGGCTTAGTTTAATTCCCTTGATTGCTGATAAATGGCAAGGTACATTTAGATCAATAGCAAATACAAATTCTGATTGAAGGGAATCACAGCTTTATACATAAACACATTTGTTTTTTTTTGTAAGTATTTAATGCTCTTTATATTGATTAAATCAGAATGGAAAATAAGGCATCTCTAGGATCCGAGCAAAAACAAGATCTCCCTGACGAATTCTAAAGCCTGTAATACAGGTAACAGGTGGTAGCATCTAAACGAAAATGAAATCTTTATAATTAGTAAGAAATTAAACCTCTACAACCCTGCTTATAACAAATCCTTGTAAGAATCAAACAAACAAATCTTTATCATTGCAAACACATTCAGCTCAACAGATGTCCTGGCTTTCTGGAGTCACGCTGCAGGCGCACGTGATTTGAAACATTAAAGTAGCATAGCCCTTTGCATTGTGAATACAGCAACAATATGTCAGTGACTAGAAATACGTCTGAGACAAACCCTCGTCACGAATGGGAATTCTAACGTATATTTTGTTTCTTGCCTACATTACAATGTTAGAATTTTGTTACCTTTAACGGATATTGTGAAAAAGGAACAACCACCATGACCCTCAACCTACCACATAATTGATCTGTAATAATAATAATAATAATAATAATAATAATAATAATAATAATAATAATAATAATAATAATAATAATAATAATAATAATAATAATAATAATAAATAATATATTTAACGAATATGGCTCTATTAGAATGCAGATATATTTAGTCTCCCTTGAGGTTCTTTACTACTTTTGACAGCCTACATGCATGAATCGTACAGCAAAATATGTAAGATAACTAAAAGATCCACATTTGAAACAGAAGAAAAAGGCAAATGATATTACTTACCATCACTTATGACATCGATTATATTCAAAGAAAAGATAGACTAGCATGCTCATAAGTAAGTGGAACAGGAAAAATAAATTTTAAAAATATAATGGCATAAACTAAATTAAAAATCATGTTTAAAAAATGTCAGCCGTTTCATTACAATTTTCAACAAAGGTTGCTAACCTAAGTGATGTAGGCAAAAAATTCCATATCTTAGATAAAAAAAATATGTAAAGAATATCTCCATAATTATTGTATTCGGGATTATTAAAATGTGTACATTTATAAGTACTGCATTATGAAGGTTTATTCTCTCTGATAGCTAAAGGCGTTTAAGTTCATTGTAAATAGTCTTAAAAGGTGTGTCTAAAGTAACATCCAAAACTTAGGCGATCTACTCTCGTTTGTATCTTTAATTCCTTCTAAATGACTCTTAGCACAGTTTCTACATATTGTCAAACAATAGTCAGTTCCTGCCAAAAGATAGGCACTGTAGTTATGGTTAATAAGGAAGTAAGATCTATTCTCTTTATATACCTATGCAATCTGCATGTTATAATAAAGACCAGGTAAAATTATTTCAGTTTTGGATTCTTATCAGTTGTTCAAAGAATATTAGTTAACCATTTGGAAGGAGGGCGTGTCTTTATATTCATTGGTTGGCCAGCTGCAAACTTACAGCAAAACAACAGTATATTATCTATCTAACCAGGTTTTGAATGTATAGTTTGTTCTACTGGCGCTGATCAGCCTTACTGCCTCCTGAATGAACTACAACTAAGGTAAATATGGTCTTTGTTAAGAATGTGAGCACTTTTTCCTAATTTCCGGCATTTATCAGTAAATGTGCTCCGACAAAATGACTTGTATGCCGTATACCGTAACACAAATGTCGTTATCTGATGGTTAAGTGTATTCATGTTATTTACCGCCTCTAACTTACAATACATTTATACTCTTTCGGCTTTATAATTTGGTTCCGATTGATTTTAGTACATTCAAAGTCGAAATTGACCAGTCACATCAGTTGTTGCTAATTTTAATTAGACTTAAGTTTTAATTTATATTTGATGATTTGCCCCAAAGATTTGAAATATCTACAAGTTTGGCATAAACGCATAAAACTTTATGATAATGAACATGAACAGTAATATGGTGAATCTTTGACAAAGAGCACGTACATGACTGCTTGAATGCTTTAAATGCTAGTGTCCAGTCAAACACGAACACCATACCTTCAAAACAGTTATGTCCAGTCGGCAAAGGATATATACTTCATTTATTTTATTAACGTTCTGCGTCGATAGAACTTTTGTTTTCAACATGATGTCGAGTTTTCAGGACAATAATGACCCATTTTGGAAAATCTTGTAATACTTCAGAGATTTAAGTTTTATTTTCATTTCCTGACCGTCAACTTCTTTGGACGAAATCGGTATATATATATATATATATATATATATATATATATATATATATATATATATATATATATATATATATATATATATATATATATATATATATATATAAAGAATACAAATCATATGGCGAATAACAACCCTCTTAAGCGTACTGGATCCACCAAGGGATCACGTTTGTCAGGGATTAATTAAAATAGATGCAATAAACTGACGACGAACAGTACGAAACTAGTAACTAACTAGCCTAAGCGCTTTCGACTCTTAATGAGTCTTTTTCAAAGGCAAATACAAAACATAGTTACGACAAACAAATAAACACAAAAACGTTGCGTTTGTAAACCTCTACATTTCTATCTTCACATGTGCTAAAACTATAAATACAACCAGCTTGTATAGACTAGTTGCAAAAACTGAAAACGTTGTATAATTCCCTAAAAGTCTACAAGCCAAAGCGACATCTATTTTTACTTTGTGTACATATGTAACGCAGATTATATCCCGGATATTTGGTTCTATACCGGTTATTCTTATAGTAAAAATTGAAGGATAAGAAGATTTAGAAAATGTTAAATTCTACTAGTGCATAGTTTTCATTTTCTAGTCTTCTTGGTTTAGACCGCTTGGTTTCAATGCTCTAAGGCGGCGTATCCAGTATGATTCCTTTTCCTTCCTGGTTTCGGAACTCCAGCTGTGGTTGTTGGCAATAGCGATAAGTATTATATCACTGAAAGTGTGGCCAGGGGAGGAGAAGTGTTCTACGACCGGGCTTCTGTACAGCTTTTTTGTCATCCAATCAGATCTATGAAGGTTTATCCTTATGTGTAGCTTTTCAGTTTCTTCCACGTACTGAAGGCCACAGATCTTACATGTGATGAGATAAATCACATTCTCTGTTTTGCACGTTTTGTTTGGACCATGTATGTTTAGTTTTTCTTTAGTCACTGTGCTAGTGAATGTCTTGGTCTCTATCATATGTTGACAGGTTTTGCATCTTTTATCGCCACAGGGTCCAGATTGACTAGGTTGGTTTTGACTAGCGATTGTTGTTAGCTTGGCCCTGACTAGGATGTCCTTTAGGTTTTTTGGTCTCCGGTAAGCTACTACAGGTTTGTTCGGAAGTATTAGGTTTAGTATGTCTGACGATTGCACGGTTGGCCAGTGGTTTGCGATGATTTTACCTACTTTGGGATTGTCTGGGTGATAGGTCAGAATAAATGGTATCCTATCAACCTTTTCTTTCTGTCCATATCTGAGTAGGTCATCACGGTTTGTTTGTTTGGCCCTTTGGATTGCCTCCGCAATCAGGTCTTTGTCGTTCCCTCGGTAAATTAAATGTTTAGCCAGCTCTTCAGATCTTTCGCAATGAAACTGATGCTTTAATTCGCCTAAAGCATCATTGCACTTTCTTGCATTATTTCCTCGAAACAAATACAGTCACTAAAGGTCTTCAAATTCATGTGAAACCGCAAATTATTGGCAAGAGTTCAAACAGATTCAACAAAAGATGGAATAAAATAACTCACGACGCTTCCATGAAACTCACAGCCCTACTTAGTAAAAACGTAAATCATCAATATCTAGCCAAATCAGCAACCATTGAAGAACTAAAACATCAGCTCAATTCCGTCTCAACAGAAGAACAATTGAAAACGTTTTACTCCAAATTAAATAAAGATGAAAAAAGACTCTCTTCGAAACTATACAAAGTCAGAGAGAGAAAATTTAGAAGTCATGATCTACAACCAATGGACTGTTGTGAAGAAACTTCAATTGACGAAATTTCTTCCAAAAACAACCGTAAGAAGAAAAATCGCCGCAAAAGGAAGAATCACAAGCACTTTGTAACAAACACTAATGCAACTGTTACTAACACAGTAGTCAACATCTCCAATTTAGAACTTACTGATGCAGAACTAAAACTGTTATCGAAAGGTTTGAGTTTCTGTCCCCGTCCTAAAACATACGACAGAGGGAAGCTTAAGAATGACAACGAAGAAATCATCCGCCGACTAAGACTCAAAGCCCATTTTGCCTTGCAACCACCAAGCAAATCAAAGGAAAATATAAGCTGCGACCAACCCACATTTAGAAAGAAAAGTAACTGGACCCCACCAAAAAGTTCAATTCCGAATCTGGAAGCCTTTATCAACTTGGTTGAAAACGATATTTCCAGACATATCAACCATACTAACAAATATTCTAATTTGACAAAAGAAGAAACAGATGCCCTGCACTCACTGAAAAGCAGAACAGACATAATAATTAAGCCTGCAGATAAGGGTTCCGCTGTTGTCGTTATGAATAGGGAAGACTACATTAGTGAAACAAGTAGACAACTAAGTGACGCTAGGTTCTACCAAAAACTGGACCATGATCCAACGCTGGAATATGCAAAAATCATCACTAATGTTATTGACGAGGCGTACCAAAGCGGACACATAGACCAGCAAACCAAAAACTACTTAAGCCCAGAAAACCCAAGAGCAGGTAGATTTTATCTTCTACCCAAAATCCACAAACAAGGAAACCCTGGCAGACCTATACTCTCAGGTAACGGGCACCCCACAGAAAGGATATCAGAATATTTAGATCATTTTATGAGACCACATGTCCACAAAATACCATCATATCTTCAATTCACGACAGATTATCTCATAAAAAGCAAAGCTAGTGAACCATTACTGCCAGATACATTACTTGCTTCCTTAGACGTCACATCTTTGTACACCAACATACCGCACAACGAAGGGTTACAGGCATGCAGCGAAGCATGGGAAACAAGAACTGTAAACAATCCACCCACACACTTCTTAATCCAACTCCTGGAGCTTGTCCTAAAACTCAACAACTTTGAATTTAATGAAGAAAACTACCTACAAATCAATGGAACTGCAATGGGTACTAAAATGGCCCCTTCGTATGCTAACATTTTCATGGGAAAACTTGAGGGAAAGCTCTTAGCATCGGTTGAGCGTACACCATACCAGTGGGTACGCTTTATCGATGATATAGAAATGAAGTGGCAGTATGGAAGAGAAAGTCTGGATGACTTCATTTCAAAGGCAAACAACTTCCATCCTTCAATAAAATTCACGGCAGAAATTTCGAACTCAAACCATGTTTTCCTGGACACAACAACCAGACTGGTGGAAAACAAATTACACACAGACATCTACTCGAAACCAACCGACAAACACCAGTGTCTTCTCCCAACCAGCTGTCATCCAAAACACTGCATTAAGAACATTCCATATAGCCAGGCACTGAGGATACGCAGAATTTGCTCCGACGATGAAAGATTCCTAGAAAGGTCTGAAGAGCTGGCTAAACATTTAATTTACCGAGGCTACGACAAAGACCTGATTGCGGAGGCAATCCAAAGGGCCAAACAAACAAACCGTGATGACCTACTCAGATATGGACAGAAAGAAAAGGTTGATAGGATACCATTTATTCTGACCTATCACCCAGACAATCCCAAAGTAGGTAAAATCATCGCAAACCACTGGCCAACTGTGCAATCGTCAGACATACTAAACCTAATACTTCCGAACAAACCTGTAGTAGCTTACCGGAGACCAAAAAACCTAAAGGACATCCTAGTCAGGGCCAAGCTAACAACAATCGCTAGTCAAAACCAACCTAGTCAATCTGGACCCTGTGGCGATAAAAGATGCAAAACCTGTCAACATATGATAGAGACCAAGACATTCACTAGCACAGTGACTAAAGAAAAACTAAACATACATGGTCCAAACAAAACGTGCAAAACAGAGAATGTGATTTATCTCATCACATGTAAGATCTGTGGCCTTCAGTACGTGGGAGAAACTGAAAGCTACACATAAGGATAAACCTTCATAGATCTGATTGGATGACAAAAAAGCTGTACAGAAGCCCGGTCGCAGAACACTTCTCCTCCCCTGGCCACACTTTCAGTGATATAATACTTATCGCTATTGCCAACAACCACAGCTGGAGTTCCGAAACCAGGAAGGAAAAGGAATCATACTGGATACGCCGCCTTAGAACATTGAAACCAAGCGGTCTAAACCAAGAAGACTAGAAAATGAAAACTATGCACTAGTAGAATTTAACATTTTCTAAATCTTCTTATCCTTCAATTTTTACTATAAGAATAACCGGTATAGAACCAAATATCCGGGATATAATCTGCGTTACATATGTACACAAAGTAAAAATAGATGTCGCTTTGGCTTGTAGACTTTTAGGGAATTATACAACGTTTTCAGTTTCCGCAACTAGTCTATACAAGCTGGTTGTATTTATAGTTTTAGCACATGTGAAGATAGAAATGTAGAGGTTTACAAACGCAACGTTTTAGTGTTTATTTGTTTGTCGTAACTATGTTTTGTATTTGCCTTTGAAAAAGACTCATTAAGAGTCGAAAGCGCTTAGGCTAGTTAGTTACTAGTTTCGTACTGTTCGTCGTCAGTTTATTGCATCTATATATATATATATATATATATATATATATATATATATATATATATATATATATATATATATATATATATAGCAATAGGCCAACTTCTCATACCATCCATCAATGTCGTAAGTTTTTCTATTTCAGCAGGCTTTGAAGTATTACAAGCAGAATCCGCCTTTCATTAATATCTTAGTTTTGTTGAACGACATGATGTGTGTCGTTGACAGTAATTGCACCCTTAATGTGGATCGGTCTCCTTAAATCGATTAGTAAATAGTTATAATATGCTGTAGAAACACACTACTTTATTCACAGTACTCAATAAAGCAGATATTTTTTTCTAAATACTAATACCATATTTATTTCGCTCCTAGAATAATATTGCTTATCGCGGTAGATGGTCATGGTGGTTAACATATGACACAGGAGGCAGTGAAGTTAATAACGCGTAGATATTTGCAAATGCTTCCAATGCCTATAAAGCCACATTCATGCTTTATTCAGAGCGAGATAAAGAACTCGTTTTATATAAGTACAATTACGACTCAGAAAAAAACAATTAGGTAGCTTTATATATTTCATATATCAGTGGCAGTTGCCGTCGTTTTCTTAGCTATTTTCAAGGCAGATATATTATTTATTCCAGGATATTCCTGCACGTTTGCTTTTAATTCCAAATTGTTTCACTTTAGATGGTACACCGTCAAATATCTAATACATTAAATTTCGCTGTAGTTACGCCTTTCCGGATATATTGCAATAAATTCCATCGTCTTTTATGCATTATTTCATCAAAACATATGATGAACACATACATATTATCGTTGATTACGCTGTTGTAAGGTAAAGATCTAATAGTCATAGGTATCACATTGATAAATTATCAATGGAACACATTTATGAAGTGTGATATTGTGGTAATGTCCTGCCACTTGTTCATGCGTAAGATATTGCAAATCACTCACAATATCCATCCATATATATAATTTTTATATGACTCATAACAAAACGATTATTTCACAGAAAATATATTTCTTATCAAAATTAAGAGGATATTTATTTTTATAATGTATGAACTGCCCCCATACAATATACACAATTTATCTTCTTTTATGCATTTTTTACCTAGTGTTTTCTTGACTAAGTTTTACCAGTGTGCTTTTACTTAGAAACATCTTCTAATTTTATGAATCATGAAGGAAGAAATCACTGATCACATGAATGGAATGAAGATGCTGCTTTTTCTGGTTACTGTAGCCTTTGTTGATCTTTACATCGTCTGTGGTAAGAAAGAAAGTGGTGAAAGTTTCATGTAACGTACAATACAAAGACAAAAGATAATATAGCAATGGTTGTACAGACAGTTTTGTAGTTCATCATTGAAATAGTAATTGATTTAGCATATTTAAGGGGCGCCGAGTGGCTGAGTGGTCTAAAGGGCTGTCCCTTACGGATCACAGCCATTTCACCTCTTTCTGCGTTGGTTCGAGTCTAGGATTCGGCGAATGCGGATGTGTGAGAAAGCTTGCCAGTAGCTTCTCATGGGTCGGTGGTTCTTTACGGTGATTTCCCAGTTTCTTTCTCCACCATTAATATTGGCCGCCATATATAGTCTATCATGTGCTGCAAAATTGCGTTAAGCCCTACAACAACAACAACTACCATATTTACGGACACACTTGTGCAACAAAAAATGATAATAAATATTCAATTTTTGAAAACTTATTAAGAAATGCTATTCTATAGGCGAATATGCAGGCAAAACGATTATATATAATACGAAATGACTAAAATTCAAAGTCTCAGATGTATTTCTTATTAGTAAATCTCTCCATCACAGATGAATACCCTCATGATTTACTCTCTACAACATTACTAATACCTTTAACATTAACAATACCTTCAAGCTATGTAAATTTACATTTGCAAAAATAACAACATATATCCATGTATAATTAAACTATATTTTTATCAGTAAAATGATGCCGTTAGTTTTCGGAACTAATTTATCTCAATAGGTCAAGAATGTAATAGTATTTACGATGTTCTTCCGGACGTGGAACGCCGGAGTCGAAACTATAAGGTAGCCCAAGACGAACCATTTGTCACCGATGCACACCTTGTCTACAAGTGGTATGATTTGGGAAACATGAATATGCCAAATAATGATACTAACATATTCGAAGGTATCTGTGGTACATATTTTCCTATTTGGATGAATGGTTAGTATACAGTTATATTTGATTTTTACAACTTGACTGTCATGGTTTATTTTTCAGTCTTTGTATTAAATCTCAAATTTCATTCAATCTGTTTCACTCACCCTCTCTGTTTTTTCCATATATATATATATATATATATATATATATATATATATATATATATATATATATATATATATATAAAGAGAGAGAGAGAGAGAGAGAGAGAGAGAGAGAGAACTTAACTGTTATATCTGAGTATTTTATGCCCCTTGACTTCGACCTCAAATCTCAAGGCGTGAATGTTACCAACAGGCGCCTAAAAAGTAACCAAGAGTTATGTGGGTTTTATAACTTCAACTTAAGTCAGTAACCATCAGCAAGGCAGCATTTGACAAAAACTCGGTACACATTTGTGAAATTGTGAAAGCACATGTACAAATACATAAGTATAATTACAGAGCGCAGGTACAAAAATTCCTCGTACAAGTTCATACATATCCTATGTCCACAACCACTGCTCACTGTACAGACCACGATTAGTAGACACGCCCCTGAGATTGTATGCCGATGTGACAGCTACGCGCGTGAAACGCAGGTAAAGAACAAGTACATGCACGTACAGCATTAACGCTTGCGTGATAAACAAACCAATCGGGAACAAAATAATCGGGCAACCAACTGCTTCTTTAGCTGTTTATGCAGTAGATTCTTCATCGATTACTTGTTTAATGATACCTAACAATTCTCCTGCTACCCGTTTGCCTCGCTCTCTCTATTGTTGTTCCAAAAACCGACCTATTAATTTTGTGGTAAAGGTTCTAGCTGCTGTTGAAGGCATTGGCAGTGTTAGGAACGTTTGAAATAATGTCATATTTTCGTCCCTTGCTTGAATATTTTCGTCCAACTCTTCAATCATGTCTTTAACAATACTTAAATATATCCCCATTTATTCTCTTGTCGATGTCAGATGTTTATATTCACTTAATACTGTCAATTACAGGATGTATGGCATTCTTATGAAAATCAGATGTTTTTGCGATCTTGCTAACATAAATTCTAGGTAGTACATCTTTTGTATTGATGTATCTTAATCTGGACAATATGTGAGATATAACCCGGTTGATCTGACACCATAATTTCTTGGGCTTATTTTGTAGAAACGGAATTATGCGGGTGTTGCATTTCCGTAATAATATCTTGTGTAATGTCAACGTATTGTCTTTGTGTTTACATAGCTTTTATCTTTGAAAAGTAATTGATTCTAGGTTTATTCCTTATAAGTTTACTACTCTCTGATTCTGTAAACGCACGGTAATGACAGTGGTTTTCTATTTCCCCTAACACGATCTTGTCTTCATGTGGTGTGTCAAGGGCACGATACAGACTGATGAAGCCCATCCTTATCCAGACTGGATGACCACATCCGACATCCACTCATATAATGTGGCACGCCCTGGACCAAACCACATTGTCGCTGAGCTTATCGTAGAGCCATTTCATCCTGGCTTTGACTTCATGGAGGAACTTTTTCGCTCAGTGATGATATGCTATCATCAGTCTATTTTACTCACACTTGAGAAACTCGTGGGCGTGGGAACGTCTTATTCCATACCGTACGTGTCAAATGAACCAGTGCCACTGCTATTGTCCCACGCCGAACAGCAGTTGGAGTCAGACAGCGATGTATAGTGTTACCTACAATATTCAAAATTTTCTTGTAACGGATCATGGAGGATGCCTTACATGGCCACAAGGGCACTGCGAACATGGGAGGATGAACAATCACCAACCTTCGCTTCGAAGTGGATATTGCTTGTTTGGCAGGAGATGAAAAACCTGGTTGACTTGGTTGAGCACCGCGACATAACCTCCACAGAATACGGTATGGAAATTAGGGCAGAGAAAGCCAAAGTGATGACAAACGACACCAATTGATGGTTTAGCAGGAGATGAAAGACCTGGCTGACATGGTTGAGCGCTGCGACACAACCTCCACAGAAAACGGTAAGGAAATTAGGGCAGAGAAAGCCAAACGGATGACAAACGACACCTATGGTATCAATGCAGAAAAAAATGTCAGTGGACAGAAGCTGGAAAGAGTCACAAGCTTTAGGTCCTTGGGATCTATTATCACAGATGAGAGCTTCAAACCAGAACTAATTTGCAATACTGACCAGACAACAGCAACAATAACAAAGGTGAAACTAATAGGGAAATATACTAACATCTTGTTCCAAAATAAGACTGATGCGCTAGATTGTCATAACTGTTTTTCTCTATGATTTTGAAATATGAACGCTCATATCAGATCTACAAAGAATTCAAACCTTCTAAATGAGATAATGCCTCAAGATCTTGAGCACTTGATAAATCGACCATATAACAAACAAAATGGTTCACAACAGGATCCAATGAGCCATCGGATCCTATGAAAATCTCTTAGCCACTTAAAAAAAGCGCAGTCGTATGGTCATTTCTCAGGATCATCTGGAATAGTAAACACAAGCTTGCAAGGTATTGTGCCAGGGTGCAGAAGAAGATGCAGGCGGAAAAAGGGGTGTAAAGACAACATTAAGGAGTGGACAGCCATGGGATTTGGAGATTCCCAAAGGACAATTGAGAACAGAAAAAATGAAGAGAATTGGATGTAAAGTCAAATGTGGTGCCCAAACAACCTCTTGGTTTAATGATGACGATGATGATGATGACGACGACGACGATGATGATGACGATGATGATGATGATGATTATTATAACACCTATATTATTCGCTTTATCTTCGACATTCATCTAGTACAGCTTGGTGAATGCACTGAGGTTGTTTTGTGCCACCGAGAAAAGTTTTGAATAAACACACATTTATGAATGCAGCTGGAACGAGATAACTATTGATTAAGCACCAACAATAATTTCGATTGATGTCTGGTTTCCGTGAACATTCCGTAAACAGCATCTACAAACACACGCACATATGTTGGTATTTCACAAGTACAGTTGTTATATGGGTGATCTCATCTAGCAGTTGTTTTGCATCTCTCGTAGGCATGCTTGAGGGTTTATCATAGTTCTTCAATTAATGGTGTGATCATGACGTATATTTGCCTAACAGGATGATGCTGATCAGGTACGGCAGAAATTTCTAACTAATTGATATTTTTTACTTGTACTCTCTCGCAATAATAAAAATATGTACATGACTAAATCGCCAGCATTAATGCAATATGAGATACCACTTTCGCTTACATTCGTAATGCTACCATCCCTTGATTTTGTCTAAAACGACTGTCTTCGTCCAATAACTATTACATAAACAGGTGCACACATGTTGAGTAAGAGTCGAGATCCTTCAATTTTTTTAATTAAATGGGAATGCAACCCGCTGTACAGGATTTATCGGTGCAGTCCACCTCAGCGTTGCTTAAAAATCCCAGTGTGTTTTAACTCCATGTTTTGCAGATAATCTGCATTTTTGTGTCCTAATGCAATCATGCCACTTGTGCTTCTATTTGGTATTTGTACATAAAAATGTTTTAGTTCTATTTAGCCCTTAGCAACATTATATTTGAGTGTATATAGGGGTCTTTTATTGCCATAATTGTTTGAAATATATATTCTTTGACTATTGGAACAATTATGGCATCAATGGTCACCCTGTCCGCTAGCACTTCGGCAAATTCCGCAACTAAAAAACTGCCGTCAGAATCCATCACTTACCTGTAATAATAAATTCAATCATATACACAATGGCAAAGAAATTTGAAATCCTGTCAGGATAGATATTCAATGCTTCAAACTGAACATATTCGGCCAATGCATGAGAGAAGACATTGGAGAACCATTCATTCTCGCCAGTATTTATTAACATTTTTATTGTACCTCATCTGCGACTAGACCCAGTTATGGTGAAACATCTAGGTTGATGCTTCTTTAAGGTGAGAGGTTTAGCTGTATCAAAAGAATCCTCTGAACTACTTATTAGGGTTTGCTTTGCTGGTTAATATTTTTATAACCGAGGTCCCTAAGTTTTAAAAGTAAAACCACAAAGTTTGTAACAGTTAACAAACAAATACATTATCAAAATTATCAATAAAATACCTGAGAGGAATGTAGTTTATTTTAAAGTGAATTCACATTAATAAAAGACTACAAGAATCTTAATGGAATTAAACGTTCTTTACAAATTTCAAAAATGTAAGCTCCAAACAAATGTTGAATATTATTTAAGTAAAACATAAAATACATTGCCAGATTTACAACTGGAAAACACCATGTAGAAACGACTCTAAAATCGGAATGAGACCGATTGCGTGATTTTCTCCTTACGTAAACTGTCTAATGTCCCAGTATTTTGTAACAGACTCCAAATGACAGAATACGCTACTCATTCTTAGTCTATGTTGCCTATTCATGTGCCCTATCCTAACCGAAGTGAATTATTCTAGAAAAGTTGAATCAACATAAGCCGCTGGGAAATTGAGACATGGGCTTAATTAAGCCGTCTCATTAAGATTACTATTAATAATTATTAACTCAAACATATTTATATCTATTTATAAATCATATGTACCATCTACGCTCTTAAGATACTCAGATCACGTTTGTAAAATTTAACAAAACATATTATGTATAATTTACAGCCATTAATAAAACTATACAAATTAGATGAAATCATGAACCAGGGTTTACAAAAATATAGATTTGAATAACAAACGTTACTACTCGTGGTGGCGAAGGTACCTGGGCTATTTTTACATAGTATTCTCTCTGTATTGGCAGTATCGAATTAGTCATTGATAAACGCAACCGACACAACATAGTTTCTGCTTTTCTCGATTTGATTGATATCTTCTAGGATTTTCGCCCATGACTGGTTCAAAACAATATCATGAATTTTTACATTAGATGTTGAGTTTTCCATTTTGATCATAAAAAAATACAAAATCGCAAAAAGCGATGTCACCAACAGCTCAAACTGGTAAGCAAACCTGGTCAGATTCGCATCTTGTTGAGTAGTGTACTTAAATAAAAACAAGCATTTCGTACTCTATCAATGGTACTTTCTAGGTGACATTGTAAACTCAAAAGGGCGCGTTGTGTTAGGCTTCAATACAGTGAATACAACGCTTTAACATGTCTAGCCTAGATTTCAACAGCAGAGAATAAATCTGTTGTCCACTGTATAGCATTGAATAATTCACTTCAAATGTTGGTGCAAGCATGTACAAATCTAAATGCAAAGTAAACTTATGTAGGTATTATCACGTTTCAATCATGATTTTGTTGATGATTCAAGGTTAATAACGCCAACTGCCCATGTCTTTGGGATCAATGTTTGAGCTTCTTTCTCCAAGTATATTCCACACGAAGGCAATATGGTTGTACTTGATTGACTTGCCATATAGAGTAAATCAAAATTGTCCAATGAACCCGCAAATCGTACCGGGTACTCGAAGATGTCGGCCTGGATGTATTCTTAAAGTTGCGTTCGGATTGATACTACGAGGTAACCAACACATTAACATTTAGAACCTGCAGCAGACCGCTCTGTGGTACAACCACCGTGTACTTGTACTCGAATTTCTTTTAGAAAAATTCCAAATCTTTCCATCAAATCTAGAATGCTGCCATGCTTTATTCTGAAATCACAGTAAGGTGGTGCTCGTACTTGTAAGTAATGATTCCATATCGAAAGGCGATTGTTTGTGACAAGCGGAGACAAATTTAATTTGGTGGATTGATACACAGCAATGTTATTTTTTATAAAAAGAAATAACTAGCAGTTTGCCTATATTCGTGCCATTGCTGTAGACCTTTTACATGCATATTGTGTATGCAATGCTTTTGGTACCTGTCACCTTGTCGATGTTCTTGCCTGATCCAACCACAATCGATTACGTGTTTGTCCCAGTTCCATGTATTAATCGAAAGGTTCACACTGCATTCATCTTTCGATTCACTAGCAATCTTTTTAGTTAATAAACAGTAGATTCTCTTACGGATATTCTGGTAAATATCGACGGTGGTAATATTAATCAGCAACGAATCCGTCTCCTTGTACATCATTCTAATGCTGTCAATGTTCGGTGGTTTGAGCTGACCTAGCAAATGTGATTTACAGCTTTTATAATAGCATAATATGCCATGTTCTTTACATTTTCCAAGGTGTGTGTATGTATGTATGTATATATATATATATATATATATATATATATATATATATATATATATATATATATATATATATATATATATATATATGTATATATATATATATATATATATATATATATATATATATATATATATATATATATTAAAAGTCGCAGGAAAGAAAAATGTGTGAAAAGAAGCCTATGAATTTCGAATTACATTTACAGTTTCTGTCTTATATTCTAAACTTTGCATTGAAGGAACTGTTCCAGCAGTAAATGATGGCATCGTTACACGAATTGCGTGCATCATATCAATTTATGATACATGCGCTGAGATGAAGACGATAGAAGTGAGAAATTGTAGCACACGTATGATCTACAAATTAAGACCAACCACACTTTCCAGCGCTTAATGTTTCGGTAAGTTAATTATGTAAGTTAAATCACTGTCTTTCTCTATGGATTTGTCCTTTTAGGCGTTTAGTTCTTGGATCGATCTTACAACTATTATGAATTTGTCCTCTCTTTTTTGACAAAATGTTTGATAAAGATATTGTAGTTTATCTTACAAATGTAATACTGCTTATATTGAACTTTAGTAGATGCGTCATTTCAGCACGAGGCCACCAGATTAATCTAAAATAGTGAAGACTTATGTTGCCTCGGACACAGCCCACCACGAACAAAGACACTTATTAACTTACTAATTCAAATTCCAACTTTCCAGTTTGCATCCATGCAAGACGGGACACATTATTTTGCATACAACAGAACAAGAAGGCAATAAAACCATCCTTACGTGAATTTAGAACCTTTCTGCAGAACGTAATGAAGAATAAAATATACTACAATCGAGGTATTAAAACAATTAACGACTTTGGGATAGAGGGCAGTAATTCTAATGCCATCTATAGAAGGTTTGCTCTTTTCAGACACAACCTGATTGCTACAGCCCAAAACCGTGGCCTTTATACCCTTGTATCAGGATTATTCGGTATCCTAGTTTCTACCAGCATACCTGAACAAAAATAAAATAATAGCATACCAATGAAAAATGCAATTACAAAAAGTCGACGACAAAGTGTAATCATCAAATAAATATCAATGTAAATATATTTTAATACGTCTCAATCAAGTTGCTTCCTAAACGTAAATGGCTTCTAAAATTGGTTTTTAACCTTATAATAACGGTTGCATCAGCTTATAAATGTAGCAAAGATTTCAATTGAGCAAAACATGATCATATGATCTTACCCAGCTGCGTTTATTTTTGTACACACTGCACGAAGAACTACTTTATACTTCTAAAAATAGTCATGTGCAAAGTAGCTAATGTAAACACTAACCAGAAGGCGTACACACTGCATGAATGTAAAACTACCGTAAATAGATATAGTGCATTTAAAAGTTATTCAAAATATTAATAAAATAATTCAACATAATCAAGCACCGAAGTTTTAAACTTTTTCTAGATAAATAAATCTTTCTTTGATTAGAGTTGTAAAACCTGAAACGCTCAAATTCTTCCAAGAACAACAATGGGACTATGTTGCTCTGTTTGAAAATTTAGACACCAACCCCCCCATCACTCTAACGATTTACTGGTGGTTTTAATTCACGTGTAAGTAGCCCCTTTTTGGTAGCCTAATTATTATTGAATACGAACATAAATTTGAAAAAACGAAGACTGATTACTCACGTGTCTGGACAAAATAAATTCAGCTGAGTCATAATCGAGTGAAGTGAGTATCAAATCTAAACGTCATCCTATATTAAACATAGCAACACATCCTTTGCGTTTAATATTGAACTTCTATTCAGATCACATATGTCAGTATATCTAAAAGACTGAGACCAATGGAGACCAATGCTTTAGAAATTTCAAATCCTCAGATCGCTTACCATTAGTAGACGTATTTTTTATGTTGATGTATCTATAACATTGCAGATGGAGATACCCTGTTCTATGAATAGCTATGTAGCAGATGCTCTCAACGAGAATTCGTATGCTTAAACAATGCTCTTATACAGACATAAAATATCTTTTAAAATAATCGAAAATAGCAATAAAAACAAATAAAATGATAACTAATTACAATTAGAATATTTTAACATTATTTGTTTAGTTTATCGTGCTATAAATGGTCAGTTGCCGACTCACATAGCTCGGGCGTTATATGCTGTGTGATAAGGCAACTGATAGTTTATACCAAGATAAACGTGAATTAAAGTTACATTAAACACTTTAATACACCTAAAAGTGATTGTTAATTCTTCCGTGCCAACAAGTGTTTTATTATTAAGTTTGTTCTTAGTACGAATTTAGTATCACGTTAGTGTACTTGTATTTCGATAGCAAAGTATTTAAACGTTCTAGGTCACATTTCTGAAAATTCAGTAGTAAGGATATTTATTCAATATTAAGGACTAGCAATATGGTGGTGATTTTCTTTTCATAATGTAGTTGCAAAACTATTTAAACACTATACGATCCAGGAATATGCTGGTATTGTATAGTGTAATAGTGACACATTCGAACAATGATCCGTAAATGCATTTAAACGGAAAGTTGCGGTCTTAAACAGTATCACAGTGGTCCATTAATAGGTAGACGGAAAATGCAAACCCGGCATTAAATTTACTATACCAATCATGTTTTATTTATGTGTTGTGCGCTGACTACTACACTACGTCCTAAATTATTTTCACCATCTTAAATTAAGTTGGTGCTATTAAGTTCACATGAGACAAATATTAACGTTTATATTTAAATGCATATGTAATTATGATTTTGCTGGCGACTTTGATATATTTTGGATGCTTTTGCATATGGTCATTTTGCTTTTTAATAAATAAGAGTTCCTAACGAAAATATTATGTAGACCTTGCATATCGAATTAGAACTAGATATTGGTTTATCAGTTTATGTAATTCAGAATACAAAATTTGATGGCTAGACAAAATCGCGCACTAAATGCTTCACACTTTTTTTTCTTTAAAAAATCCGAAGTAGAGTTTACCTTAGCCTCTAATTACAATTCCTATCAATATGGCGTCAAAAACTTTAGAGCATCGGACCAATATATAACCATATCCAACAGACTGGACACAGCTATGCATAATCTCATTATGTTTTTGAATTGTGCATATTATAACAAAGTATATATCGTTCTTGTGGTATTATATCATTTTTGCAACTAATTGCAAACATTTTGAATTACAATGTTGTCACAAACATACAATTGTGAATGTAGATATTTGTACTTTCTCCATTTTGTAGCTCTTTCAGCATTTTTATAATATTGTATTCAGCATTTTTTTAATATTGTACAGGCGACATACCGAATGTTAAAACTCTTATATAGATATAAATTAATTAAAGAAAAGAATTGAAACCAACACGTTTTGGAAAACTTAACAAATACTTTAATTTTCTAAATGATAAGATTATATTTTAATAGGACCTTGCATCACTTATGAGTCAAATCCAAAATAATCCTATAGAATTTTACACAAGTCCAAATGAATGTTCCGAATGAATTTCAGGTCTATAAACCTACTGAGGAGCCAACAGTTCTCACGTATCACGATGGCATTGCTCATTGTTCAGAACTCCATTGAATAAATTCATAATTATCTAAGAATAAACTTTAGTCCAAAGATCACATTGTAATTATAATGAATAATTCAGACACATTTGTCATCTCAGATCATATCTAAATACAACATTAAGTAGAACTGAAAACTGATGAACATAGGAAATAGGAATAAACTGCCTACCCATATGGCCTTATATACCCAAACACCTTCCTACATCTTAATTGCTTCCTACTTGACACTTTTTCCACAATATACCACGTCCAAAAAGAATCAAATTGACCCACCCATCCAACGGGAATTTTCGTCTTTCCAATAAAGAGGTTTTTTATGAATATTAATATTATGTATTGTAAACATGGGTCATATTCAAACTACAATCACTGAGAGTAAAGTCACAATATAGATATTCATAACACCATAAAAGCTTGAAGTTGTTTGGAAATAACAGAATGTGGTGTTAAGGGGTTTAACTAATCTGATACATTATTTCGTAAAGCCAAATAGCTGAGCTCTGACAAATATGTTATAAATATGTATATGCATTTACCTTTTGGTTTAAAGTAAAACTTATGGGACAGCAAAGTTATAAGCACATATTAAATCAATTGTCCAACTAGATTTAACTCCTTTAGGATTCCCCAAACACTGGAAAACTAAAAGCAGTGAATTCACTTGTTCTTTGATACCCAATTGAAAAATCTTGAAATACTAACCTCTCATGAAACAAGTAAAATTGGAAAATAATATATTTGCTTTATATATATATATATATATATATATATATATATATATATATATATATATATATATATATATATATATATATATGTATGTATGTGTGTGTGTGTCTATTTGAGCTCTGAAGCAATTAGATCAGATAAAAAATAATATTTTGCACGAAGTCTTCATGCTTCAGGACGATGATGTTTGTTTCCAAATAATTTTACACTTAACTTACAAAATGTATTTCGTTGAGCACAAAATATGAAGATTATAATTAATATATCTCAGGCAAATTAAAAGTAGCAATTTCTCATTTTTGAATACCTATAATTTAATGTGCAGGGACTATGTGGTCCCATATGACATAAATGCACGGGTATTAAAGAAATTTCTTATATTCCAAATTCCGAGCACTGTAATGATTTCATATGTTTACAATAAACATGATTTGTATATCTTTGCATTTTTCATCCATTTTTAAAAATATTCAGCTCTCGTGACAATGACCACTCTTAAAAATACAACGTAATTTGTATTCTAAGTTCTAATTATTAGTGTGCTGTGCAAAGAGTTTTTTAGCAGTGGCTCGTACATCAGTGCATCCCCTCGGAGTACATTCAATGCTCCACTACACACTTTCTCATTCGAATTGGTTGATTATTCAAAGCCGTTTTTGTATGCACTTTCAACAATACATTGAATCTTGATAACGGGACTCAAGCAAAATTTATTTGAAGTTAAATAAGGACTCTAATGAGGAGGGGCAAAAGTTGGGTGCTGAGCTGATTCAGCGAGTCTTTCGCAATGGCAAATTTCGCATCAATGGGTTGACACCAATTAAATAGATACATTGAGTACTTGGAGGGGGATATTGGTTCGAAAATTCTGAATTGTTCGTAGCACCTGTGAGAGAAAGAAGAGAGAGTAATTTAGTTCATTATAACACGGATGATGCACAATTAATTTGTAGGGTGTAAGTTAAAAAGAGTCTCAGGCACAGTTTTATAACCATTAACATTTAAAATTTGATTACTTGTACAAATTATAAATCAAAGATCAAGTGACCTTTAGAATGAGAGAAACATTTTACACAGACAAAATCATTTCTCATTACAGAATATATTTTGTATGTAATGTCACATAGTTTAATACCAAGTTAACGAAAGCTATCCATGTTTATATAGACTTTCTTATTGACTTGTACATTAAATCTTTACAACATTTTTCAGACACCCTTCCAGATGTATTTGGTATGTATAAGCCATGTCTTCAGAAATATTTTGCTGTTTATAGAAACGACTTAATATCGATATCTTTATGGCACGGTTAACTATATTTGTTTATTCTAATAATTGAATATGACAAGACTTTCCTTCTCGCTACGTAATGACCAGTAATGTATGGATGATACTAAAAAGAAACCATTACGATGAACACTACACCTCAATTTGTACTTTTTCTGGAACATATCTGTCTCAAACTATTTGACCCACTTACTTTCAGATTAAGAACATTAAACAAATGCTTACTTCATGCAATTACTATATCATTATATCCAGTCATCGAATACATAATTGTGTTACATTTATTTAATATTTGAAACAATAATAGTATTCTTGTCACATTCAGTGATGACAATGTTGTGATATGTTACCGTGCTCTTTACTACACATATAGAAGGGGCGTCAGCACAAAACTGTATAACGATATCCGTATTATTTCAACATCGTTCCCAGTATGTAGAATAATTTTCAATAGTATGAAGAGCAAGATCAGAAACATTATTTTATTGACCATTTATATATATATATATATATATATATATATATATATATATATATATATATATATATATATATATATATATATATATATATATATATATATATATATATACACACAGATACACGCTAAAAATGATAATAATTGCTATTTGTACTAAGAAAAAAAAGTTAATATATATAGACATAATTCATCTTACTTAATTGTAAGAATACAACATATTTCCTTTCCCTATAAGCGATGAAAGAGGCTCCAGATTTCAAACCATCTTCAGCAGAAGTCTCAAATGCATTAACATTTGTCACTGACAAACGAGGTCGAAAGGTACCAAAGCTTGAATTTGCCTGTAATTTCGCTGAAAACCGGAGAGAAAATTTGCTTTACAAGGTTTTATGGTAGGTATGATATACCCACAATCACAAACATACATGCCCACATGCATGCATGCATACATACATACATACATACATACATACATACATACATACATACATACATACATACATACATACATACATACATACATACATACATACATACATACATACATACATACATACATACATACATACATACATACATACATACATACATACATACATACACACCCACACACACAAGCAAACATGCATGCATGCATACATAATACACAGACAATTACATGCACACACACACACACACACACACATATATATATATATATATATATATATATATATATATATATATATATATATATATATATATATATATATATATATATATATATATATATATATATTAGATCGTTAAATCGATAATATTGTTTAATCATAATTTTAAAAATTAAGACATTTAGAATATCATTTTAATGTATTGCAGATGCTTGTGAAAACTAGTATAGATTATAATAATTAAGAAACACAGTGATCAGATAAAAGTTGAGCAACATTATGAGAAATAAGTTCAGAGCAGAAGTAATTTTTTTATTTTTTTAACTAATGTATCACAGCTACCATCAAAATAATCAACTTCTTATGCTAATAGTAATGCTATTATTAATAACAAACTATTATTATACATTTATTATTATTATAATTATTATTAATTTTATTATTATTATTATTATTATTATTATTATTATTATTATTATTATTATTATTATTATTATTATTATTATTATTATTATTAAACAAATGTTACTAGTTTTTTTCACATTCAATTTGTGCAAGGTTTGTAAATGAGGCCATCTTGATGTCCAAAGACCCTGTGTATTACAATGAGATTAAACGCACTAACTTACAGGAAGACGATCTGATCTCAAGGAATTTCAAACTTGACAAAACTGTAAGTAAATGTTGAATACAATGGGACTCACACACACATTCAAACTCACAGACACACAAACACGTGCTTTGTGAACATTGTTTCTTGCTGTACAATTATAGTCCCCATTTCGTACTGGCATGAATCACATTAATATATTTTCCATGGCTCAAGATGGTGCACAGAGTAATGAATAATTATATCTGTTTCATTAAACATTCTTGGACACATTGGATTAACCTTGCAAAGAACTAGCTGAGGCCAAAAGTTATTTTGAATTTGAGAAAATAAATTTCAAATTTAATTACCGGATACATCAGATCACGTGTTTTTCAGTCTAATTCTAAGATGAAATCCAAGATACGAAGTTGTTGTGTTTTCCACATATTCGATTCATGTTTACTTTATAATGTTTACTACCTTAATCATTGTCAGTAGTTTTTATTGTTTGCCTGTATGTGTTTTTGTGTATTCTGCATATTCGTGTTACTTTTTTGTTATATTGTCATTGGATATGCTCTTGTGTTATGTAATATTGTAAAGCTCTTAGACACTCTCAAGAATATTCACTTTACTAAGTCCACATTATTATTATTATTATTATTATTATTATTATTATTATTATTATTATTATTATTATTATTATTATTATTATTATTATTATTATTATTATTACAAGTTAATAGATTGAAATGGAACATTCATGTCGTATTTTTTCATAATACTTTGGCCGTCTTCCCTAATCAGCGAAGTTTATGTATATTGAAGAAAGATTGATTTCAAATTCACTGACTAGTAAAATATTTTATGACAGAAAAAAAACTGTTTTCACTTTTTGCAAAATGAGTTCCTTAAGTTGCAAGAAGCGTGCATTTTAAATATGAATACAAATCTGGGTAAGCGGGATTTCATTAAGATTTCATTTTATTTCTTAAAAATAGGGTCAAGGTAGATGTAACATATAATTTTACCCAGGATGTTTGCTGTTGTTTGACTAAACCGTCTAATCCCGAGGGGTTGATGTGAGTTTGTCCTGTTACCTAGTGGTTTATCCCTCCTCCCCACCACTCCACCCCAGAGGACCAGAGCAAAATTTGGGTTGTCTTTGGCTTTTAATGTCCTATTTGGCTCCGAACAGAACACTACCCATCAACCTACTGGAGTTTAGCATATATGTGGATACTGCACTTTAATTGGTGCAAGCAATTTCTTTTGCAATGTAAGCAACTGTCAGTTCAAATGGTATAGGGTAGTTAAATAAAACCGCGTGTACTACTTCCAAGCATATAATCCCAAGGCCATTTCATTGCGTAGCATTCAAATAACCGAGAGGATGCTAGCAATTGTAATTCACTTTGGTGTTTTGTAGAAACTGAATGCGTTATGTTTCTTGTTTTGATTGTGGTTGTTTCGTTTTTTTTGTTTGTTTTTTTTTTGTTTCGTTTTTCTTTTTTTTTTGTTCCGCTTAGTAATGAAGCTGATAATTGACAATAATAAAACACCATTAACATTATTGAAATACATTAGTTAGATTAATGACGAAATTTTATTAAATGAATGACTCAAGCTGTGACTATAAATAAGTTTTAAATGTCATTTAGAATTATTCCGAATACGTGTTTTCTCAGTTTTGATGTGCAAACTTAGCTGAGGATTCCACAAAGTATATTGCATTATATGACATAAGAGGAGAATAACACACTAAACTGATGAATTCTATAAATTTAGTTTTCTTTTTCTTTTGGTCTCCATCAACAATTTGCATTGAATATAAAATATCTTCATCATTAAAGGTTGTTCTTAAATTTTCAGATTAAATGTGGTGTTCGTGCATGTAAAAGCCCAACTGGTTTTCTCGGAAACATGACTGCAAGCAAGGGATTTTGGCTCGGAATAAAGGTATTTACTAGGGTAATACTGTGAAACGTGGTGTAAAGATTCATATCCAGAAGACTCAAAAATCCAATGTGCATCGCCTATCATTTCCATTTGTATCACTCACAGTTAAACAGTTCTTTAGCATTTGAATGTAAGCTACAGTCACATCTTCTATAGCTTATTTTGACAAATGTTTATGTGTGTGAATTTTATTATATATATATATATATATATATATATATATATATATATATATATATATATATATATATATATATATATATATGTATGTATGTATATATATTATTTATATATATATATATATATATATATATATATATATATATATATATATATATATATATATATATATATATATATATATATATATATATGTGTGTGTGTGTGTGTGTTTGTGTGTGTGTGTGTGTGTGCGTGTGTGTGTGTGTGTGTGAGTGTGTGTGTGTGTCTGTTTACCACGAATGCACGTCATCGAATTTTAGAATAAAAATAATATGGGTATGAAATAGATCATGACCAAAGAAAAAATATACTGTATATTGATTCTCAATCCAAGTATTCCAGGAAACCAATTGGATGTCTGCTGTTGTATTCACACTGATGCCCTGGGTGATATTCTGGCAAAATAGATTATACTGCATTGTATTACAGTAATGTTATTGACGATCAAGATTCGCTGTGTTTTCTGTACAGTTTTTCTGGACTCAATAATAGCATAAGTGATGAATTGTCCTATATATTTAATTACATTGCCAAGCTACTAATGCAGAAACGTGTATAACTCTTCTACCATGAAACATAATTAAAAAGATGCTTAACTATTTATATAAATTATGCAGGTTGAATACACCTTACAAAGAAACATTGACTTTATATTGCAATTTATGAAATAGTTCTTTACATGTATACAAGTAGTTTGCATACGTTGATAAATCGAGTTCACAAGAAAGGACAGTTTATATTCATGACGTCTCATAAGCAACTCAAGGTTGTTTTCCGTGCAATAGGTGTTAATAGGTGTTAATAGCTCAGTCCAAGAGATGTGCAGTATTTTACACTATTAATTAACAACATATTTGAATAAGGTAATAAAACCCTCATAAATGTTTGTTGTTGTTGAGTAGGGTTTAACGCCATTTTTCAACACAAGATAGGATGTACATGGCGGCCAGTATTAATGGTGGAGGAAGAACTCGGGAAAACCCTGAAAAGAATCACCGAACCACTAAAAGCTACTGGCAAACTTTCCCACATACCCACATTGGCAGAAGCTGAGACTCGAGCCCAAGCAGACAGAGGTGAGCTGGCAGTGACCCGTAACGGCGAGCGTTTTTGACCACTCGGCCACGCAAGTCCCCCACCCCCTCATAAATGGCAAGCACTAGCAACGAACAGTATTTAACTGATACATAAATTTAGAAGATTCGAGAAAAAAAGAACTAAAACAGCATTCATTAATGCATGGATATTGACAATATTCGTTTCATTTTAGCTAAATATCAAGTATAAACGCATTTAGAGATAATTCCTATGTGCCATTTCTTGATGCATTTTACCCTTGGTTTCATAAATCCTCAATACCCGTAACAAAATATACAAACGTTTAAAAACAAATCTAATAAATTCATAAATGTATTATGAAGGTGAATTGTCTCGTGTTGTTGTTGAGACGTTTTCCATCATAACCTTCTTCTCGTGCCTAGTTACGAGAAGGAAGAATGTTCGGCATTCTTAAGAATAAGGTGTCACATATGATGGAGTAGATTACATCTTTTGTGGGGAAGGCTTGGCTGCGAAGAGGTGGGATCGCTGTAAAATACAAACAGACGATCTGTCTTGCTTTTGGACTTCCAATTAAAATATACAAGGGTTTCTGCCTTTTAATACTCAGAGTTTTAAGAAACACGCACGACCTTGGTTAAAGTCACGCATGTCCATGTGTAAAATTCAAGGATGCCCTTGTTACTAGTCCAAAAAGCAGAGAGAGATCTAAATGTTTGTCTCTTAAGCAGTAGTAGGAGGGGGCGAACCCTACAAATTTTTGCGACAAAATCGATTAAAGTCTCAGAATGCTAAATGGAGCCTTCCTACGAAATCTCATATTTTAACCCCAAAAAATAAAGACCCCATTTTACAAATGGAGCCTTAGCGATTTTGTCGCAAATATGTTGTCATAACCACCCTCAAAATTACTGCCATCTACGTCGCAAATATGTTGTCATCTCGCCCTCCCCCTGCTGCTGATTAATACAAATTATTTGTTAGCTTTTCACAAACAGACTAATCGATAATACTTCACCACTTAAATCAATTAAATTATTTGACTGATCAGTGAGTGTAAAATTAATTCTAGTTAGCAAATCATTTTGACATTGCATATAGACTGGATTAGTCGGATTCTCAACAATTAAAAATCCTGGAGGAGCTGTTGGTGCAAATGAATAAAGAATGTAACCTTGTCGGGCTTGATTTGATTATTCCATATTAATTTGATAACTTCCTTCGATTACATCACACGTTAAATTAAGCGCGATCACCGATGAAATATCCACATTGTTCGGTGCGATATGTCTACCGTCGCCGTCGGGAGAATTATTATGAGTGAGGATAATAGGATTTGGCTGGCCATCTTTCCATGATTGATAAATTTTATTAAATCCTTCGTCGATGGCAGTTCTGAGTTTTTTCTTTAACTCGGGAACGTTATATCCTGGTAATTTATAATTTGTATTTTCATTTATATTTTTTTATAATCTTGGGCTGAACCAGTTCTTGAAATCGGGGAATTTTCATCAGTGAAGAGATTAGTAATCCTCGAATTAAATATTTCCATTTTATCGATGATTTTATTACCCGCAGCGACTACACTAGTAAACTCAGTGTGTGTAAGAAGGCCAGATCTTAACGAGGGTAATAACAACAAAAAATCATTATTCATTCTATCAAGGATGTAATTTTTAATATCTACAAATGTTGGACTTGTATCATGCATTTCCAAAATTTCGTCCTCTCGTATAATATAATCATTAAAAAGTGGAATTATACATGCATCCTCATCATATTGATCCTTATATCGATATCTTTTTGTGAAGTTTATATCCTCGAATTTTTTATAAGTTTTTGATGGATTTTCAGGTCCTATTTCATCAGTCACGTAATCAGATTTTACAGGCTCGGGCGTGGAATTACCAGCATTTCTAGGTGGATCTTCGGGAAACCCTAATACTGTTCTTATTGAACTGTTATAAATATCTACAACATACCCAGGAGAGCTTATTTCAATTGTAGATGATAATGTTGGTTCATGAACTGTTATCGCAATTTTTGATTCCCTTCTAGTAATGGATTTTATTCTTCGTTGTAATTCATTATTAATTTGCTCAATTTGATAGGACCCAGTTGGTATTGAAACAACGTTCCAATCTGGAGTGCCATCTTTTTTATTTCTATATGCAAATACCAGAGAATTATTAGGTCTCTGACCACCAAATGGAACCGATCTAATATTAGGCCAACTATGATACACTCGTAATTTTGCCAACGCGATTTCCTTTACTGAAACAGGTGAAGGAAAATTCACACTGAATTTAGGGTTTGTTGACGATATTGATATCATGCTTGTTTTCCGCGGAGTGGCATTTTCTGCTATCCGCTGAAGTAGTTGAATCTCTTGCGACATTATTATTATTATTTACAATGTCTAATTTTGCAATAGATGAAAAAACGCTAGCGTTTTTAATCGTAGTATCATAAATACGTATCATCGCGGATAATTCGTCTTCGGTAATTATCGTATCATCAATCGATGATGACATCAACGAGGATAATTGTGAGTAACCGTTAGATACTGCTTGATGCTTTACTATATAGTCGTTAAGTTTTTCTTGAGAACAGGATGATATTTTTTTAGTAATAGCATTTGCAATTCCAGCAAATGTTGTCACCGCGGAAATAGCAATTGGGACAGCAATCGGAGCTACCATTGTTACTGAAGATAGTATAATACCAGCACCGGCCATTATACCAGATACCGAGTATACTGTAACATCAATTGCGGTAATTCTCCTGCGATACTTTTTAATTTTTATTTCATACTCATCAATGAGTGTTTTGAGTTTCGTTAAAAACTCTTTGACGGTATCATAGCGATATTGCGATGACGGAATCATATTATTTTAAAATCTCAAGTGGTTTCTAATTGTTAAAAATTCTAATTTAGATCAGCTACAAACTCCATGTACCATACAAATGATGTCTTATTTAAATTAGGATCAGTGCTCGTTATTGTAAACCGTTTGTATTCACCCACGTCAATAGTCGTTGAAATCACGTTGTTGTATCCATATGAAGTCGATGATGATATATTAAACTGGTTCAGTGACACTATTGTTAATCGATAAATACCCTTGTTTGACACAGTGAGGGTTATTGTATTCTTTTTAGGTTCCCAATCTAATGATCCAGAGAGAACTGTGTATACCATATTTATGATATTCCTCTCATGAGGAATCTTTATTTTTTCAAGTAGCCGAAGATTGTCTGTTTTAAACTTTGTAATATCCTCGATAGATTTTTTAATATTACTAATGTTATCTCTAATAATATTAAATCCAGCATCATTAATATTTTTAATATTGGATTTAATTTCATCAAAATTGGATTTAATTTCAGCGAGAGATGGAGAGGTTACCGCTGGTGTTCCAAAAAATTTATTGATAATATTTCTACGAAGGGAAGTATACGTTGTTATATGTTTTTCAAGTTCTCATCTAAATTTTTTAATGCATCTGTGATTGTAGAAACAAGTACACCTGGTTTGAGTTTTCCATCATTTGAATATAACACTATTGTATCTTCAACGACGTCGCGTCTTCGTATTAAGATATCATCCAATGAAACATTACTAGATTTCAATTTGCCCTGTCGATCTTGAAATACAACTATTTCCCCAGGATCTACACTTGACAAATTTAATGTCTCGGCGATTTCATCTTCGATTATTTTTTTTTTACATTTTCGACAGCTAATTTACTATCGGTTTCTGTTTTTTTTTACTCTGATAAAGGTCGTCCCCAAATATCAATCATTATACGAAAACGCTAACGTTTTTCTAAATCATAACGCTATCGTTTTTGCCATTGCCCACTAGTATATTCATTAACAACAACTTGTGGTGGTTTCCTTGGAAATCTAGATATCTCTGCAAGGACGTTTAATACTTCACGACCGCATATCGGTGGATCATTTAACTGTTGTGTTGGTAGCGTGGAATAAAAAATTGGAGATGACTTTGTTATTGTGGATACATATCGCATGAATTCTTTTGGTGGAGCTAAACCATATGAATCAAAATATACAATTCCACGTGGTTCAATTGCATATGCGACCCAATGAGTTCCTTTTCCGCTGCTGTTATCAAGATTGATAATACCCGTTTCATTTTTCATTGGTTTTGACGGTAATTGATCTCTCATGAAAACTCCTCTAAAGTTTTTTTTATTGATAATGATTTTACAGCATCAATTAAATCAAAATTGGACATTGGTGAAAATCCTAGGGATTTTTCCACTAATAAGCCGTTTCTGGTATTCTTAGCCCCGTGCCCTTGTACCAATTGTATGGGGTTCCTGGTAGTCTTAGACCCTTTCCTTTTTTTTATAACCTTTCCCAGTAGCTTTTTTCAGGGCCATTCCTGCAGCAGTACCAACGGCTCCTAACGCTGCCGCCTTCGCAACCGCTGGGGCAGCCGCTGCAATCAATGCTGGAATAGCAGCTAACAGTGGGAATATACCACCTGATTTTATCATATTGGCGATTGCTGCTTTCGAAAAATCAATTTGAGCTCCTCGTTAGTTCTTTAGCGCATCATTGAAATGTTTTATTTGACGATCTGTCAATGATAATTTATGTGCACCACCGGACATTTGAGTGGTTTTCAGGGTTATTGTGGTTCCACATTCTTTAGCTGACTTTGATTTCAATTTCTTGACCTGACCATCCGTCAACTGGACATTAACAATACTATATGTCATTCTATTCTAAAACGTAATTTACAATTTTAATTGATCTTATTGTGAAAATCCTAACTACATGTTTTCTACTGGTGCATCAATAAGTCTCATTCGTCCGCCAATTCCTTCTAAAAACATTGATTTATCACTGAGAATGACAGCAACTGCTCTATAATCTGTTATATCACCAGGGCGTTGTACCCGAGCTTGGAAGTATATATCAACAACAGATTGTCTTATCATGTCAAGATGTTCCAATGAAAAGTAATAAATCGGATAGTGTTTTTCAAAATCAATTTGCGATATTTGCAAACCAGTATCAACATTTTGATCACGAGTCATATACGACAATATTCTATGATATACACGTGCTACGTTGTTGTTTTCATAATTAAGCTGTACAATTTCTGCTGGCTCTTGTTGTCCGTTTGTTCTCAACGAAACTTCACTTACTTTTAATTTATCAAATATCATATGAATAGATAATTGACGACCCACTCGATTTGCATCCTGTAACGCTATAAAGATATGAAGTGGAGCTGAAACACCTTGTTTTGATGCTAAGTGCCATGTAAATGTGTTATCTACATTATCCTGCTTTGTATCAGTCGTTGTTGTTAGCCAACTTAGTAATGATTTTCAACCTGTGTCCATAAACGATAGTAATTGTTGCTCTATTGTAACTGCTGGTGTCAAGACGGGCATCCATAAAGTCAATTTATTTAAAATGACTTTACCATCATCAACACCATTAGCACGCCAGATTGCATCATTGTCATTTTCCTTTCGCACTAACACGACTGTATGCTTTGCTCCATAGATGACTTTTCTGACATTTCTACAGAATCCGAATATATGATGTAACGGAATTGCACATGAAAACCGTCGATGTTGTCCTTTTAATGCTATTTTTCGTGTTGCAAATCCTAGATTGAAATCATCATTGACCCTTTTTAAAATGTCGAATTCAGCGGCTGAACCTTCACGGTCTGGATTAGCATCGAGTTGTTGATCAGCTTCTGCAGTAGCTTCCGCAGTTAGTACTTTAGTAAATTGATAATGGTCAGCATGATCAGAAGTATCCTTAGCAAACATCATAGACGGACCAGCCGATCTTGTATAATCATCAGAATATCTCGCAAGTCCGATTATTGTTGTTGCAATATCAACATCTTGTTATATTGATTCAATTTATTTTCCATCAATGATATATCTTGCACTGTTAAATAGCGCCATAATGCCATTATTTACGAAACCAACTAGGATATTTGGGTTATCCCCATATGGTGTATCAGCTGCAACATTTGTTACAAGCTGTCCTTCTACTTCAATAAATGCCTCACACGGCAAAAAGTATCTACTTGTATCTTGAACTTGAAGTTCAACTCTCCCCCGTTGATTAGGCTCTCTTGCAGGATAGGCATAATACTGATAGTTAATTTTAGAATCATCTTTATTTACCGGTGCTGCCATATCAAACGCTGGATCAGCAATTTTTTTAAATGCAATTTATACTAAAACGTTATCGTTTTTTTAAATGTAGTAATGGCTATCATTTTCTTTTTCGTCTGACATTTTTACGATTTTCTCCAAGACCACTTCCCGCTATCATACTTGCAATATTACTACTATCTGGTGAAGTCATTGCTAATGATGCTAGTTTTTGTTCCACTGCGTTATTTATCACTTTACTGACATTTGCAGGCATCATTGTTGTTGAAAGTAGCGGTGTTGAAACCATTTGTGATGGTTTTCGTCCGAATCTAGATTTCACCAATGACGTTATTCTATTCTTTGCGGTAGAAAAGGCCGTTCCTGCAAGATCTCCAACAGCGTTAATTCCCTTATTACGAATAACATCAATGGCTTTCATCGATAATTGTTTAGCAATTGGTGCTACGTTTGGGGCTATTCTTGTGAATAAACCCGTTATGGTATTTCCAAGGCCGTCTCCATAGTATGCCTTATAAACGTGCAATCTTGAGTTTACCACATACACGTTTGTTGGTTTATTGTGATTATAGTGTACTATCATCTTATTTGAAATGACTTTGTAATTTCTAAATGCAAGCATTTAGAAATTTCAATCGCTATAATAACCACTAAATTCCCCTGGAATTCCGTCCATTAACTCATCCAAGAGTTCTTGATACGTATGAATATCAATTATCCCACCTTGGAATAATCGTCTGCAAATATCAAATGCTTCATTAGTTATTTCGACTGAGTTATTTCCATCTCGCTTACCTCCCATAAGAACCTCAAGTCGTGATATATCATTAATGATATTACTATGACACATATGAGAATCATGATGAGAACTTCCATAACCCTCTCCTGAAGTACTTTCTGATTCGGAAACGTTTTGAATTTCTGGAGAATGTCGACCTTGACCTCGACCTCGTCCTCGACCTTGACCTCGTCCTCGACCTCGTCCTCGACCTTGTTGTTGTTCTTTTGGTTGTTCTTTTCGTTGTTGTTGTTCTAAACCATACTTATCAACTCCCATTTTAAAAGCTATGTATTCCAATATATTCTTATTTCAATTGCCGGGTTCATTTTTATTAATTTTTAATAACCAATCCACCCATTGATCTCGTTTTATTATGGTTTTTTTATACTCGTCTTTTAAAAATTCCCCTTTTTCTTCATAATAACTTTTTACAGCGAATTCACCAAATTTTATATAGTCTTCAGGTTTCAGCAATTGAAATTGTTTGATTTCTTCTATAGCTTCATCAGTGAATATCTCGTTAAAAGGAATATTTTTTTGTGGAACCTTTTTCAATAGAATCTCTAGCATCTTCAACGGGGTTATCATCAGTATCAATATCACCTATTTGTTGTATTTGTCGCTGAGTTTGTAACTCATCTGAAAGCTGTTTTATTTCCTGCTTGGTTTTGTCAGTCTCTGTAGCAATCTTTCCCAGCACATCAATAATAGGTACTGCTCCCTCTTTAGGGATGTCGCCGTATATAGCACGTTCTGTTGCAAGTTTCATATCTTTGGTGGCTTTAGTTACAGGAGCAAAAAGCTGTTCACTCCCAATAGAAAAGTCAGTCTGCGCTTGCTGTCTAAGTTGTAGTTTATCTCGCACGTTATCTCGAAATGGTATAAACTTTTTCAGTAATGCTAACCTCTCATGGGCTAGTCTGGTAGTTAATGCTTCTGATGTCATTATTGAAAATGCTAACGTTTTTACAATTGTGGGTTTCAATGCTTGGATCAATCAAACGTCTTATAGATTTCACTTTCAAAGCAATCTCTGACCGAACTTGGTACTGTTCCCCGAGTTTCTTTCTAATTGCTTCAACTATACTAAATAGCCGAATGAATAAATTAATATCATTGTTATACAAAGAAACATTAACCGCTTTTTGGATTCTTTTTATCAGTGAATACATTTTAGGTAGGACATATCTTCCATGTTTCAATTGTATATCAGTTTGTTCAAATTCATTCAAAAGTCTGTCTTCATTCAAAAATTCAGAAAGTACAATTCCTTGATTTCTTAAATTTGATATTTCTGTGATGATAGATGTAATATCTTGAAATTCCATTTATTGAATATTATTAATAATGTATTTTCTTATCAACGTCAGTAGAAAAACCACTCAATTGTGTGGCACAACGTCTCATAGAACACTTTACAAATGCACTCCGTGGGAATAAATTAACCGATCTAAGACGTAAAAAAATAGATCAATGGGAGCTAACAGTGAAAGAGAACGGAGCAACTATTTCCGATATAGCTAGATTGGAAAAGTCGTTGAGATTTCCGATAACCGTTTCAACGATAACCGGCGAAGTATTATACGAATCGAAATACAATAAAAACGGAGCTCCAATCAAAATTATTGATCATAACAAACACGCATGGACATCCGCAGTTACAATATTCCCGCGAGACAGAACAGTGAAATATATCCCAGAAGAATTCACCAAGGATGGCATTCTCACTGAAGAAAGATTATTCGATGCTATTGGTAGTTTGTGTAAAAAAGACCCTGTATCAGTATGGCTACTTCATAGTTTTGAAGATGAAGAATGTCAATTCAATCAATTTGTGAGACCTAACGGTGAATTATATCGTACTGAAAGTCTACATAATAGGATGAAAAATCTAGCAATAAGTCTCAGTGAAAACGCTAGCGTTTTTAATGAAAAATCCGACGATTACGAACAGTTACTTACAAATTGTTTTACAATTCCATCGGTTGCAGCTCATTTTGCAAGAAAGAAAAATAATTGGAAACCAACACGAAAAGAGTTTTTACAGGATGTTCAATCCAGTTGTCTGGAATATTATCATGGCGGTCTATGGAACGTTAAGTACAATCGTGAAAGTATGATATCAGTTGATATCGTTGCCTGTTATCCAGGAAGTTTTCTAGGATATGGATTCGCTGGTGAGTATTTTAAACGGTTTGGACATCCCACACATGAAATGACTCGCGTTGCTATTAATGGACCACTGCCTGATTTTGATTTGACCGGTTTTGCTCGCGTAGTATCATTTGAATTCGCTGAAGGACTTCATCCGTGTTGTTATGTTTAGATTGGTAGACACATGTCTGAAAAGATGTGGTTACCAATAGTGATTGATTGTAAAATGTTAGTTTCGTTGATTGTCAGCGAAGCGATTATCTCATATAAAAAACAAACCAATGTCTGGTTACCAGAACCAGAATGTCTTGATAGTATAATCGATAAGTCTAGAAAACATATTGATGTCGATAAGTCTAGAAAACATTGATGCTGACGAGGAGTACATCATTGAATGGTCAAAAAAGATATTTAATCAACGAAATAGTGAAGCAAAGGATCTCGGTTGAAGAATAATCGGTATATTTACACAAGGTGGAAAAAATTTCAACTTTAAAAGACAATCCTCACGATTGATTATAGATGATGCCGAATACGACTTCGTTATTAAAGATGCAGTAGAGAAAAATAGGTACGGAAATTGTAAAACAGCCTTCTTGTCCAATAAAACAAAGTTAGGTAGAATTGTTACTTACAGTGATGGAGAAAGCTCTGCATATCTACATTTAAGGGCTTCTATGCTGGGTTATACATCTATCAATTTATTTGCAATGATAAATAGATTTCCTAGTATAGCAGTTAGAGTTGCAATTGATTCAATGTATGTCGATAAAAAATATATCAAAGAGGTAACTAAATTTACTAATAGCGAAGAGACTTGGGGAACATGGCGAATTAAACGTGAAATACAACGCGATTATTCTAAATCAGCAGACCTTGAGATTAAAAGCAGTTACCTGAAGAAAGATAATTCTATCAGTGAAAAATCCGAAGGATTTTCTATGTCTAAAGCACCACCGATATCAGATCCAATTTGTAGATATAAAACAGTTTATTTAAACGGTTTTGGTGGATCTGGAAAGACAACACGTGTGATCGAATTATATCGAGAGAGAACGTCCATGATTGTACTCACACCAACCCATAGACTAGCGAGAGAGATAAAACAACGCCAAAAATCCAAAGGATTTTACGTTGAAGCTTGCATGTATCATAGTTTTTTCGATACAAGGGCGATCCTTGGACTCCTGAGCGAATGGGTGAGAAATTTATTCCAGCGGTTATTATTTGGGATGAAGCATGTACTGTTTCAGAAGATGTATTAAAAATGTTTCTTGATTGGTTATTGCAAAATAATACAAAAGTTATATTGTGCGGCGATCATGGTCAACCACCACCATTTGTTGGTAGAAGTCCACATAATTGGTTAAAAGGATTTGTTGATTATTACGAAGAAATTGATACTGACTATAGAGCACTCGATGAGCAGTTACGTGAGTTTAAAAAACTAATTAGATTACAACCCGATAGAATTCAATGTGAAGTAGCGCGTGAAATAATTTCTGAAACGCCTATGAATGATTTTTGGGAAACATGGAGACCAAATGATTTTGTAGTAGCAAGTAGAAAGATAGTCAGAGACGCACTTCAGAAAAAGTTGTTTGAGCTACACAAGACAAAATTCCCAACGTTTCCAGTACCGTTGTGTTATAGACCATTGGATACACGAAAGCAGAATATTGAAGTTGAAATTCCAAGCCAGACGGAGAAACAGATTCTAGTGTTAAATGATATTGTGTTAGTTGATATCAATACTGTAGAAGATGCATTATGCGCTGATAAATCACCATGGACGCTTGGTTATGTAACAACAATACACTCGTCACAAGGATTGACCATCACGGATACTATTGTTTGGATAGTTGATAATCGCATTGAATGGTCAAATTTAGTCTATCTCGCAGTGTCCAGAGTATGACGAATAAATCAACTACGAAGGATTGTTTTCGATGATGATTTTAATGCAAACGATGATAACACTGATATTAGCATCATTAATAAAAAAACTCTCTGGTTACAAACAGCAGAACAAAAAAAAACAACGAGAATTTGATATTGATGCTGAAGTAATAATCGCATTAAAAGAACAACAGAATAATCACTGCGCCAGTTGCAATTGTATAATGCACTGGCAGTATTCGAATAAAGACCCTCGACAATTCACCGTAGACAGAAAAAATAACAGTCTTGGTCAAGTCAGAAACAATGTGATGTTGACCTGTCTTAAGTGTAATAGACGTAACGGAGCTAGTTAAGACCATGTGGCGGTAATTGAGTATCGTCCGGAATGACTTGTAGTTGTTCGCGTGTAAAACCACGCTGAGGTGCAGTTGAATCCAATCTGTAGATTGGAGGTCTACCAGTTGATCGCGTTATGGTTGAAATTTTATGCGTAGTAACACTCCATATAGGACCAGTAACTCTTCTTTTACCATCTTCAAGTTCTCCTGGTTCGTATAAATATCTCACAGTAACATCACTGAGAAGTGGCTGAGTGCTAATCCGCTGTGGTTGTTCGGGTATATATATTTCTTATTGCAATATTTGGTTTCATATTAATAGTTCGAGTAATCTCGTTATTTAACGCTGCAACTACACTCGGTAACCTTTGGACCCATTCACGAGATCTTTTTTCTTGGATGAATTCTTTTGCATATTGATATCCAAATAACCGTTCTGCAAGAGTTCGATTAAATCGTTCTACAATTGCCTGATCACGATGTAACGCAGTATGTCCCCGTCGTATTTTAACATTATGAGTTTTCATTGTTGATAGAACATCACCTTGAAACTCTTTGCCAGGATCAACTTGTAATAGATTTGGCCATCTTAGAGGACCTCGTCTATAAATCCTTTCAAATGCAGAAGCGACTTCAGAAGCTGACTTTGTTTTCAATGGTTCTGCCTGTTTAAATCGACTCGCAATATCAACTACAGTTAGCGCGTATTTGTAACCATGGTCATGTGGTAAAAACAATAAATCAGCCTGATGAACTTCATTGGGTACGGTAACATCAAAATGAGAATAATTAATTTGTTTAGGCGGTGGTAGATAAATTTGCCATATAGCTTGTTTGGATAACCAATCTTTCGCAGTGGACTTTTTCACTTTTGCAACGTTAGCGAGTTTACTGATTGCTGCTTTACCCTTCCAGTATCCTTTCGGAGAATAATAAATAGATTCCATACTATAAAAACACTGGTGTTTTTAATTACCAGCACCTAACACCAATTTGCCTTTCATAGCTGATTTGACCAACCATGAAGCCAATTTTTCTTTGAAGGATTTATCGGGAATAGCATTTAATGCATGAATTAATTTTACATCCGCGAGATGTCTTTGTTGCAAATTATTGCTTTTATATGCAACATCATGAGCATGACATTCCTTATCAATAGCATTTATCGGATACTCACCAGGCCGGGGCTGATTTTGATCATCAAGTCTGATATCTAATCTCGGTCCGGGACCACAGTAGCTATATCCTGGAAGATGTTTTTCTCCGGGGTATTTTGCCCATGGGGTTCCGGGAGTTTTCCAAGTTTTGCGGCAATATCAACTCAGAGTTGCTTTTTTTAAAAAATCTAATTTTTTTTTGTAACACATCTTACACACTTACCAGTAAGCGCTAGTCTATTGTTTTTAGTTGTAATGGTTGTCTGATCGTTTGTATTAGTACGCTGTGTACATTTAACACAATATAGATCCATAATTTATATATAGCGTTATGAATATAATTGATTTTTCAGCGACTAAAAGAAGAGAACCGGTAAAACACCACGCAGCGCTTCCGAATTCTGTCCGTGCCATTATAATCGGACCATCTGGATCGGGTAAAGCACAATTGCTGCTTAATTTGATAATGCGATTTATGAAGTGGGATAAATTATATTTAGTTGCTCCATCCGTAGATGATCAACGGTGCTATGAAGTGCTAAAAGATTATAATGAAAATGCATCAGAAATTAAAGGTGAAAGTGTAATTGACTTTATTACTGATATTAATGATGCACCATCAGTAGAAGATCTTGATGGAGACATAAACAATCTTGTAGTGTACGATGATGTAATGTTAGATAATCAAAAGAACCCTGCTAGAATATTTTCCCGAGGTAGGCATAAAAACACTGATGTGATATATGTCACTCAACGATACACTCAAATTCCAAAAGTGATTCGCGATAACTGCAATATTCTTGCTGTATTCAACGGCGTTGATACACATACGCTACGAAATATTTGGCAGACATGGTGTTCCGATATGGACTTCAATGGATTTAAAAATTACTTTAGTCATGCTCAGTCAGTCCCATATGGATTTATAACAATAAATTTACACGACCCTCGGTCACGATATCGTATTGGACTTGATCAAATATTTGGTTAAATAATTTGTATTAATCAGCAGCAGGGGGAGGGCGATATGACAACATATTTGTGACGTAGATGGCAGTAATTTTAAGGGTGGTTATAACAACATATTTACGACAAAATCGCTAAGGCTCCATTTGTAAAATGGGGTCTTTATTTTTTTTTTGGTTAAAATATGAGATTTCGTAGGAAGGCTCCATTTGGCATTCTGAGACTTTAATCGATTTTGTCGCAAAAATTTGTAGGGTTTGCCCCCTCCTACTACTTAAGCGAATGATCTTTAAAGTCGTATGATGCTTACATTTGTTGCACGTGAGGCCATTTAGCTTCCATGAACTTTTAAACCAGACAGTTAAACCAGACAGTTATAAATTTGCCGAGTCAATTTGTGACAGTTTATAAAGACCGCAGGCTTGTACAGATAAATCGTATTATTGTTTCATTCGCTATGAACATTTGAACTGGGCCCATCTTTTGATCCTAAATGCCAAACTTATTGCTGAAGGTAATAATGACAATATACAGTAGAGTGACAGACAGGTTAATTCAGTACATATGAGTAGACTGTTTTTTCTCTAATATTTTCACATAGTCTAACACAACTTAGATGTATTATTTCTTTTAAAAATTGATATCTTAATAAATGTCCTAATACCAATAATTTCAATAAGACATTTAGATACTTAGATCAGTTATTACTTTTGTGAAATAAAGGATTTATCATTATTTAAAGAGAATAAAATTTGTAAAGTTAGATAACTGGGTTGGATATCGGTTTTATAACAGATCACTTTTGATCATGATACAAATACATTGCTTATTGATGAATGACGTGAATAAGAAAAGAATTATGATTAATATGTCCGTATATAAGATCCAAATATGCGTATATAAGATCCCAATATGCCACAATTATGTCACAAAATTAGCAAAATCCGCACGAACAAATAGTTGCAAGAATTAATATGAATATAAATAAATGACTTTACACAGTTAAAGGACAAAGGTTAATGATTCACTGTGACTTCACACGACGAAAGGAATTGTGTGTATTACTCAAATAGTAATAATGATTAGTGTGAATACAAATAAATGATCTTACACGGAAAAAGGATAAAGGTTAATGATTCACAGTGATTTCACACGACAAAACGAACGATGTGTTTTACTCAAATGTAAAAATTATGTTATTTTCTCATATCGGGGGCCCCAAGTAGCCGAGTTGTCTAATGCGCTGTCCGTTACGGATCACTGCCATCTCACCTATATATGCGTGGATTCGAGTCTAGGTTTCGGAGAATTTGGATAGGTGAGAAAGCTTGCCAGTTTCTTCTCGTGGGTCGGTGGTTCTTTCCGGTGATTTCCCGGTTTCTTCATTCACCATTAATACTGCCCGCCATGAAAAGCCTATCGTGTACTGAAAAATGGCGTTAAGCACAACAACAACAACAACAACTTTTCTCATATAGTAAAATGTATTCACGACAAATGAAGTACTTTGTTCAGATGGATAAAATGAAAGAAAACAAAGGAACATATATCATACAAATTATCTCTACGGTCCAAAAATACTGGTTAAAACAAAACCCAAAGTTAGGTCACGGCTAAAAGGTTATATGAATGGAGTAACACAAAACAATACTTCACTAGCACACTTGGCTACCAGTCACTCTGGTCATTCAATCGGTTAGCATTTCTGGTAGTCACCGACCACCATTCAATTCCTTGGTCAGTCAAGCAATCAGCGCCCACTAATCAGTCAGCAACGCCGAATCACCTGCTATTCGACCAGTAACACTTTCACTCAGCACTACGGCTGCAATGGTTCAGCTTTTAAACTGCCATGGTCAACTTATATAGTAAGATCTATATCTTGTGCCTCGTCTACAAAGATCAGCTTAAAATACATCTAACACCGTATACTGTGCATAATATGGGCATATATGGGAACAAGTAATGTTATATACGGTAAGTTATACAAATCACATTATCAGCACAACATTATAAAGTAATAAACAGGTTCATAAGTGAACCTGCCCGTGTCCGATAAAAATCCTTTGCTACTAAACGTTTCTTAATAACGCAATTACATATAGTTAACATAAATCTCTTGCTAAGTCACCAAGAAGAATAGAAAATATTTGCATTATACTACGTAAGCCGAAGTTAAAAAGAAAATATACAAAAATAGAAAATATACAAAAATAAACTTGGTAGTACAATTATCGTAACTTATAATATTCATAATAAAATAATAAACAACTCACAAATCTCTACAGCAGAAGATGTGAAAGTTCTTAAGTATACTAATTACTGACAAGATGTTCCGTAATGTAAAGATTTAGTCTTACGTTGATGCATTTATGCACAGACAATGCAGCACGTGCGGGATAGAGAGAACCGAACTCACTGTTTCTAAATAGTGTACAATATAATCAAATCATCTCGGGTATCGTTGTATAAATAAAAAGAAACCCGAGATCATGTGTGTAATAAATAAAGGGATTTATACAATTCGTTGATAGCAGGAGGAAACAGCATATGCATACATACAAACCACGAGTGTAATGAGTGTTTTATTGCAAAATTAAGATTAGAAATCCAAAATAGTACGCAACTAAATAACGAGCAAAAAAGAAGAAAAAAACAAAAACATAATGATCAAAAAAATTCAAAACTACCAAATTAGGTAAATAATATGAATGCTCGCTATTCCGGTTATGAAAGTATTATTAGGCTAACACCTAGCATCTCCAGAGCTCTGTAAAAACATATAATATATAATTAAATCATCTAACTACATATATGATTTACTTTAACATCAGTTCAAAAGAGGTATAAACCAATGAACCAAAAGTAATAAATGCTATTTTTATCATATTTATTATTAGCCATCCTCATAAAAAGAAACCTAAATTCAATGGAGGCAAAGTATTAATTAATTCACAATTCTGGTTCGTGCCTTCCATTAATTATAATTTTTTCACCAACGTAATCGCACACTTCAGATCCCTAGAATAGGTACAATGATTTAGTGGGCAATTATCTGCTAGTATTTGAATCTTGAGGAATCTCAGATTCGATAAGTTCAACAAAGCCTATACTGAAATTTTTGCACTACTAGTTCCTGATATTAACTTTGTTTTGCAATAAAACTGTTGTTATTCTTTGCCATCACAAATGTTGGTAGACATATATCGTTCAAGCCAAGAAAATCTTCTAATAACTCAACTTATTAATATGGTCACTATCGAAATTAAAGCATATTATGTTAATGTGCATTCTTCGAAGAATGCAGGTTGTCTAAAACTAAATTATTCCCATCTCCTTTAAACTTTGCATTGATATATTAAAAAAGGAAAACAAAGTGTTGGATACAATTAAAACATTCTGCCCTAGCTAGGTTTTACATAATGCAAGTATTGCTCAGGCTTCCTCCTACTTTGGTTGTGTATGACGCATTGCTGGATTAAGATTCTTAAAACCCCGTGGAGATTGTGTTTATCAAGTAAAGGAGAAGTTGTATATTTTCTGCAAATTTTTTTACTAATTGTTAAATTTGTAAAACCTGCTAAAGAACGTATTGATTCACTTTTATAAACATATGTTATGAACATTATCATTGATTATAATCGCAATAAAACACTAACGTGCTATCTATTAACCACTAGGCTTGGAAACTTCACTAAGATCACCATTGCGTAATCTTTAGTAAAGTTACACTCTCTCATAGATTAACAAAAAATTATAGTTCAAAGCTGTACAAAAATCACAAATACTTAGTAAACAAACCATGTCGTTTTAAGCTTAAGTGTAGCTATTGATTTCGTAAACCATCTCCTTTGATAAAGCATTACAAATGTTTGATCTGAGTATTGATCATTCAGATTAATTTTTTTTTCTTATCCCATTTGAATTTACGTCCCGCAAGTTATATTTTATTTCAACATTATTGCTTGTCAAAGATCTAATAAATAGGTCAGATCATTTTAAATCATGACAGAAGAAATTTGTATTCATACAAAATACATCTTGTTTAAACTCTTGTAATACCATATGGTAAATAATGTCACAAGTTATCGTGGATTCTAACATGTTCCTTAGCTTGAATTGCGTTGTATTCTTTATCGAGTATAATATATTCAACAATATGTTCAACAATATGTTCCACGCTGATGATTAAGAAATACATACTTCATTTTGCAGAGTAACAAGCAGAAAAATAATCAATGAACCAATCGAAAATATTTGCTTTAGATATCCCAAAGACATATATATTCTTCGATAACATGTTATTATCTTCTTACTATTCTACTGTAACTGTATGCAAGCATCCTAAGGATCTGTTGCCTGATTGATCTAACTCATCGCTCTAGAGTGTGTGGCTTGCATAAATTAATAAAACAACGTACATATATCTGTTCAAGGTGATCTGGACCAATGGTTATGTAACACACGATATTAATATATACGGCATGATGTTTTAACTGTTCCATATTGTTAAAGGCCCAAGACAATATTATCATAAGCATATGTATAAAAACTTCATCGGTTTAACTAGTGTACATCAAGGCAAACAATTAAATTTATATTACGCTGATTAATCCTTTGTGTCTCTTTTATTTACTATACATATGATGAATGAACTACAATACCATAAAAGCTTTCCTTACTAATGCCGTCATACTTTTCTGTATTACCGTGTTATTGGAGATCAATCGCGATAATTCAAACAGCAAATAATCTATCACACAACAGCGCATTCATTTGTTATTAATTTTAATGGGTCACTCGATTTTGTTTCAGTGTCATTTGACTGTTAGCTTGTTTCAAAATTTTAACTTTAATTAAAGAAACTGAGCTACCATAAAATTCCATGAATTATTTTTCAGCTAGATAAATGTTTGGGGGGGGGGGACTAATGTTTGGTACCTAAAAAAATCATACGAGTTTGGCAAACAGTGTAGAGTTCCTCATGTTCAAGTACGTTTTCTGTGTCAGTAGATACTGGGTACTTATTTTAATTTTTGTACCATTTAAATAATTTGGTTAGTAGTCAAAGTAGGTGTGAAAGTTGTTCTCAAACAAAGAATGCTGGAGATAAATAGGTTGGTCAACATTAGGTTTAGAAAATAACACTGGTCAAGTTCAATTAAAGATGAGGCTGCTTTTGAATACAATCAGTGTTGGGTCGCCTCTAAGTTAAAATATTTTAAAAACGGAAATGTAGCCTTTACAAAAATGGCATTGAATAGTTATAAAGGAAACAAATGGTCGAGGGTCACATCTTTGGTGAGACATTTAAAACGTTGGTTGTAGGGTTGGTAAGTTCTGATGGTTTAGTTAAACTCAAATTAGCAACTACCTTGCTTATTTATTTGAGAGCTTTCCTAATTTGCCGATAATGAATCAGCATTTTAACACGGAACCTTTATTCCAGATTTACCAAATTAGCCAGCTTCCTTTTAAAAGTTTCGCTAGTTTAAAACAACTAACTCACTGTATTGGTGTAATATGTATAATCACATTTGAACCTTTTATTTCAACTGTTATAATTGTAAAGGATTTAATTGTAAAAATTGTGGATACAATAACAGCGAGAATCATGCATAATTTGTATTTTCTGCATCTGTGATAATACAGTAAGCCAAACAAACACTCCTCTTAGAACGATGTCATTTTTGAATTTGCTGTGTGTCTAAAATCACAACCAGTCGTCGGCATTATTTGAACTTACAGCATCTGTGATAATAGCTGTGTGTCTAAAATGACAACACGTCGTTGGCAGTATTTGAACTTACAGCATCTGTGATAATATAGAAACCCAAACAAAACTCTTCTTAGAACGCTCTCATTTTGGAATTTTTACATTGTGTCGAAAATTAGCACCCATTGTCGGCATAATACTGTATATTTAATGCCAAAGACATGAATATTTGTAACATATGTACAAGTTAATTTTAAGCCGAGCAGACAGTATTATCCACGTGCCAAATAATATGAAGCAAATTTCAGATAGAACGAGTAGCATATGGCACAATTAAAGTCCTTTATACGAATACACATACATCGAGATAGAACGAGTAGCATATGGCACAATTCAAGTCCTTTATACGAATACACATACATCGAGATAGAACGAGTAGCATATGGCACAATTCAAGTCCTTTATACGAATACACATAAATCGAGATAGAACGAGTAGCATATGGCACAATTCAAGTCCTTTATACGAATACACATAAATCTAGATAGAACGAGTAGCATATGGCACAATTCAAGTCCTTTATACGAATACACATAAATCAAGATAATAAACCATTGCATAACCAATGTGCTTTCTAACTATGCCGTTATCATATTGTGTTTATCTTGTTCCAATTACGTTTATGCCCTAAAATTTTAAATATAAATTTAAATAAAGGCTATGACACATTTATTTAGCTGCCTTATTTGCTAAGATTAGCAACCTAATTCTAAGTCAATTACCCTAGTCGATTTCCACATTGTGAGCTTTACTATCTCTGCATGAAACATCTTAATATATAAAATATCTTTCTGGTTTTAGACTATGGTTCAAGATATATATGACGGAAAGAGAGATTTTGTTCATATATCGGAAATTATGTTTATTACCGAGCTCAATAATATCATATACAGGCATTTATTCTATGCAATTCACACTCGACAATAATCACCTTGCACTTTTCTTTGTACTTATTTAAGTTTTTTTTTTAAGAATGTATCCATGTTATCTTTAATTTAAAAACGAATTGACCTATTTAGTCTCCAAATATATTGAAACTATATATATATATATATATATACTACATAGTTTCCTATGTCTTTTTTCTTTTTGTTAGATACTCACTCCAAACCTAAGTATTAAACAAGGAGGCACTGGTGTCATACAGCTGCAATCTTCAGTAGCGTTTGCCTGCGCTGATACTAGCGCGAAAGATCCTAATTGCGTTCTAAAGATTCAAATGTATGATAATATTGATTCGTATGACTGCACGGGTACCAGTCTTTCAGTAGTAGGCAGCGAACAATGCGGAATAGAAATCCATGGATCTTCTTACCTAGAGGCACAAGAAAATAAATTTTATAGAGAAATAGTGAATATGACAATAACCACAAAGGATGTATACGACTTTAACCTTAATCGAAATGTGTTCATTCTTGCATTGACAACACAAAAAGCTACCTCTGCTAATAAAATCATGGGTGACAACTACCTAGGAGACGTAACAGTAAGTTTACTTCATTTCTGATGTCTCTCTTCTGTAGATCATGTTTCTTAGAAAAAGATATAGACAGCTATCATTTTAAATTATAAGTTCGTGACAACCAAACGCTTCATAATCGATATAATAATATTTTATCATACCTTTTAATTTTTCAAAACGAAAATTTCTTTATAAAAGGTAGGCTTTAATATATCCATTGCTAAAATTAAATAAAGATTATAAATAACTCCAAAGCCATCAACAACAATGTTTATGTTTGAGAGCGACAGCTTATTTTAGATTTTTTAACTGTATCGGACGCCATTTTGCTGTTACAACTCCATGATATTAAATTACAGATTAAGAAATAGCAAAACCAACACGTTTTGTATAATTCAAAAATACAATTTATTTCGAAAAAGTAAAGTGACAGAATTACAAATATCTAACTGTATGGTGTGATAATTCCTAAAATCATAAATGTGCTATCAATTAAAATATATTCTTATAAATTGAATGAGTTTCAAAGGTACTCCTTTTGTTATTATTGTACAGATGGGTCAACATTCCAGAAGAAATCATTAATATATTCTTTTTTTTTAATTCAAGTTAATTCCAATACAGTAAATTATCAAAATCACTTTGAACGAATACACATTACTTCTTATAGTTATTTTATACCCAAATAGTCTTTAAATAATTGGTAGAGCAGTTTAATGCAAATGTATTATTAAAATTAAATAAATGCATCAAGAATAAATTTTCCTTTACCAATTGTGATATTTAAAAGGATAAATCAGCGTAATATTTCATGTATATGGAAAGATAATATGCAATGGCGAGATTTGCAATAATAAACTTTGAATGTCTAATTCATTGTGTTTTCTAATACTCTACCAGTAAATAAATTCACTCAGAAAAATAAGGAACTAGGTCAGCTTAACCTCTTACATTAGACCTCCTGTCCATATCGAATCAAATGGTGCCTACTTGTACTTAAATTACATCTTAATATGATACAGACGCAACTTAAACCATAAACCTACTATTGGACATTAGCATTTAAAATGCCATTAACTAAATGCCGAAAGCTATAGTTATTAAAATAATACACTTAATATAGATATACATAACACGGCACTTTCTTCTCAAGTATGAAATATTATATTCTTCTGATTGCTATGTATTGCACAAATAAAGACAGACGATAATATGAGATATCTGATAGGAATGCATAAAATGCCAATCATATACTATAATTTCATATGTGTCTCATATACATCTGTATATTGATTTGCTCGTATGATTTACTCAAGATGATGCGACAGTATATTAACGAAACTATACGCCAGATAAAATATGCAAATTTATATGTATAAAACAGTGGTTATTAATATCTATCTCGGATGCATTTTCGTTGCTATGGTTGTCAGAAAGATGTTTCATTCTACGCATGGTTTGATTCGTCACGGTTAATCCAGCACACTCACACACACACACACACACACGCACACACACACACACACACACACATATATATATATATATATATATATATATATATATATATATATAGTTTAATACAAACAATACTATCATACAGGTTAGAGAAATTAAATTCGTACTCTACCGAGTTTCGAACCCAGGTCCGCGAGTAAATGGCACCCATCGCCTTGCCTGCACGCACCAACCCATATACCGTCACGACTAAGCACGCATCACCAAAAAATGATGGCACTGAATCGGTGTTATATAAGCTCGTGCGTAGCAGACACACTCGCATGACGACCTAGTAATTAATTCTCATATATATGTACACAGTCGTTCCAGATTCCTATGAAAGAAATCAAGGTATATAGGATTTTTGTATTACAAATAATTATAAATATATACCAGACAGAACAGACTGTGCTATCCCTGGATTCTGTAGTAGAATCTTGATAATAGTGGGCAGAAATAATAGTTTAATACAAACAATACTATCATACAGGTTAGAGAAATTAAATTCGTACTCTACCGAGTTTCGAACCCAGGTCCGCGAGTAAATGGTACCCATCGCCTTGCCTTGCACCCATATGGCACCCATCGCCTTGCACCCATATGGGTTGGTGCGTGCAGGCAAGGCGATGGGTGCCATTTACTCGCGGACCTGGGTTCGAAACTCGGTAGAGTACGAATTTAATTTCTCTAACCTGTATGATAGTATTGTTTGTATTAAACTATTATTTCTGCCCACTATTATCAAGATTCTACTACAGAATCCAGGGATAGCACAGTCTGTTCTGTCTGGTATATATTTATAATTATTTATATATATATATATATATATATATATATATATATATATATATATATATATATATATATATATATATATATATATATATATATATGTAAGACTATATATATATATATATATATATATATATATATATATATATATATATATATATATTCTTACTTATATACTTTTATATTTAATTATATATATTTAATAGATAGATAACCATATCAGGTTATTCAAAGCTACTAAATAGCAAAGTAACCTACTGAATAGATTCAACCTGATTATCATCTTAATGACTTGTTCTTGCGTAAGTAGAAGATCAATCATTAATCATTAAAGTCATACTCTTTCCGTAAAACGACATTTAATTAATCTATTTCGTTAGATCCAAATTGAGGCAGATACAACTTGGGTCCGTAAAAACTGCTATTCGCGTGTAGATCCTCATATGTTGACTTTTGATCAAAGGTAAGTTTGTATGTGCCCTTCAACTTTGCAAATAATTATCTGTTGCATCTTTACTAGGTATAACGATTCATCAATATATGCTAATCTTTCTATTTTGCTTTTTAATTATGCTTAATATTGATTTTACAAAGTATTTGCCATTTTATAAGATAATCAAAGAGACCGAATTAAATGACTGACGGTGGATTCGTGCATGAATTGGTACTTTGTGAAAAATATGGACACGTGTATATATGATAGAGTTATTCTGAAGGCTTGTGAAATGATTGGTTGTAAATTTATTGTTTACTATTAGCATATGGTTGTTGTGATATATTGAATCAAAAGAAACGTTTTTGTTGAAACAAACGATAACATACACCATATTGGAACCAAACCCAAAACCAAATTTCAAGCTTCCATTTAATGATTGCTGCCCCTAAGTTAGAAAATGGTTTATTTCCTCAATCGTCCAAAATATATATGTAAGATATCTTGTACAAAACAAACAAGTCATTTTGTTTTTCATCTTTCCCGTAACCTGACTGCTCGTAGGAGCGTTATTGATGACTTTGTGACACAATCCATGTTGTCATGTTCTTTACTGCTCTTTGGGACTTTGCAAAGTCCATGCTTATCCACTCTTGAAAGTTTTCTTCCCACCTCTCCTTCGATCTGACGTTCTCTTTCCCCTCATTGTGCCTTGTGGGATTGTGTTTGACGTGCCAGATGATTGTGAAAGGTGACCATATAATCTTAGTTTGCGTTTCTTTACGATGGTGAGCAGAACTTCATACGGTCCAATTACTATTTGGATTCCTATTGGATCTTCCTCATTAGATTCGCGGTGTAAGTAAGTTGGTTCAATATCAAGTTTATGAGTTCTCTAGTCATCCATATTTTTGTGTGTATGTGACACATGGACCCTAACAGTAGAACCTGATAGAACAACCCATGCCATAAAAACGAGATGTTATCTAAGGATTGCAAAACTCTCATAATCAGATCACATCTCTAATGATGAGGTGCATATTAGAATTGGAGGTTCAACTGGACAAGGAAGGTATATTTATTAAAAAGAGCAAATATTTGTTTTGGAAAAAAAACGTTATTAATGTTTCGCATCTCTGAGGTAACGAGTTTTCTATCGTGCCTAGCAGATCTTACAAGGTATTTGTCAGCCTTGTACAAGTTAAATATAAAATGCGAAATGGACAAGTATACATGTTACACTTCGATGAAACCACTCAGGCGCGTTTTAGAAAGATTAACAAAAACTAATGATGCATGATGTTTTTGCATAATGCGATATGCACATATAATTTTATACATAAATACAGTCAAATGGGGTACGTTTATGAATATAAAATCACTAGGTCTTACTGTTTTGATATGTATGCCTAAAGGAGTGATTATCAGCAAAGTGTTCATAACAATATTACAAAGAAATAGGTTCTGCATTAGGGGCCTTTTTATTTACAATAATTTTAGTAATATAAAGACACAACATATATGGGTATATATCACATGTTCATCCACAACCACGTGACACATATTTTCTTTCCATTTTATAGGAACTACGAAAATCAAAATTCTCCCGGTGAATTTATTCTATATCGACACAGAATATACAGGCAGGAGGTAAGGTCTTATTAGGGTAATATTTGCACAAAAACATATATTTAATGAGTGCCATATGAATTGAAAGATGCTAATACAGACAATATCAATGCATAGCTAGGTGAACTAAGATAAAAGTGAAATCTATTAAAAGAAACAATATACCTTAGATGAAATATTATAGAAGTAGTCGATATATTCTTTAACGAAAACCTTTGTTTGCCTTTTCATTAAAACCTGCACATGTATATATGTTTCGCATTCATTGCTTATCAGCCTCCTCTGAACATTTTTTACCTTTGGCAAGCATGCTGTATTGCGGAATCGATAATATGAGTGAATAATTGAACTGTTAATTCATAGTGGGCTATGTTCTGAGGTTGAGTCGCCTTAAATTGTTATGATAAATGTCTAGGAAATGTCTTACGTTGAGTAGATTGATCACAATGTCCAAAAAAATTTTGCATATTTGGAAGGGAGCAACAGGAGTAGTAGGCATCAGTGAACTTCAAAAAATATAAATTATATAACAAACCTCCCATGAACGATGAAGATAATAAATGAGCTCGAGAAACTATATCCATATAAAAATGCACAGCAAATTAATTTATTTTGAGGAAACCTTAGAAATTTGGACGAGAATACCACATTAAGATATAAATATAAGATACCACATTAATCTATGCAGACTTTATAATTGTGACTTAGAACGAAAATGAATAACACAGTAAGACATGCTTCATTTTTTGAATCACTTCGTATACAATGTTCACTTTGTGGTCACTGATCATCGTCTATGTTTCAAATACAGTATTTTTTATGACTTGCACGAATGTCACAAAGTGAATTATATAGCTACAAATAAAGTAGAGAATGAAATACACAACTCCGATCTTCAAGAAAGGTCTTAAAGTACATAAAGTATATGCATTGATGGAACTATGCGAATCCAATACGAGTAATGCGTGCCTAATACTAAACCCAACTTGGTGTAAATATGGCGTAGACACAGAACTTGTTCTTTGAATAATGAGTTCTGCAAACACAAATAATGATTACTAATCTTACGAAACACCCTTAAACTTCCAATAAATACTGAAACATTTTAGTGCTAGAGAAACTGCAATGTACCTACCATCATAACGCATGCAGTATTCCGAATGCATGCGATATTATTTATATACTAGAATGATACCTATTCAGTGTAAAGATCTTAATGTGTCGGAAAAACTGAAAAGCTAAACAAAAGAATAAACCATCATGAATCTAATTGGATGACAAAGAAGCTGTACGGAAGCCCGGTCGCATAACACTTCTCTTCTGGTCTCACTTTCAGTGATATAACACTTATGGCAATTGCTAATAGCCCCAACTGGAGTTACGAAACCAGGAAGAAAAAGCCACGTATGTTTAGTTTTTTTTCTCTAGTCACTGTGCTAGTGAATGTCCTGGTCACTATCATATGTTGATAGGTTTTGCATTTTTTATCGCCACATGGTCCAGATTGACTCAGGTGGTCTTGACTAGTGATTGGCGTTAGCTTTGCATTGATTAGGATGTCCTTGAGGTTGTTTTCTCTCCTGTAGGCTACTACAGGTTTGTACAGAAGAATTTGCTTTAGTATGTCCAAAGATTGCATGATGGGCCAGTGTTTTGGGATGATTTTACCTACTTTGGGGTTGTCTGGGTGGTAGCTCAGGATAATTGGTATCCTATCAGCCTTTTTTTCATATTTGAGTAGATCGTCGTGGTTTGTTTGTTTCGGCCTTTGGCATTGCGTCCGCAATCAGGTCTTTGTCGTAGCTACGGTAATTAAATGCTTAGCCAGCTCTTCAGACCTTTCTATGAATCTTTCATCCTGGGAGCAAATTATGCGTATCCTCAGTTTCTGGATATATGGAATGATCTTAATGTAGTGTTTTGGATGACAGCTGGTTGGAAGGAGATACTGGTGTTTGTCGGTTGGTTTCGAGTAGATGTCTGTATGTAATTTTTTGTTCGACTAGTCTGATTGTTGTGTCCAGGAAAACATGGATTGAGTTCGAAATTTCTGCCGTGAATTTTATTGAAGGATGGAAGTTGTTTGCCTTTGATATAAAGTCATCCAGACTTTTTCTTCCATGTTGCCACTTCATTTCTATATCATCGATAAATCGTAACCACTGGTACGGTGTACTCTCAACCGATGCTACGAGTTGACCATCCAGTTTTCCCATAAAAATGTTAGCATACGAAGGTGCTATTTTAATAACCATTGTAGTTCCATTTATTTATCGGTAGTTTTCTTCATTAAATTCAAAGTTATTTAATTTTTAGACAATCTCCAGGAGTTGGACTAAGAAGCTGTTTGGTTGGAATGTTTACAGTTCATGTTTTCCATGCTTCTCTACACGGCTGTAACCCTGTCGTGTGTGGTATGTTAGTGTACAACGATGTGACGTCTAAGAAATCATGTAATGTATCTGGCATTAATGGTTCACTAGCTTCGCTTTTTATGAGAAAATTTTTCGTATATTGAAGATCTGATGGTAATTTGTGGACATGTGGTCTCATAAAGTGATCTAAATATTCAGATACCCTTTATCTGGGGTATCAGTTACCTGAGGTTATAGGTCTGCCAGGGGGTCCGTGGTTGTGGATTTCGGGTAGAAGATAAAATCTACCTGCTCTTGGGTGTTTTGAGATTAAGTAATTTTTCGTTTGCTGGTCTATGTGTCCGCTTTGGTACGCCTGGTCAATAGTGATGATTTTTGCATATTCCAGCGTTGGATCATGGTCCAGTTTTTGGTAGAACCTAGCGTCACTTAGTTGTTTATTTGCTTCACTAATGTAGTTTTCCCTATTCATAACGAAAACAGCGGAACCCTGATTTGCAGGCTTAATTATAATGACTGTTCTGCTTTTCAGTGTAAGACATATGTTTCTTCTTTTTGTCAACTTAGAGTAGTTGTTAATTTGGTTGATATGTCTGGAATTATCGCTTCCAACCGAATTGATAAAGGCCTCCATATTCGAAATAGAACTTTTGGGTGGGGTCCAGTTGCTTTTCTTTTTAAATATGGGTTGGTCTCAGCTTATATTTTCCTTTGGATTATTTGTTGTTTGCAAGGTAAAATGGGCTTTGAGTCTTAGTGGGCGGCTAAACTCGTCGGTGTCCTTCTTAAGCTTTCCTCTGTCGTATGATTGTGGACGGAGATAGAAACTCAAACCTTTCGATAAAAGTTTTATTTCTACATCAGTAAATTCTAAATTGGAGATGGTTGCTACTGTGCTAGTAACAGATGAATTAGTGTTTGTTACAAAGTGCTTGCGATTTTTCCTTTTACGGCGATATTTTCTACTTACGGCTGATTTTGAGAAGAAATTTCGTTAATAAAAGTTTCCTCACAACAGTCCTTTGGTGGTATGTCATAAATCCTAAGTTTTCTATCTCTAACTTTTTATAGTTTCGAAGATAGTCTTTGTTGATCTTTATTTAATTTGGAGTAAAAAAACGTTTAAAATTGTTCTTCCGTTGAGACGGAATTGAGCTGATGTTTTAGTTCTTCGATGGTTGCTGATTTGACTAAATAGTGATGGTTTACATTTTCACTTAGTAGGGTTGTGAGTGTCATGGAAGCATCGTGAGATCTTTTATTCTACCTTTTATTGAATCTGTTTGAACTCTTGCCAATAATTTGCGGCTTCACTTGAATTTGAAGACCTTTAGTGACTGTATTTGTTTCGAGGACATAATACAAGAGAGTTTGATAATGCTTTAGACGACGTAAGGTATTAGTTTCATTGCGTAAAGTTTTGAATGTTTTCTGTATTTGGTGAGATATCGTCTACATTCTAATAGATATGACAATTATTTAAATAGAAGATAGAAACAATTGGACTGGATACACTAGCACGACATATAAGTACAGGACCGAAAGGACGTTAGATCACACCAGAGGTAGATCGTGACATACGACGTTGGTAATATAAAGAATACAAATCAATTCTGATTTCATATATACTACTTAACTGCAGGTAGAGTAAGTCAATATATGGATTTAAGGTTCATAAATCCATGCTCAACCAAACAACTATTTGGTTTGAAACGTATATTATTTAAAGCTTAGTCTTGGTACTTTTAATCGGAAGCATAATTTATTTCAGTTATAATGATTGTATAAAACATTTTATATTTTGATTATATGCATTATTATGCTATAAACTCTATATCCATCACAATTTAGTGAATGTCTTCGTACATAATATATTTTTCTAAACGTGATACATCTTATACTTTTGTATCACACAGAGAAAGCATTTCCTTTGCAGGTTCAGATAAAAACTTACTTATGTTACCCAAAACCAAGCTGGGTATCATATGATATAACATGCACGTGTGCAGTTTCCGTCAGAGCAGGTGGTGAGTTATTTATCATCGATGTGTGCAAACCTCCAGTTCTTATTAGACACGTTTCCTGCAAGGAAAAGCTGATGGATGTGAGACGACTATATGACAATAAATATGAGGTATTTTCTGTTTAAAATAGTATTGTCTTGCTAGCCTTTAGTTCTTCTTCAAATATTAGCTCTTAGAATATTCAAAGATCTGAATAAAGATCAATGCAATTCAAATGTTTAATAACGAAATCGGAACATTTTGATATAAAACGTGTACAAAATATATGGAGATGATGCTAAAGAATTTGCATACTAGATCCGAAAACTTGTAGAGCATAACGTTGAAAACAGAACGCGTCGAAATATTGTTCTAATATTATGATTAAAATAAAAAGCTAGTTTTTACAATAACTGTATTTTAAAATGCCTGCAACGGATGTTTACACTCCCTATTTTAACGCATATGTTTTGTTGTAACAACCGGTCCATACATTATACGAATTTCCTCGGTGTAATTCAAGTCAAATACTGTTTTTTGTTTCCAATACAATGAACAAATGATCTGTTATTTTAAATAGATAAATGTTGTCTTCCATAAACAGAAAATATAGAATCTGTCATAGTGATATAAAATTATTGGTCTGTAGAGGACACCTGAAACAGTATTTTGTTGATATATTCAATATTATTATTATGTATTATAATTACAGTGTCTAATTTGGACCTTTCTATAATGTCCACTTATAGATACATATGCCTCTTGGAACAGTAGTTGCTGTAAGTATTGAAAACTTTCCAAATCCCTCATCAAGCCTAAATATTGAAATCTCACCATCTGTGAAGGACGTGGGAAAAACAGAAGGCTTGTGTGGATTATTAAACAACAAACAAAATGATGATTTTACTATGCCATCGGGAGAGATCGCACACAATGAAGTGGAATTTAGAGATTCGTGGAGGTAGGTTTATTATTTTGTATTGCTCCACACCATGAAATGCTGGTTTGTCTTTTAATAAATGTAGTGCACTAATACTGACGCGAAGTTCAATAAGAACAATATAGATATGCCATTTTCCTTACATTGTAGAATCCTATGAAATTGTATTTAAAATATTATTTTGTATATGAGAAAAGATCTGTGGAATAATTGTGTATGGCGTTAATTATGTACAGCTTATAATGCAAGAGCTATGTTGGCAATGGGGCAAGATAAACTGTCGCTCTCATGTAGTCATCTGTTTCATATTGATTCCAAATACAAAAGGAATCTAAGGCATTATATTGGACTTTATAAGATCAATACTACTGTTGATTCGAGTCCTTGGTCAAATAGAGAGCCATCAGGTGCATCCTTATTTAAGCTTAAAATGTGATCTTTCTTATGCTGAGATTAAGTGCATCTATTCACTCATTCAGTTACAGAATCATTCGTTTATCTCCATATAGTTACGATTTTCTTTATTAAGTTCTACCCTCCCTTGGTTTATATATTTCGTCTTTTCATCAGCAGACATGTCTTTTTGAATTTCATGAGCTGTTTTGATCACGTGTATATGTTAAGCAATATGCCTAATCATGTTCTGTGGGAAGGATGCTTTAAAGAATAAATATACCTAATTAAAACTTAACTCACTCTATTATATTTCATACAACTGAAAAGAAATCCATGCATTATTAAATGCATTCAAGGGTGTTCAATGATACATGAGTAAAACCTTTAGATCAGTTAAGAATGGTATTTCTTTTCATACATTTTGCGTAATAATAATAATAATAATAATAATAATAATAATAATAATAATAATAATAATAATAATAATAATAATAATAATTATAATAATAGAAATAATAATAATAATAATAATAATAATAATAATATCATCCTTATCATCGTAGTCGTCGTCGTCATCATCATCATCATCATCATTATTATTATTATTATTATTATTATTATTATTATTATTATTATTATTATTATTATTATTATTATTATTATTATTTTTATTATTATTATTATTATTATTATTATTATTATTATTATTATTATTATTATTATAATTATTATTATAGGTTAGACTACCCAAAGTCCTTTCTGAATCCCAAAAACCATGCATCATCATCATCATCATCATCATCATCATCATCATCATCATCATCATCATCATCATCATTATTATTTTTATTATTATTATTATTATTAGTATTATTATTATTATTTTTATTATTATTATTATTATTATTATTATTATTATTATTATTATTATTATTATTATTATTATTATTATTATTATTATTATTATTATTATTATTATAGGTTAGACTACTCAAAGTCCTTTCTGAATCCCAAAAACCATGCTCCTGATCTCTGGGAAGAAACTTTTTATCTCTGTGTCTGCCCAAGTGCAGTTCAGAATACAAACCTGTCAAGTACAGTTTCTAGAAATAGCACGCAGCCACAATGTTCACCAAGCATGTTCCGTAGCTGTACAAAGAAGATAGAATTTCACGGCAAAGAATACCAGGACTGCAATATAGGATCAAAGCGCTCTGGTGTGTCTCATGTCAAAGAAATTAAGCGAATACTGAGACGCAGAGCACACAAGAAAGAATCCTATTTCGATGAGCATTCCTTCAGAAAGGTAAATATTTTCAGATCATATTTCTTCGAATGAAGTGCTTGAAAGTTAATGGCATTAATAATACATTGAAATATTACTAAGTTGCATATATATTTGTTAAACATTTTTTGGAACATAAGTTGAGAATGTTATTTCTTTTTATAAATTTTGAGTAATAATAATAATAATAATAATAATAATAATAATAATAATAATAATAATAATAATAATAATAATAATAATAGTAATAATAATATTAATAATAATAATAATAATAATAATAATAATAATAATAATAATAATAATAATAATAATAATAATAATAATAATAATAATAATAATAATAATTACAAGTTAGTCCTCTCATTATTTATTTAACACTGGAGTGTAAAGAAGGCAACATTATCCCTCAATGAAATATCGTAACTGATAACGTAGGCTTTAGAGATTACTTGTTTTAAGATTACATGTTTTACTTGTTAAAGCTACGTTAAAATCCATAACAAACATATTGTTTCAATTATCATTTTTATAAAGCAATTTGTTTTGAAATATTACTTATACATGCATTGATATGTGAATAGATACGAAAGCTTTCAAATAAAAATAGCACATACATTACTTATTGAAGTTTGTTTCAATATAACGCGCACGTTTATGGAGCTAAATGTGTACTAATTTAATATTTCCAAGAAAGTTATGCGATTATAAAGTAATATGTAATTTTCTCAATCTGTAGCTACTACTGTGAGAGCAAATCCTGGCTTATCCGATCCATTAAATTCGCTTATTTTCGTCAGTCTCAAAATTTATTACACCAGTGAAACTATTGTTTCCAAAAGATTGTAAGCAGAGTGTTATACATAAGGATTTATTATATTTTTAACTGCTTGGTAATTCAGAGGTCTACATTAACCTACACGATGGAAGAAGCAAGAACCACATGTGAAACCTCTTTTAACAAAAGTCCAGTGAGTGTCACTCTCGGGGGACTTTCTATCAACAATGCTAGTAGAGAAAGCGCATTGCATGACTGTACTCTAGACCTAAATGTAAGTGTTAACAGATAATTCGACACGGTCTATTAGTCACGTCTTCATTCCACGCATTTATCAAATTTTTTTGGATTGTGTACGGTATCTTAAGTATGATTTATATTGTCACGACAAATAATCTAATTCTAGTTATATTAAAATCACTAGGTCTTTGAGTCAACTGTAGCCATTTTTAAACCACATTGGTTTTTCTCTTGCGTGTCATGTTGTAGGTTTTCTTTTATCAATGAGTAAACATATTTGGTATATAATTAGTAGAATGTCCTTTGAGTCCAATTCAGTTATGTTCGTTTTTTATTTTGATTTGTGTATGCTTCCTGATATGCTTAAATAAAACCAAAAAGGCAATAAAGGTGACATGTATGTGAGCACCGTTTAAATCACAATATTAGTGATGTTAGGTTTATAGAGCCAGTGTTTGAGCATGTCTTGTGAAATGGGACATAGCAAATTATGGTCCACATTGTTCAGACTAATACATTACAAATAACTAGAGCTCCATTATTGTAAGAACCAGCATTTCCTGAACTTTATTCTGAAAAAAAAAAACTATTGATAAAGGCTACAGTTTATAAACTCTCCAGCGAAAAGCTGAAGTAAAGTATTTCATGATACATACGAGTAGGCCGATGACAATTCAATAAATTTGACACTATTCAAACAAAAATCCTTATAGTAGAAACGAAACAAGCAAAACTGATATTCAATCTTTTAAGGATTATAACAAAACAAAAGAAGATGCAATTTTTCTTACCTGTCTTTTGATGTTGTTATTAGTATGTCCTATTCGTGAAATAAAAAAAAAATAACTCAATGCTTTGTTTCATTCAACTTGTCCACATTTTAATAAATAAAGTAAATTACTTCAGGTTACAGCGGATTTACAACTTGTTGCTATACACAGTTCAAGCCTCACAGAAGAAACGGCCAGATACTTAAGACAGGATAGCGTGACTAGGATAACACATGCACACAAAATACAAGCATTTTATGCGTTAGCCTGTATTAATAACTGCAATGGACACGGAGACTGCGTGAATGGTAATAATGTTATACACAAAGTATCGGGGGAAAGTAGGTAACCAGGCAACGTGCTTTATGCTACAGTTATTATTAAGGAATAATAAGGAATAATTATGCAATATATATATATATATATATATATATATATATATATATATATATATATATATATATATATATATATATATATATATATATATATATATATATATATATATATGTGTGTGTGTGTGTGTATGTTCATAATACAATGATCCATCTAAAAATCTCATTGGTAAATGTATTGGTCATGATAGCTTCATCTCATTGAATGCTTAATTTAAAAGTATTTCTTCACGTACACTGCTTGTTTTGGCGACGCAATTGTTGTTAACCAAGTTGCCTTCAATTTCGTTAGTTCTTTTTAGATCGCGTCTTAGTTGTTATGGCTATGTTATATGTTCCGTAAAGTAACATTTACAATAACTTCAGTCTTTAAACGTTTTTCCAAGTCATTCTTCTACGTTCAGGTAAGTATTTCCTGTGTGTATGACTGATAAGCCGATTCCAAATGAACCCACTACTTTCAATTGACATAAACAATTGCACTTCAAAACTCAAATCGGGTCATATTATACAACAATTATGGAGTTTTATTAATCAATACGTATATTTGGGATTCTTCAGGTACATGTGTTTGCAAAAATCCGTACATCGGAGAAGATTGCTACATTGTAAAGACGAACCCTCCAGCAGTGATGGACACCTACATGGGTGGCTTTTGCTCCAGGAATGCAGATGAATGCTGCGGAATAATTCCATTTTACGGGTCCCGATTTGTGACGAATGTAACAAAACAAAAATTAGAGACATTTGAGGTCTGATATTTTTAATTAAATATAAAATCCAAATATCGCACCTTCTAGGGTACATAAATATTATCAGTATGCAGCAGATATTGCACAAATTAAGTAACATTTATTGAGAAGGAAAGCGTACGTCTTAATACAAAGCAAAATTTAAATCCTAAGGTCAGCGCTTCATGCTTACTAATCAAACACATTGGCTTAAGAATTGAGATTATTATATTATGGTTGCATTTCGTTCGAAATTTTCGTTACTTGTTTTGATAATTATAGAATATTTGCATGTAGACTTTAAAAGTTTTTTTTTTCATCATTTTAATCTTTGCAAAGGATTTTTATTTAAGTTAACTGGTTCTACTTTTTATATTTCATCGCTATACAGTACTAGTATTGTGTAAAGATTTGACCTGAAACGCGTACTTTTATTTCTCCACGTATATTTAATTACCTTAATCTATTTCTAAAAAACATTCTTCCACCAACCAGAAAGTACAGTGTCGTGTTTCTAAAATAACGACCTGTACTGCATATTTTGACATAAATGATTAGTTGGTTGTGCAGATGGATATCATACTTAATAACATATGTTTTTGTAGATATGGTATTAATATTTCTTATGACAGAAATATTAATAATACAAATAGACGAGCTTATAAAATAGGATTAAAAATGACCTGTTCAAACATTATTGCAACTGTAATGATAATATTATTATTCGTCAATAGTGTATATTCCAAAATATAAGTGTTGTATAAGGTACTCATACCTGGTTACCTCTCGGCAAATAATTTTTCCTTCCAATAGGCTTATTAATGTATAATCTAATAGCACATTGTAGAAGAACATTGTTCTGGGTTTATAATTATTTCCAGTAAAATAAATGTTAATTAAATGATAATAATCTAAACTTTAATTAAACAATGACTTTTTTATCCAATAAATATCCTCACCTTGAAAATAAGAAACTTATACTTTGTTTCAAAATTTGTTTTTTTTTTAAATGTGTGCATATGACCAGGCAAGTCCTTCATATAAATAATAGGCTTTCAACCTGTATGAGTCATTCGTAATTCTTCGAGATTGTGGCGCTTGCTATAATTCCTTCTGCAAACCAAAACGCATATAAATCAAGTTTTATGCCAGAGCTTTGTCATTCTATTGTTATCTTCGACCATCTATTCTGTAACATTTGGGTTAAACAAGATATTTGAAACTGTGCTTTTTAGACTTTTAGTACGATACATTCTAAAGTTTGACCCTTTCTTGCCTTTTAGGTGTTTCATAACGGAACTATAGAAATTGTGGAGACAAATGTAACAGACATTCAAATCTTGAATGCATTTGAAGCTGATATGGTAGTCCCCTGCGATACCCGTAAAAGAAGATCACCTCATTCAAGATTTGAGATAAACGCCTTTCTTGTGGCCACTGGCGTCAGGGTATCTTTGAGCAATGACGGAACCAATTACGGTGCACCCCAGTATTTCTATATCTATGATGCTGACTGCCTAGGTTATACAAAAAATGGGGGTCGAGTAGTCTTCTACGTACTGGTAAATAAATATTGCGGAATATAGTTGATAAGCATTAATCTGACCTATCGTCATATTAGGTATAATAACTATAGCTTGTTAGTACAGTATTTTTCATACGAAATCAGAGCACATAGTTTGAAATCACCCCATCTGAGGTATTGCTAGTTTTTATTGTATACTGATCACGTCGTGGGGAAATGATTGAAAAGATTCGAAGATATGGCGATTTTAATTTGATTATGTTACATGCTGGCACAAGGCTCGCACCTGTTGTCAAGAATAAGCAATAAACACCATGTGCGCCTGAGGAAACACTTGATCCTTATGTCTATTGCTAGGGCTATTATTGTCAAACCTCTGACAGCTCTTATTTACCGGGAGTAAAACAAAATACAGGGTCAAAGGGTCAAGCAAGAAGGACATATGGATATTTAGCCAATTATATAAATAATTGGATTAAAAGAAATATCATCAAGAAAGGTTAAATAAAAAGCGTAGTACTTTAAGAGAACATAGGGAAGGTTACACAGAGCTTAACTATAAAAGAAGCACTAAAATGTATTTGATTTATTTTACCGCATTTGTTTTCTTTCACATACAGGGTGGGAAATGTTATATAAACGGTATGTGCTACTCTGAAGCAGAGAAGGATCCGACTAATCCCTGCAAAGCATGTCGACCTGCGACTGATTCATATTTATTTGGGGGTGGTGAGTTATTGCCATCTTATTCTTCTATTTAAAGGTGAAAACTATAATTTCCATGAAGGATTGTACATTTATTTATTTATTTATTTATTTATTTATTTATTTATTTATTTATTTATTTATTTATTTATTTTGCGATTTGGTTGAGAAGAATAGATTTCTCCTTAAAAGTTTTTTTTTTTTTCATCATTTTAATCTTTGCAAAGGATTTTTATTTAAGTTAACTGGTTCTACTTTTTATATTTCATCGCTATACAGTACTAGTATTGTGTAAAGATTTGACCTGAAACGCGTACTTTTATTTCTCCACGTATATTTAATTACCTTAATCTATTTCTAAAAAACATTCTTCCACCAACCAGAAAGTACAGTGTCGTGTTTCTAAAATAACGACCTGTACTGCATATTTTGACATAAATGATTAGTTGGTTGTGCAGATGGATATCATACTTAATAACATATGTTTTTGTAGATATGGTATTAATATTTCTTATGACAGAAATATTAATAATACAAATAGACGAGCTTATAAAATAGGATTAAAAATGACCTGTTCAAACATTATTGCAACTGTAATGATAATATTATTATTCGTCAATAGTGTATATTCCAAAATATAAGTGTTGTATAAGGTACTCATACCTGGTTACCTCTCGGCAAATAATTTTTCCTTCCAATAGGCTTATTAATGTATAATCTAATAGCACATTGTAGAAGAACATTGTTCTGGGTTTATAATTATTTCCAGTAAAATAAATGTTAATTAAATGATAATAATCTAAACTTTAATTAAACAATGACTTTTTTATCCAATAAATATCCTCACCTTGAAAATAAGAAACTTATACTTTGTTTCAAAATTTGTTTTTTTTTAAATGTGTGCATATGACCAGGCAAGTCCTTCATATAAATAATAGGCTTTCAACCTGTATGAGTCATTCGTAATTCTTCGAGATTGTGGCGCTTGCTATAATTCCTTCTGCAAACCAAAACGCATATAAATCAAGTTTTATGCCAGAGCTTTGTCATTCTATTGTTATCTTCGACCATCTATTCTGTAACATTTGGGTTAAACAAGATATTTGAAACTGTGCTTTTTCTGAGCTTTACGGGTAGATCGGATTTACAACAGCAGCAGCAACAACAAAACATAAATCTAAAAAAAAACGATACAAGCTTTTGAATCATGAGTTTAAAGGTTAAATAGAACTTTTACCATCTAGACATGTATAATTTCTGGGTAAGGTACCTTCTCCATACTTTGAACAAATATTATGTCGCATTTGAGTTCTTAAATCTAGTGATAAATAAAGGCACGGTAAATGTAAAAAATCAAAGTAAACTTTTCCGCACATTTACTTGATTAATTCTTCACATATCATCGCTAAACTTTGCCAAGGCGTTGCATCAACACATTAAGTACATAAGCGGATGCCCATTGCTATATTTGTCTTAAGATTATAGATAAAATTCATATTACCACAACCGCAAAATAGTACCCGTACAAACACTTTCGCTCTTTAAAATATCGAAGATATATTAACACCGAATTTATGAAGAAGTCTCGTCATTGTGGCTTTTGAAGGCTAGAATTTAAATAAAATTATGTTTCCAAAAAGGCAATAGGGCTTATCATAATAGATTTCGTTCTACGGACTCCACACCAAGTGTGGATTCTTTGCGATGGAAAGAGATTAAGATCCAAAATGAAGTTCGATATCCGCATTGTGCATCCTTTCTGGTCATGTTATTCTAATACGCTGTTCTCTTGTATTTTGTTCTGTTTTCAAAGTCTTCATCATTATTGTTTTCATGACCTAGTCACCATTCTTGTTCTCCTACACCTTATTCACATCATCATAAACATCGTCATCGTCATCATCTTCATAATCATTATAATCTTATTTATCATGTTCTTCTCACCGTACTAATGTTGATCAATAGCTTATAATTCTCACAATAAGTTATTTTTAACCAATAAACATGACCTCTTTTAAAACCATCGTTAGGTATTGTTGAGCTATGTATAGTAACGATTATAATTGTTGTGGCCATATAGTAATTAACTCTCGAATCATGCCATTCGGGTAAATAATGACTACATGAATGCTTTTCTCTCTTTAAGACTGTACAGACACTGAGAGCAATGCAACAGTGATCATTGCGTCTGTAGTGGGTGTGATGACAGGGATGATCCTTGTTATTGTGATAGTTGTGGTCATCAAGATGTATTTCAAGAAGAATAAAAGGTGAGGCTAACTATATATATATATATATATATATATATATATATATATATATATATATATATATATATATATATATATATATATATATATATATATATATATATATATATATATATATGCAATAAACTGACGACGAACAGTACGAAACTAGTAACTAACTAGCCTAAGCGCTTTCGACTCTTAATGAGTCTTTTTCAAAGGCAAATACAAAACATAGTTACGACAAACAAATAAACACAAAAACGTTGTGTTTGTAAACCTTTCTCTGTTTTGCACGTTTTGTTTGGACCATGTATGTTTAGTTTTTCTTTAGTCACTGTGCTAGTGAATGTCTTGGTCTCTATCATATGTTGACAGGTTTTGCATCTTTTATCGCCACAGGGTCCAGATTGACTAGGTTGGTTTTGACTAGCGATTGTTGTTAGCTTGGCCCTGACTAGGATGTCCTTTAGGTTTTTTGGTCTCCGGTAAGCTACTACAGGTTTGTTCGGAAGTATTAGGTTTAGTATGTCTGACGATTGCACGGTTGGCCAGTGGTTTGCGATGATTTTACCTACTTTGGGATTGTCTGGGTGATAGGTCAGAATAAATGGTATCCTATCAACCTTTTCTTTCTGTCCATATCTGAGTAGGTCATCACGGTTTGTTTGTTTGGCCCTTTGGATTGCCTCCGCAATCAGGTCTTTGTCGTAGCCTCGGTAAATTAAATGTTTAGCCAGCTCTTCAGACCTTTCTAGGAATCTTTCATCGTCGGAGCAAATTCTGCGTATCCTCAGTGCCTGGCTATATGGAATGTTCTTAATGCAGTGTTTTGGATGACAGCTGGTTGGGAGAAGATACTGGTGTTTGTCGGTTGGTTTCGAGTAGATGTCTGTGTGTAATTTGTTTTCCACCAGTCTGGTTGTTGTGTCCAGGAAAACATGGTTTGAGTTGGAAATTTCTGCCGTGAATTTTATTGAAGGATGGAAGTTGTTTGACTTTGATATGAAGTCATCCAGACTTTCTCTTCCATACTGCCACTTCATTTCTATATCATCGATAAAGCGTACCCACTGGTATGGTGTACGCTCAACCGATGCTAAGAGCTTTCCCTCAAGTTTTCCCATGAAAATGTTAGCATACGAAGGGGCCATTTTAGTACCCATTGCATTTCCTTTGATTTGTAGGTAGTTTTCTTCATTAAATTCAAAGTTGTTGAGTTTTAGGACAAGCTCCAGGAGTTGGATTAAGAAGTGTGTGGGTGGATTGTTTACAGTTCTTGTTTCCCATGCTTCGATACATGCCTGTAACCCTTCGTTGTGCGGTATGTTGGTGTACAAAGATGTGACGTCTAAGGAAGCAAGTAATGTATCTGGCAGTAATGGTTCACTAGCTTTGCTTTTTATGAGATAATCTGTCGTGTCTTGAAGATATGATGGTAATTTGTGGACATGTGGTCTCATAAAATGATCTAAATATTCTGATATCCTTTCTGTGGGGTGCCCGTTACCTGAGATTATAGGTCTGCCAGGGTTTCCTTGTTTGTGGATTTTGGGTAGAAGATAAAATCTACCTGCTCTTGGGTTTTCTGGGCTTAAGTAGTTTTTGGTTTGCTGGTCTATGTGTCCGCTTTGGTACGCCTCGTCAATAACATTAGTGATGATTTTTGCATCATATTACTGCCAGATACATTACTTGCTTCCTTAGACGTCACATCTTTGTACACCAACATTCCGCACAACGAAGGGTTACAGGCATGTATCGAAGCATGGGAAACAAGAACTGTAAACAATCCACCCACACACTTCTTAATCCAACTCCTGGAGCTTGTCCTAAAACTCAACAACTTTGAATTTAATGAAGAAAACTACCTACAAATCAATGGAACTGCAACGGGTACTAAAATGGCCCCCTCGAATGCGAACATTTTCATGGGAAAACTTGAGGGAAAGCTCTTAGCATCGGTTGAGCGTACACCATACCTGTGGGTACGCTTTATCGATGATATAGAAATGAAGTGGCAGTATGGAAGAGAAAGTCTGGATGACTTCATATCAAAGGCAAACAACTTCCATCCTTCAATAAAATTCACGGCAGAAATTTCCAACTTAAACCATGTTTTCCTGGACACAACAACCAGACTGGTGGAAAACAAATTACACACAGACATCTACTCGAAACCAACCGACAAACACCAGTATCTTCTCCCAACCAGCTGTCATCCAAAACACTGCATTAAGAACATTCCATATAGCCAGGCACTGAGGATACGCAGAATTTGCTCCGACGATGAAAGATTCCTAGAAAGGTCTGAAGAGCTGGCTAAACATTTAATTTACCGAGGCTACGACAAAGACCTGATTGCGGAGGCAATCCAAAGGGCCAAACAAACAAACCGTGATGACCTACTCAGATATGGACAGAAAGAAAAGGTTGATAGGATACCATTTATTCTGACCTATCACCCAGACAATCCCAAAGTAGGTAAAATCATCGCAAACCACTGGCCAACCGTGCAATCGTCAGACATACTAAACCTAATACTTCCGAACAAACCTGTAGTAGCTTACCGGAGACCAAAAAACCTAAAGGACATCCTAGTCAGGGCCAAGCTAACAACAATCGCTAGTCAAAACCAACCTAGTCAATCTGGACCCTGTGGCGATAAAAGATGCAAAACCTGTCAACATATGATAGAGACCAAGACATTCACTAGCACAGTGACTAAAGAAAAACTAAACATACATGGTCCAAACAAAACGTGCAAAACAGAGAAAGGTTTACAAACACAACGTTTTTGTGTTTATTTGTTTGTCGTAACTATGTTTTGTATTTGCCTTTGAAAAAGACTCATTAAGAGTCGAAAGCGCTTAGGCTAGTTAGTTACTAGTTTCGTACTGTTCGTCGTCAGTTTATTGCATCTATTTTAATTAATCCCTGACAAACGTGATCCCTTGGTGGATCCAGTACGCTTGAGAGGGTTGTTATTCGCCATATGATTTGTATTCTTTATATATATATATACATATATATATATATATATATATATATATATATATATATATATATATATATATATATACACATATATTTATATATACATATATATATATATATATATATATATATATATATATATATATATATATATATATATATATATATATATATATATATATATAGATATATTGTGACTTCTGTGAAAATGATTCCAATACAATGTAATGCAATCATCAGACGCTTTGGTACCATTTTCGTTTTGAAATATTAAACTTCAAAAATAATATATTTTCTACGTAAGGAACAGTTTGAAAAATAAGTTATAAGATTTTTTGATTTCAAATCATGTGTATGATTCTTGTCAATATTGAATCCACACATTTTGATGAAGTACAGCGCGTTTCATAGCTTATCCAGACAAGTAGTTCACAATGAACCAGATAGAAGGAGGAAGTATTAAGTACTAATTTGAGATACGCATATGCAAGATTGACATATCATCCTCATGTTCTATCCCTTTCTGGGGTAGAAAGTAAATTATCAAGTGCATGTCAAGACTGATACGTTTTTTGATCTATTGACGTTTTGTATTTTGCAGTGTACACGGACAGCCAATGACAACTAAAGCAGGATAAGCCTATCCTGCAGGAACTTTAACGGTCTACCATATTATCAATCGCAAGCGATTTTTTGACGCCCTAAAGAAATAACTATTCCCATGAATGCGAAATTAGTGACAAAATCTAAACTGATTCGAAAATCTTGCAAAACTTCTTTCAAACATAATTTCAAGTCATACAACAGAATTCTGCAATTTAAATTGAACTTTATGATGAAATGTTAATTTGAGTAACTAATTTGCATATTCCCTCGTAACAAAAGTAATATGATCTTGTAACTGCTGACATAAAACATGACGTGATGATAACATTTCTGCGACAATCCTAATCAGAATATAAGAGATAAAACAAGAAATCGAAATCAAAAGGAAAATACAAAATACATACAATTCAGACCCACTATTCAAAGTAGTCCATAAACAATATGATAAAATGTTTTGATACTTTCAGCTACAATGATCATATTATTTGGGTGGTCTTCGAAACCACATGTTAGCATTTGCTTTGTGTTTTGTTTTGGTTTTAGTTTTTTTTTTTAGTTTTTTTTCTTTTGTTTTTTTCTTAATTGTTTTTCATTTTATTAATTTCATTTCTTTATAATTGAGTGGTCTTATATTTACTGATAAAGTTAAGTGACAACGTGTCTTATTCTATATAATATTAGCAAAGATATGATAAAAAATTATAACTTCATCTTCAAGTCGTTAAAATGGAATATTCTTGTTTTTACATTAGACAAAATAAGAGTAAAGGGTACTTTCTTTTCGGTGGCGCTAAAAATTTCATGATATTGGTGCTTTTAAAGCAGAATTAATATTTTTTTTTTACTAATGTTGGACGAAACCTGACAAATGCAATTTATTACATACACGATAAATGGAATTTGTAACAGGGAATAAAATAAATTGTATATTTTTTACTTAGTCATCATTTTCATTATGTTTTGAAAGGCAATGGATGAAGAACAAATAAAGGCACTTTTCATTGGATAATATTATGTTATATACTGTTCGTGACATATAAGACGAATGATTGCATTTGCATATAGATAAATTACACATACCGTTTATTTCGATTAAACGAATGACCTCCTTGTTAGATTCTTTATATTGTCCTATATTTGTTGTGGCTTTCTCTTTCAATTATTCTTTCTGTCCTTCGCATCCATTTCATTCTACTTAAATTACTTTATGGCATATCTTTGTGTTTCCCATCTCTTCTACTCAATGAGTCTTGATTTTGTACTATAAACCATCAAAGAATGTATGGTTACTGTTGAATTTTATTATGTGTCCATTTATCAATTCACATTTTGTCCTTACCTATGTTAGCAAACATTTCACATCTAATTCTGCAGTTATAATTGCTTGATTATTTTTATTAGAACACTCTTGTGCGAGGTTCCTTTGCATTCGAATCCACCTCAAAGTGCATTGTTTATATTTCACCACTATATATATATATATATATATATATATATATATATATATATATATATATATATATATATATATATATATATATACCAAAAATATTAAAAAAATAATATGCATTTGAAGTGTTGGAATAAAGCAATTTTATATACGTATTTGTGGACCCCATCACCAGGTTACACTAAACACAAGCCAGTTGTAGCACTGAGTAATGTCTGAAATGATATCTCCTGTCTTCTCTTATACATTTGTTCAGGGATAAATGTGTCATTGTTGATTAATATAGGGGATGTTTTTGAGTTTTGTTAAATTAATGGAAATAATTCAGGAACAGTATCACCAACAATTGCTCCATAATATGTCATGTAATCGCATTTCAAAGCGTTCACAACAGTAATGGTATTACACGTCAACGTATGAATTTCATTATATTAAATATCAGGTTATTATCAAAGTTGCAGTTGTCAGAGTTTTCCAGTGATGATTTACCGTATGCACGTCTTCCACAAGGTTAAAACGAATCTGTGTCAGCCTAGGATTATGATGGTGATGCTAACAGAGTTTTTCATAAGAAATCAGCTGGATTCGCAGATGATGAAAAGCTAAACATTGTGTAACCTGCAAAGGCCCTGTCATTCGTTTCGGATCCATTTTAGTAAGAAACATTACTGGTTATATTGATAAGCATATTTGAGAAAATCCAGACACTGTGTTGTCAACTATCTTTTGTCATCTGAATCGTCGTCATTCCAACCAAGGATTGTTTTTTTTTGTGTTTTTGTTTTTTGTTTGTTTTGTTTTTATGAGGACGGTTTGATGCCAATTGCAAACAGTACAGATTCGATTAAAGTTACTGAGCTGGGTGTGGGTCATGAGAACTTGTAACGGTTTCATAGTATTGGCCGGTCAATAATGTGACACTTCGTTGAATCTCTTCATTGGTTGATTCCATGTCGTATATGAAATTCAATATTATTCCAGCAACAAACACAAATTGTGTTTATTAGATCAAATCGAATACACTAGTGCAATTGCGCTCTCAAGTGTGGGTTATTCCCGGTCGGTAACTGATGTAGGAAAACGTCACATTAAGTAATGATTTCGTTGATGAGATTGGTATCATTGTGGCAAAGCTCAAGGCTGTATGTACAAGAACACAATCATTATAACTCATCATCGGTGTAGTATTATGCACCATTAACGTCTAACATAAATTCATGGATTAACGAGCTAAATGTTCCAATGTCGATGGGTTTTAGTAACTGTATAAATATCCATGCCGCCACATTAATAACTTACTGTATAAATATCCATGCCGCCACATTAATAACTTACTGTATAAATATCCATGCCGCCACAAATATCCTTTCTTGCGTTGTCATCCTAATTATGTGTTTGTTGCTGAAGCAGGCTGCCCGTGGGTTTAACTATACTCAGTTTCATATGTGCTGGTGATAATTCTTTACATAATGATTCGACCGCGTAATGGTTAGAGCATCCGCTTCGGATGCGGGAGGTCGTGGGTTCGATCCACGGCCGAGTCATACAAAAGACTTATAAACATTGTACTAACAACTGCCTCGCTTGGCGCTTAGAATTAAGAGATTAGTGTTAGGACTGGTCGGCCTAGTGTCAGGATAATGTGACTGCGGGTCATCATGCTACATGTTTGCGGCATGATGCTCCAGTTTTAGACAACACTACAAACTGCCACACTACAGACATCGTAGCCATGGGACTGCAAAATTGTTAAAGCAGCCTCTGAGAATTAAAGAACAAAAAAGATAGAATGGAGAGGACATACAATTTGTTTACTAAAATCACGGTGAAATCGAATTGTTTGGTTAATAAGATGATAAACTGACAAACATTTGCAACATATCAGATTTAATTGTGAGACAAATGTAGAATATTTACATCTTGTAAAAATGTTGTTGAGACTTTTTCATCATTACGTCACACAGAGAGAATTTTTTAAAATTATAACGACTGTTTTAAGGTGAAAGTAAAGAAAACTTAACAGAACACTTACAATATTGTTTTGTATTTACTTGTTAATTTGATCCAAATGACTTATAAACAATTTAGTCTGTACTTTAGAAACAGACCGAATCCTCGTTATATTATTGCTTAAAGTTCAATTCATTAACACTTTTCTGCAATTAAAAAAATGTTACGGATATGTATATCATATATATATATATATATATATATATATATATATATATATATATATATATATATATATATATATATATATATATAATGATTTAGTTTTCATTTGAGCCATTTGGCTACATGACACGTTTAACTTCTTTAATTTTATGACTGGCCTGTACTACCTGTACTATAAGAAGAGCGCATGTATGTAATATTTATATTTATAAATCATGGTCGAATTGCCACGTTCATGTTAATATCTTATTTCGGTTTCAACAAGCCAAGAGTCCTGAGTTCAGTTCGGAATATTATCACGTGATGTAGATTGTACATTATTACTGGAGATATGTCATACTGAACTTTCTGCTGATTGGTTAAACTATAAATTATCACGTGTTCGATTTATATAATAAGTATAATGTCTGGATCTTTTCTGGTCATTCAGATTTGTCTATTTGCTAGACATTTGGTGATTATATAAATGAATTAAAGCACGGAATTCGTATTCTATAGTAATATTTCAGTCTTGCCAGGGTAAAAGGGGATCTAGATTTCGTTATGTATTGAACGTCGAAATTGCAGATCTGGAAAGTTTATTCTAAACAGGCAATGCATTACAGAATTGTTGAGAAATTATTCAAATATTTATATATCTAATAGTTTCGCTGGGTTTTATTGTGAGATTTAAATACATAATATTTAGAATAACCTTTCTTCTGTGGTGTTAGACGTTAAGCACATTAAAATTTTTAATTTGAAGTAGTTTTTGAGCATTTTTGGATTACTGTGAATTAAAAATTTATTTAAGAAATTCTAGGACTTCATACCATGATGAAGGTAAATGCTATTTCTATGATTTTGTTTGACTTTATATTTTAGGGAATAAATTTGTATATTTGATTATATATTCTTGTGGTTTGTTGCATATCTTAAGCCTTTAGGACAAAATAAGTAAGATGGGGTGCTCGTTTCCTAGCTTGCAATTCATTTAATTTTAAGATTTAAATTTTTAATCAATATTTTAGGGATTTGAATTTCATGTAAATATTATTTCAAATTTAATACTTCAGTCATATTGATATTTCAGGTCAATGTTTCTGAAATTTGAATTTCACTTATTGAATTGTTCATTGTCTCTGCTATTTTATTTTATTGTTGGAAATATTCAAATGAAACCAACAACTTACATCATGTCATCAAAAGTAAAAAATTCTATTACAGATCCTACCAAGGAGAAATTAGAGTGCTTAAAACGTACGAAATACTTAAGGTTACTGATTATTGTGATTTTTCTGAAACAAAGTCTTCTTTGCCTTTGTTCCAGTAGTCATGTTCTAACAACAATGCTGTCATGCATGGCGAAGATGAATATTATTATACATTATTTGGTCGAATAGGGTGTAAATGATAGTGAATGCAAAGGCATTAAACTGGAGTCAGCAAAACAGGGAAGAATATATAAGAAAGCGTCTGCTAAAGACAGAATATGACCTGATAAAAATAAACATAATGACTTAAGATTTAGAGAAGCATCTCAGTAGTGACGTCAGAGCTTGCTTTAATATATATGGGGTTAAAGCATTAGAGAAGGCAGTCAATGCAGCTGAAGATAATTCTCTGATGCAACACGTTCCATTTGTAAATAATCCTCTCAACAGTGTGTTGTTTAGAAACCATTGCAGCATCGTGTGTGTGAGTACTTACACGCCTCAAATTGTAACACCTGTAGACAATAACATATTTGATACGACATATCATAAATCATTATCTCTTCTAACGAGCAAGTTTTGTAAGAAAATAAAGAACATAAAGAACATTACGTATGATTGATTTAGGGTGCAAAAATAAGCAACATAATTATAACAGAGATGTTTAAAACGCTTTTGTTTCTTAAGATGTAGCAGTCATGTATTGCAAGAAATACCATTGTTGGGGCCAATATAATACAGTATGATTTTCTGATGGAGAATTACGGACCAATGATAATATAGATAAAGATATTCCTATTAAGATATTGAGAGACACAGGAGTTTATCAGATCTTTAGTTATTGAGTACTATGCCCTTTCCTGAGAAATCGTATGATTGAAAGAAGATGGTGCGAATATCTTAACGTTTTACTCCACGGAATTAATTTATCATCGTACACTGTTATGGGACCTGTGGCTACAGAAATTATGACCTCTTTTCCTATAATAAACTGTAGAGAAAGAAATCGTTCACCCACTAGTAACAGACATGATTTGTATGAATCAAAGTGATATTCCTATGGAAGTAGAAATCCATTCATTTTGAGCATATACTAGAGCTATGAAAAAGCATGCTCTTGAGAATGATGTTGTTGATCAGGATATAATAATTTTAGATGACACCTTTATGGATCAACTTTCTTAATGAGGTAACTTCTGCTTTTTGTTTCGAACAATTACTGTTTTACGAATCAAATATAAAATTATTCCAAGAATTAAAAAATAGAAGTCATATTATTACAGAGTCCTAAATGCATGTGAGTTCGAGCCCCGATAAAATTCAAAATGGAAAGTGATGACGTCGGTAATGATCTACGTCATGCCGATGTGTCAACAGTTCCTTGTTGAATAACACAAAATGTTATTCCAGATTGGAACTCCGAATGATTTTCAATCAATGTCTTTGTCCAAAAATTCTGAATGAGCATTTGTATATTTCCAGGGAAAATAATCACTTGAAATTCACTAGAATAATAACTCAACTCAAACTGGTCACAATATATGTTTGAAGACTAGCTGAACAAATTATATAAAGAAAGCAGTTATAAACTAATGAAAGACGCAAAACGGATTCCCGAATGAGGATCACAAGGTTATCCTTTCAAAATAAACAGAAGTTTTCTACATGCCAAACATCACGTATTCCCTGTATGACCATAACTTAAATCGATAGTTCTTCCTCTGGGAATATATACAATTTTTTTTTAAAAAACTTTGTTTACCAGAAACCTTACTGAATTTAAAGTCAGAAGCTAGATACTGTATTTCTAATACTGGTTGTTTATCAGTAAAGTAAAAAGTCCGGTCAAACAGAACTGAACTGAATTCCTAAAAAAAACACAATTGTATAATTCAGTAGACAAACTTATCATTGCAATAACAAGTAATGGAATAAAAAAATTAACAAACAATTAATTAAATTACATATACATAGCACAGAAGATATTAATCCAGTGGTGCTCTTTTGGCAACACATTATCTCAATTCCAATCAGGGTAATGAAATAAATCATTAGTTGTCTGACATGAAGAGAAGAGGATCCTTGGATCTAATGTTTGTCTCAGATGCCAAATAGGAAGGAATTTGTTACTTATTGAAGAATACATCCCTTGTGAGTAAAAGGACGTCGATGATGAGCGCTTATTTAGATATTGTTATGAGTGTATGCTCTTAAGATAAGAAACAAAAAAGAGTGAAGACAACAATCTTTGTAAAACGTAACTCAATTTTGGACAAGGACAAGTCAAAGCATACAATGTTACATTACAATAACATGTAATGGAATATTTTTAACTAAGAAACAAACAAACAATTTAAGTATACATTAAAGTGTTCCCCACATGAAAGACAAATAAAGCTTTAGACAAAATAGCTTATTTTTCATTAGAAAAAAACTACGCTTATCGAGAAAAATCTTAAGAATGGCACAAAGCATAAATGAAACAATATATATTTATACGAATCAATTACACCTCTGATTACATTGTCGTTTCAATTGATGTGCCTGATGTCCATATTATATTCCAGCAACAACATACTCCACCCTAATAATCCTTGATTTTTGTTTTTCATCCGATGACAGAAAGACAATTATGATCACTAAACAAAATAAACGCAAACTGCAAAGTGCTGTAATGCCAATAGCAAAGGCAAAGTTCCCATCTTGATTGTGGAAGAATATTTTTGGTGCTTATTAATATTTTAGAAACATAGCACATTGCATTATCAACACCATGTTTATTTTCTTGATCAATATTTCTCCTACCCTAACATCACTTGCATCAACAGATAGTTAAAATGAATGCCAGACATTTGAAGATGTAAAAACTGGTGCACGTCTTAAGTAAGGCTTTTAACTTATCAAAAGCCTCTTGACATTTGTCAGTCCAAGGTAATTCGGTTTTCTTGCTTAATAAATCTGTCAGGGGTTAAGGAATTATGGAGCTAAATTTCCGATAATATCCAGCCAAACCCCAAATTCACATCAGTTGCTTTCTACTGACAGGCACAGGGAAATCAGACATAGCATTGACCTTAGTATCTACAAGTTTAACATGTCCATGTCCATGTCCATGTCGTACAAATATGTCCAAGAAATGTTACACAAACACGCCATAACTCACGTTTTGATAAGTCAATTGTCAAACTTGCATCATTGAGACTGTTTAAAAAATTCTGAAATGTCGATAAATCATCTTTTCTTGTGTTGTTTTAGATGTGGTCATTATCGATATAAGCATCACCATTATCCAGAGCGGGTGAAATCATGTTCAATAAACATTGAAAAGAACTAGGCGTACCATTTATTCAAACAGCATCATTTGATATTGATAAAATCCATTCATAGTCTCGAATGCCCATATTTCCTTTGCCATTTCCGTCAATGGAATTTGCAAAACTCTATTCAGAATATCAAATTTGGTGACATACATTGCATTTCCAAATTTATTAATGCAGTCATCGATTAGTGGCAATGGAAAAATGAATATATTTTAGACACTCTGTTCATCTTTCTATAATCATTGCTCATGCAGAAAGTATTATCTGGTTTCAGAACAAGTATACATGGTGAAATCCAATTACTTTTACTCGGCTGCAGAAAATCATTCTCCAGCAAATTCTGAATTTCCTTTTTTCAAGCATTCGTGTTTCAGAGAGGTTATCCCCGTGTTGTATCTTTGATGTGGAATTTACAATTTCAACGTCATGGTAGAATTTGTTTGTTTTTGTAGGAAAATATTCAAATAAGAGCTCATATTCAAGTAATAACTGTTATTGTTTATTCCTTTCTTGTTAAAAATATTAATTAATCATAATTTCTAAATTCCGAAGATTTTTTTGTTGCTACAAAATCAATTGAGTCCAATTGCATTCCTTCGCTTAAATCCTCAATAAGTGAGTCGGGTAAAATTAAATTAGTTTGATGATTAACCATGCTACTGATGCTCTTTAAAATTGTTTAGATCCTAGGAGTAACTTTGTAGGGGCCGTAATGCCTAATGTGAAGGAAATTTGGAAAAATGAGCAAGAGAGCCAGAATCCAATCGCTGGTCGCAAAGATCTCTCCATGTTTGTTCTGTCGAACCAAAATTTTGCTTTTGACTTGAATTGCTGGATGCCATTTTCAAGCGCAATTGGCTGTATTATTCGAGACATAACATTTGAGCCTTGATCAGATTGGAAAGATTTCGGCAGGCCAAATTGAGTAAATAAATTTAATAAATTTCTTACTATTGTTTTAGATTTAATATTCCTTGAACGAATTTACCTCTGGGAATCTTGATGCACACATTATGGTCAACAGGTAATTGTTACCTGACTTGGTCTTAGGTAAGGGACCGACACAATTTACGATTGTCATGCTAAATGATTTATCATAGGCTGGAATAGGATGCAGATGAGTCTTAGGTATATTCTGATTGGGTATTCCTACCATTTGCCAAGTGTGACAAGATCTGTAGCATTTACAAACATCACTTTTAATGTTCGGATAATATAAGTGATTTTGGATCTTAGGATACGTTTTATTAATTCCTAAATGACCAATTAATTGATTTTCATGTGACAGAAATAATTTCGGCACTGCAGTTTGATAGTTCTATCTTCACCTCCAGACATCTACATATACCCATAAGAATCCCGTGTTTAATGAAATAACAGACAGGTACTTCAGTGGCTTCAATTTCGCTAATGTCCCTTTGAAGCAAACAAGAGATCGCACAATTTTCTTGTTCGACGACAAGTGAGTGTCGTTTGTCACTCAAAGTAGAACGAAGAAAAAGAGTAGTTAAAAAAGGAACACTATGATCAATACCTTTTGTTTGATCCAAACGATGAGTTAAAGTGACCTCGTGATAACCTGACCAATGCAGCTAAAGGAACAATTTTTTGATCAATAATATTCTCAAACGTTTACTTTGCCTAAGCTCTGGTAACTGCATAACCTGGGTATAAATCAGTAACTTCGTTTTCAATAAGATCAACTTTCTGATTCAAACAAAGCTTGTCGGTTAAACATGGATTAATCACAACCTTTTTTCCAGCTAGATCATTGCCTAAAAATAAATGAATGCCCTCAATGGGTAAAGAATAAGACTGCCACGAGTCCTGAGACAAAGTAAGATGGCAAATTTACAAAGTGGAGAGAAAAATTAACAAAGCCGAATTCTGTTTCCTGAAAAATAACACTCTCATTAGAAGAAGAAGTCTCAGAAAAAGGCAATGTACCTGATAATAAACACTCTAAGATGCTCCCGTGTACATTAAAATTTTAATAGGGATATAATTGGCTGAATCACTCATCAGTGATATAGAAACCTTCAACATGAATTGTTATAATTCTCTATATTAAAAACCAACTGGGATTTATTAGATCCAACGAATTCATTGCTTTCAGCAAGTGACCATGACTTTGACCACTTAAAAATAAGAGCATTTGGAAAAGGTCTGTCTTGATTTTGATGCTATGTTTTAATTTGTTGCAATCAGAAATAATGTGCTGGTTCTTCTTTAAATAGATACATGTAGGAAGAGATAATGACACCGGAGAGGTCTTATCAGAAGATTGATTTCAAAACGTTGTGCCGGATTGAAATTTGGAAGGACTCTTATTACACAGAAATATTTTTTGCCATACAACTGCTGAGTGGAAGACTTACTTACAAAAGAAACTTTATGAGCTAAGGAACGCTCGTCAGCAGTACGAGCAGCAGTTTCTAAAGATTCGACCTTACACTCATGAAGATAAGTCTTAATGTCCCTATGGACACAGTTCTTTAACTCAACAAGTTACACGAGTTATCTTAGATTTTCGTAATCTTCATCAACTTTCTTGGCTTAGCAGCTCCTACGAAATAAATGCTCCTTTTTCCTCTTGCAAACTCGACATGAGTATATCCAGCTTCACTTGTATAATTCCTGACTTTTGCCAGTAACCCTCAGTGATTATCTCATAACCCTTTTAGATGCATTAGATAACCAGATCAAAATCAGCACTCTGCTATACTGACAGGGAAGCTTATATGTCTCGGGCTTTGCCAAAAAAATGTATTCTCTAATAATAAAGTCAAATTCTATCTTGTCCACTTCGAATTTTCAGCAAAGTTTTGAAAATGAGGAAAACATGTGTCTACTTCTTTTTATGTAAAAGGGGGCTCTCACCAAATATTCTTAGTAACATCGAAACTTTAATTTGTATGTAACGTGGGATGTGCATTTCACTTGCCAGCTCTAATCTTTTTAATCTAAATTGAAATTTTCGTTCTTCCTTTTCGATTTGCATTTGCATTTGTCTCTGTCTCCTCTTTCTCCAATTCCATTTGTATTTGTTTCTCCTTCCTCTTTTTCTAATATCATTTGTTTTTCTCCTTTCTGTAACTGCATTTTTCGCTCTAACATCTTCCTCGAATAGCATTTTCCTCTCTCCATCCTCCGTATATAATGTCATTAGCATTTGTTTCTCCTCTTTTTCTAATTGAATTCTCCTCTCTTTTTCCTCTTTATCTGTTTGCTTTTGATGATAGTATATCACCAAATGCATCCTCTTTCCTCTTTCCTATTTGTATCTAATTGCATTTGCATTTGTGTTTCTTTTTTATCCATCTGATGGTCAATCTTTCTTAATTATAATTACATGTTGTATTTAAATTTTAATTCCTCTACTTTTATATTAGAATCTGATGCAGCCATACTAATCAAATTCAAAGCATTCTTATTTTATACATTCTTTTCCAGCAAATATTAGAAAAAATATTTTTTTTTATTTCTTGCGTCGATTAAGAGGCTCTTTCCTCAGAAAGATCACATTTTCTGGCAGGCTGGATCACAACTCCAGTTTAGGTAACATTGTAAACAGCTTTTTGATTTCACTAAATATTCATAAATGTTAAATAATACTTTGGATTTTAAATGTCGAAACTAGGGGAATTTATATTTCAAAAACAAAGTTTTCTGAAGCATTTTAGCAATCTTCATATCACGGGCTTGTCCTCAAGTTTCAGTTACGAGTTTATGTTCATAAAAGAAGTAAAAAATAATGAAGACTACGAGCTTTTGAAAATTTAAAAAATAAATTATTTTCTTAAAATACAAAGTGAAAAGGAGACACAAACTTATGGTATTGCGAACTAAGTTTCAAAATAATCCAAGAAATTAAGACAAAAGGCATAATAATAAAAGGTGATGAATACAACTCAGTTCAAGTCCCAAAGAGATTAAAAACTGACGTGTCTGTTATGGCCTGTAGCGTGCTGATGTGTCAACAGTCTCTTGTTTAGTCACATAAATGTTAATCCTGGTTTGAATTCAGTATAAATTCCAGTGAATGTTTTCATCCAATAATTGTATCTGATCAATTTGTATTTCCAGTGAAAATAATCACTTGAATTGAATAATTCAAGAAAATAAAATTTAGCCCAAACTGGTCATAGCATATTAAAACTTTAAGAGCTAGATATTTAAGCACGCTTCGTAAAATCCAAACAACAAGAAAATGATATAGTTCTCTGCTTGACATCATGTTATGTTACAATTAGCATTTTCTAAAAACAACCAGTACCTAATGGAAAATAGCCTTCTAGAATGATCTAATGAGCCTCGTTTTTTTTAGAACACAATAGCCAATAAAATAACGCTAGGGCCTCCAAACCATTGACCGTGATCAAGAGTTTTAATCCTTGTTTAGCTAAATTATAATCCTGATATTACCGTCATTCACAAAGAGAACAATCAAGCTATTAATAATTGTTTACATAAAAGGAACAAATAGAAAAGAAAACACAATTAGGTCAAGCAAAAATGAGCTCAATTTTGGACAGAGTCAAGTCCAATTCAAAATGTTTCAATACAATAACATGTAATGTAATAAAAAAAGTTTAAAACTAACACACAAACAATTAAGAGAAAAATACATAATTATATGAAGTTGTAGTTTTTATGTCTTATCGATAAACATTTCGTATTCTAGTCCATGAAACACCATTGTCTGGTATTTATGAGTTAATAAGGATTTTACAAGACGTTAGATCACTTTTATTGGCATTAACTTCAAAGTGATGCCGATCGTGTGTGTATCGACTCTACATATCGACATAGCCTTGCAAATAGGAGCAAAGTCCATTTGTTCCATCAAGGCGTTTCTTTGCTACAAATGTTAAATGGTCATTACCTGTGCGATGCAAATACAATACAGTAATTGAACAGATCAACTGTAACCAAAATGTACGAAACTTTGCTCATGAAATGACCCTGAAAGAAAATAAAATTAATTTTAATTTTAGTTTTAATTATTCTTCGTTTTCAATATAGAATGTTTATATAATGTTTATTTGCATAATGCCCGATATTCGCATTCACTACGAAGTAAACAAGAAGTATAGGTATTGACAGTCTGCCGAAGTGTTCAAGAAACGAAGCAACGAATAAACTTTGGGTTAAAGTGGACAATTAAAATCAGTAAGATCCTTAAAAGTTACCTGGAGAAATTTGTATTATGTCTTCATTACGGTGGTGTTAGTTATTAGAGACTAAATACGCAGGTAATATCAAAAAAGGAAAATGAAACCATCGAGATGTCCGATTTTAAGGTGAGAAAATTAGTTACATTGTGTTTATTGGAGGAGTGGTACGTTTAGCTTCTTCCTGAATTAAATGGTAAAGATCAAGACCTAGCCTTAATTACGTACATAAGATTTGTTGCACAACACATTTTCCATAACGCCAAATGCCCAATTCAAATTGTTTTAGATGGTATGAATAAAAACGGAGTATGGGATAAATGCAAAGCCACATAAGTGTTTTGTTCTGAGTCGGGGAAAGAACTCTGTTGATACTACGTAATAACGGCTGACAAGCATGTCATTTACTTCATACGCCATGTTTAACTAGTTATTTCCGCTTAGAAAAAATACATATGTAGTTTTGTCTATATGAATCTCATCTCACAGTCAAGTGCAACATTTCAGTAAACTCTCTGAATGATATTTTATATACAATGGAAGGGATATTATTTCTGCATATTTTACGGGTAAGTGCTACAGTTATTGGTGTCTCTTCAGACAAATTTGCCCATATAGGGAACGTAGTGGTTCATATTCAGTGCACGTTACTTTACAGGAAGTAATGATTAACACTAGTACAGAGAGAGAGAGAGAGAGAGAGAGAGTATAGCAACAAATGAAGGTATAATTATCGTAACCATTTTATACATGTACATATAGATACACACATAAACAATCACCCATAAACATACATACTGTATATATATATATATATATATATATATATATATATATATATATATATATATATATATATATATATATATCTATATCTGTGAGTGTATATATAAGTTAAAAGCATCTATAATTATCATGGAAGTTGTTAAAATGTATTTCAATTTAAGTTTAAAGGTGACAAGTATTTTCCTCGAAATGAGTTTCAAGGAATGTATAGACATGTTTATGACATTTGTAAACCTGCAAAACAACTCTTTATATAGATGGTTCCTTTTATCTTTATTTATTCAAGTATGCCATTGCACAGTTATGAAAAGCAAATCTGACTCTTAAAGCTTGGCTTGAGGTGGGCTTGGTGAACTTAGAAATCGGTTAGAAATTTGGATAGTACTAAGCTTTCACAACTACATTTGTTCCTAGTGGAGTAGGTGATGTTTGAAACATTATAATATTATATACGATTGGAAAGAATTTAATGAAATTGGCTCCTTATGAGAAAGACAACTTACTGTTGTCGTGAACTACGATAGAAACTCTAGTATGAATCTTCCAAACTGTTGTGCCGTATACATATCTTATGGTCTGTTCTCAGTGCCGTGACAATATATTCCTTGTCGTCATGTGTGAAGCATCAACATCGTGCTTTAGTTGTTCGACATAACACGCAGATAATCATGGTAAAGAGACTCAATTCATGTCAATGACGTTCCTGGCAGAGTAAAGATGTAGTACAAATACAAAATTTAAAAACGACTGTTTGAAACATTCTTTCTTAGCATTACAGGACTCGGCTGGCTCAATACATATCGATAGCCGGATAATCTGAAGGAATAAAAAGCTAAATCCGACTGTCTCTGTCAGATTTAGTCTCCAGTATTCTAGAACACTGCTAATATAAAAATCAATCCATTTTAATGCAGCGGTTCAGCAAACTCCAAACTAAATTTTCTTTATTTTTATATTCATTGTGGGTAGGAGGCGTTTCGCAGTTTTCTTCAAAGCTTTAAACTTTCTTAGGTAATTTTAAGTTACCTGCACATAAGCATTCGACAGTGGCACAATAGCACAGGTCATGGTTATGTGGAGAGAGACAATGAAAGTTCGAGCGATGCTAGGGAAAAATATTTATCTTTATTAATTGGCGAGACGGATGATCTTGGATCAGTTGCATATATAAGCTGAGGTCTACCTTGGTGAATGTATCGATTGGTGTTAATTATACCGATTAGAGATACATAGCTTTCTTGATGTTTAGGTCTGAGTCGCCTCTGAACCACACACACACACACACACACACACACACACACACGCACACCCTATATATATATATATATATATATATATATATATATATATATATATATATATATATATATATATATATATATATATATATATATATATATATATAAGAATACAAGTCATATGGCGAATAACAACCCTTTCAAGTATACTAGATTCACCAAGGGATCACGTGTGTCAGGGATTAATTAAAATAGATGCAATAAACTGACGACGAACAGTACGAAACTAGTAACAAACTAGCCTAAGCGCTTTCGACTCTTAATGAGTCCTTTACAAAGGCAAATACAAAACATATATACGACAAACAAATAAACACAAAAACGTTGTGTTTGTAAACCTCTACATGGCTGCCTTCACATGTGCTAAAACTATAAATACAATCAGCTTGTATAGACAAGTTGCGGAAACTGAAAACGTTGTATAATTCCCTAAAAGTCTACAAGCCAAAGCGACATCTATTTTTACTTTTGGTACATATGTAACGCAGATTTTATCCCGGATATTTGATTCTATACCGGTTATTCTTATAGCAAAAATTGAAGGATAATAAGAAGATCTAGAAAATGTTAAATTCTACAAGTGCATAGTTTTCATTTTCTAGTCTTCTTGGCTTAGACCGCTGGGTTTCAATGTTCTAAGGGGGCGTATCTAGTATGATTCCTTTTCCTTCCTGGTTTCGGAACTGCAGCTGTGGTTGTTAGCAATAGCGATAAGTATTATATCACTGAAGGTGTGGCCAGGGGAGGAGAAGTGTTCTGCGACCGGGCTTCTGTACAGCTTTTTTGTCATCCAATCAGATATATAAAGGTTTATCCTTTTGTGTAGCTTTTCAGTTTCTACGACGTACTGAAGGCCACAGATCTTACATGTGATGAGATAAATCACATTCTCTGTTTTGCACGTTTTGTTTGGACCATGTATGTTTAGTTTTTCTTTAGTCACTGTGCTAGTGAATATCTTGGTCTCTACAATATAATGACAGATTTTGCATCTTTTATCGACACAGGGTCCAAATTGACTAGGTTGGTTTTGACTAGCGATTGGCGTTAGCTTTGCCCTGACTAGGATGTCATTTAGGTGTTTTGGTCTCCGGTAAGCTACTACAGGTTTGTTCGGAAGTATTAGGTTTAGTATGTCTGACGATTGCACGGTTGGCCAGTGGTTTGCGATGACTTTACCTACTTTGGGATTGTCTGGGTGATAGGTCAGAATAAATGGTATCCTATCAACCTTTTCTTTCTGTCCATATCTGAGTAGGTCATCACGGTTTGTTTTGTTTGGCTCTTTGGATTGCCTCCGCAATCAGGTCTTTGTCTTAGCCTCGGTAAATTAAATGTTTAGCCAGCTCTTCAGACCTTTCTAGGAATCTTTCATCGTCGGAGCAAATTCTGCGTATCCTCAGTGCCTGGCTATATGAAATGTTCTTAATGCAGTGTTTTGGATGACAGCTGGTTGGGGGTCAGCTCTTAGCATCGGTTGAGCGTACACCATACCAGTGGGTACGCTTTATCGATGATATAGAAATGAAGTGGCAGTATGGAAGAGAAAGTCTAGATGACTTCATATCAAAAGCAAACAACTTCCATCCTTCAATAAAATTCACGGCAGAAATTTCCAACTCAAACCATGTTTTCCTGGACACAAAAACCAGACTGGTGGAAAACAAATTACAAACAGACATCTACTCGAAACCAACCGACAAACACCAGTATCTCCACCCAACCAGCTGTCATCCAAAACTCTGCATTAAGAACATTCCATATAGCCAGGCACTGAGGATACGCAGAATTTGCTCCGACGATGAAAGATTTCTAGACAGCCATGTAGAGGTTTACAAACACAACGGTTTGTGTTTATTTGTTTGTCGTATATATGTTTTGTATTTGTCTTTGAAAAAGACTCATTAAGAGTCGAAAGCGCTTAGACTAGTTAGTTACTAGTTTCGTACTGTTCGTCGTCAGTTTATTGCATATGCATATATATATATATATATATATATATATATATATATATATATATATATATATATATATATATATATATATATATATATATATATATATATATATATATATATGGGGGGTGGGGTGTGTGTAGGTGTGTTTGTGTGTGTGTGATAAACCACCATATGGCGCCAATCGTATATTAGGCCAACTGTAATATACATTTCGAGAGCCTGTCTGCTCGGTGCAGTAATCGCGCTGGGAAAATAAATAACATTAAAATTCTGATCCCGTCGTCATCACTGATATCATCGTGGTCATTGAACGAACTTTATGTCCAATTATGCGTTGAAGTTGTGGAATTACTTGGGCATTTACGCCTGCCATGTAGTCCGTTATGAAAATATTTCTAATCTAACAGCTTGTTAGTTGTTGTGTTCTAACTATGACAAGAATGACGAACCATAAACACTATACATATCGTTGTTTAACTGTTCGATCAGCGTTTGAGATAAACAGTAAGTTTCATGATCCCACGCCTGAGCGAAAAATAGCAATTTCTAGTTTGAGGATTTCATAAGCATCCTTGCAGGAAAGCAATCTTTTGACGAGGGTGTGTGATCGATTGGCTTAGGCATTTATGACTGCCGTAACAATATCCAAACCCACCGTTTGGAAATAGGCTAGCTGGCTGTGGAGTTTTAGCAGGTGATGAAATCATTGCATGATGGTGTTTGTTTCTTGTTTGTTGTGACTTTTTTCTGTAGAATCCAATACCGGTCGTTCACTTGGGTCCTATGCGTATATAGTTAATAAATTAATAACATTTATAACTCATATCGCCATAAGACTACGTGGCATTAATGGTGAGCTTTTTGTGGTCAATCCTGATATTTAATCTGGTTTTCCTCGCAACTCCTAAGGTTATTCGCTTGTTTCCTCGCTAATTCCTTAATGGCGCATCAGATTTGCTGGAGTAATCTACTACCCGAAGGTCTTTACGGATCTGTTTTGGCTTGTCTAATGCGAGCTGTGCCTCTGCTTGTATGTTACCTAGTTACCATTTCTTTACACGTCATAATCAATGTGGCAAATGATCTTTCGAATCCTGCATTAAAATCTTTACTATCTGAGTGACGAAATTGGGATTGTTGTTTGACTACATCGCACTCTTGTAAATATCGCTGTTAACGTGAGTAAGTCCTCCCTTGCTTGTCGTTCTGTTCGACTCGTGTATGATATTTACTAATTGCGTCTTTTGTTATTCTACCGAATATTTTTTTTATCAAAGCCAACTGCAATTGCGTTAAAATTGGTATGGTAACAAACCTGGGTTTCCCTTGCATGAGAAAGGAAATTATAGAAACAACATTTATAACTCATATCGCCATAAGACCACGTGGCATTAATATTTCTATAGGTCTGTGAGTCTATGCTGCTGAACACAAAAATATACACTAAAAATAAATTATTTAAAGGAAAATTGCAAATAACGAGGGCATCGCGTCCGTGTTGTTAGATTCGGCGATTTCATTGCTGTCGTGTGCGCCATACCCAAGAGAAGCATCTACCTGGTATACGTATTGTGTCATTTTGACTTCACTGCATACAGTGTCCAGATGATCGTGCGAGACCCGGCTGGCAACAAGTCAACGAGAATGACTGCGCCTGCTATTGTCATAATCTCGAGTTCAGGAACTACGACGTGGCCCAGCGACATATCGTCAACGGGGCGCTTTTTGACGTGATGACATCAGTCAACCGACAATGCTAGAGCGACTTCCCAATGGCTTATACAACCGCTATGCGGGCAAAGTTATTCACGTGACAATTAATTATTCGGGCAATGCATTAATAGGAATACGAGCGTCGGAGTGTTAGCAACTTATAATGGAATCAACTTATTACTATCCCAGTGGTTATTGGAAAGACAGGGGGCACGATCAGCAAATTAGCTATTCCCGCTTGTGTTGATAAGAAGTTGAATAAGTTTGGTTATCGCGACAAGTACTATATCAGGTTTATTTACTGTCACCACAATCAGTCCGTGTGGATTGTTTGTCGTCAAAAGCACCAAACAAATCTTGATATTTTATTTCTGTTTGAAGATAGTCAGTCGATACAATCAAGCTAAATCGTTGACATGCAAAATATCCACCGAGGCAGCAAAAGTAAACGGGATCATATACACACGTGGGCTATTAAGTTGACCAAATCATTCCATGTTTATTCAGACCGAGTATTTCTCGAAGAAGTAACTGCGTTGATGAAAAATAACGGGTTTTATATTCACATAGTGTTTATTGTGATCAATCCATCATTGAACCATTTGACCGTTTATATATATATATATATACATGCTGAATAGAGAACGCATGGGTTTCAGTACATGTTCACGAGAATCGGTAGCAAGCCTTCTGCAATAATTGCAGCGTAAAATAATGAAACCAGCTGAGAAAATAGAAACAAAACAATTGCGTTTCTGTGCATGTCTGCTGAGTTTCACGACAAATATATCTATTTATTATTGAGATTCTTAAAGCTTTATTTCTGGAATGTGTACATAGCTCGATATAGTCATATTCAAGGGCGTTTCTGATTAGCTTGCAAATTTTAAGGTAATTTGTGGTGTATTAAAATAAAATGTAATGTTAAGTCATAATTCCAATGCCTAAATAATCTATGACACAGCCTTCTTTGATATGTCTATGATAAATATGCTTCACATGTAGATCAACGTCGTATGATCGTTACTACATCTTTAATCAGGTTACCCAAAGGTCAGATGCTGCAACAAATCAGAAAACAACTTCATCAGCTCGTACTGTCGAAGAATGGACCACTGAAGAGCTCACTGCTTGGCGTAAAAAAACCAGTCTTTTAGGACAAGTTGATATATTCTTGAAAGCAGATCCATCCATCCATCAATCCATAAATATTACATACATACATACATGCATACATACATACATACATACATACATACATACATACATACATACATACATACATACATACATACATACATACATACATACATACATACATACATACATACATACATACATACATACATACATACATACATACATACAGTTGTCATAAAGTTTTTTATCCATTTGCGTTAATCATATACGATTTGTTACTTAAGTCGTTTAAAGTTGACTGGGTACTAAAGCCTAAAGTCAGGAATGTGTTGAGCTTGATGTGTTATTTGCGTAAAACCTATACTGTTTGCTTTAGCATTTTTCAAAATGAATTACCCTTAATGTTCGAAACCTATAATCTACGAACACGTACATGCACTTGCAAAAAATGATGATAAACACTATACTTAAAACACATGCAGTGTTTGTACTAAATTAGAAATCCTTCCTAATGCAATTTTATGAAATCTACAACCAGTAAACAGGTTTTCAAGTAAATATTCAATATCAATCATTTTTTTATTATTATTATTATTATTATTATTATTATTATTATTATTATTATTATTATTATTATTATTATTATTATTATTATTATTATTATTATTATTAATATTATCATCATAATTATTATTATTATCATCATTATGATTATTATTATTATTATTATTATTATTATTATTATATTATTATTAATATTATTGTTGTTGTTATTATTATTATTATTGATATTATTTTTGTTATTATTATTATTAATATTATTATTATTATTGTTATCATTATTATTACACTTGTTCATTATCCAGCACACTATCATTATGGCATTTCCTTTGTAGCTCCATGCATCTCTTTACATTTTGTAGCTGGCGTTTATTTTTCGCCTCTCGTGTTGTAGGACCCGTTTTTTCTAGTGTGCGTGATTGGCATGCTAATCCCTGTTTCATATAAACCTGTTGGATTTATATCAGTATGTATGTATATATGTATATGTAAATGCCATAAAGAAACTGTGTGTGTGTGTGCATGTGTGTTTGCGCATATTTAGTCATCTTGGATGTATGTAGTCAGTTGGTATCCTGATTTTTGTTCGAGAATGTGGAACTTCCTTTTCTATTTCGAAAGTATTAATAAATAACATTTCCGGTTAGCTTCTTTGGCTAAATATTTCCTTATATCATATCTTACTGACTGAAGTTGCTAAGAACATCGCTCCGTATATTAGACTCACACTTGCAAAATAATTGATGCTGGACCATAGCTGGATTTTCAAATTGTATACAATGTAGTTTCTTTTGCGGGCATATTTAATCTGACTTGGCAACTTCATCAATGTGTTAAACGCTCATGTAGGTCCAAACATACCTTGCAAGCTGCATTTTGCGTTAGGAAAGGAAACAAACTTTAACACCAACTAGAACTTAAAAAATTGTTTTCTTCTCATTTATTTTCCCCGATACTCCAGGTTGTGTTCTAGCACATATTTCAACATCTCATTCTGTTTGTGTAGTATTTTGATTTCTTGCTTCCATTTAATTAATTCTGTTGTAAGATACATTCATGATTGAAAATACTTAAGTTATTAATAAAAAGAAATATATAATATTGTAATGTTTAATGCATGAAAATTTCAAAGCAGAATTAGATACAGTTATGTCCTGTAGGAAGTACTTGTTTGTGAAACTGGTAGGAGGCAAGGAGAGTGGTTGTCGCCCTTTTTTACCTATTTAACAAAGACTTTGAACTAGATTTTATTAGCAATGTTGGTCAGGTGCTGAAATAGAATATGATTTTATTCACAGATGATCTAGCTATATTTTCTAAGCCAGAACTTGATCTGCAAACGGTGATCTGATTACCTAGGGTGACAAGCGACGCCTTAAAGTTAATATAATCAGAAGGGTTTTCTGTAAAGGTGGTACAATAGTAAACGTTAATGTAGTGTTGTATAATGATAGAGATTGCTGCTATATGTGTTTCATCGAATTACTTTTATAAAGGGTCTCTTTCACACTTTCTCTGCTTCAATACAATACCACGGTAAACTGTGAAATGCTTGACAAACTATGTTCAAGAGTTCTTAATTATTATTCAGACGAATAGGCAATAATTGAAGGAAATGCTGCTCAACAAATGTAATTAAATGTTTGTAAACATCTCTTTAGGGTTGAAAAATTTACTCATATTAATTCTGTGTGAGAGGACACAAGTACGGAAGAATATATTTTACCACATTCTGGAATACTTCTATATATATATATATATATATATATATATATATATATATATATATATATATATATATATATATATATATATATATATATATATATATATTATATTTTATATATATATATATATATATATATATATATATATATATATATATATATATATATATATATATATATATATATATATATATATATATATATATATTAGATTATATGAAATATGCAACTGTTATTTATGATAAAATCTTTAATGGCATGGAAAACAGTCCTTGAAGAAAGTTGGCACCGTTAATTAGTGATTCATTAAACTGTCTTGGTCTGGTCTGGGGAGAAGTTTGTATAATCAAGCTGTTGTGAATATAGAGTTTGTCTCATTCTTGGTCAAACAACGTATAGCTGACCCGTTTAGTCAAAACTGGGAGTCTAGAATCGTAATGCAATTAATTATATAGAAACATGATACCCTTATTAACTACAATATAATCACTATTATATTGAAATACGTATCAGAAAAATGGTAAAAGCATGAAATCAGCTTACTAATCCAAAATTAGTTTATTTTTTTTAAAATAAACTCAAACAAAATAAAAGAATTACAAAACACCTTAAAGTATGCATGCGTTTCTAGACTATCCTAAATGTACCATCAATTTCACATTAGTCCGAAAATGTTTCAAACGCTCTCCGAATATGCACTAGATTGTGCTTACGTGCTAGCACCGCTGACGAATCACGGTTTTAATATCCAAAATCTTTTGCATGAATGTATTCAATGATTCCAACACAATTAAATATTGAGTCCTGGCATAATCTGACAATAATCCATTAAAGTACTCTCTGTTCATTTCTGCTCTGCAATTTCAAGGAACAATAAATAAATAAATGTAATTCTTCAATTCATTAATATAACTGCTACTGCTGAAGAATAAAATAATCCCTTAATATGAACCAAAGTAAATCTGACAAGAAAATATTCCGAAACATTTAATCTTTTTTGTATTGCAAACTGTCTTAAGAGTCAACATTTATATTTATTTCTAATTTAGCCAAACAGCAGCTAGTGAGGTCATGATATAGCCCAGGTCATTTAATACGACTACGTGATGATATCTTGGCCTGCATTCAAAAATCATGATCTCCTTAGACTAAACAAAGGATGTTGGTGACATGAATTTGGCATTCGACCCTAATTTATAAATGGAAATTACACAACATGTTGTGCATGAACTCTACACATGCGACGTGACCCCACCTTTAAATTACATTATTTAATGTTACAATATCAATCATAAAAATCTTGTCATTAACCAGATGCCGTACAAATAATTGTAAAAATAATATATGTGATATAGATATTTGTAACAACACACACGTGCATATGTTTATCTATGTGTATGTAGCAAATGCATGTTGTGTATTGTGTGTTTATTTTTTGTCCATGAGAGAAGATTGTAAGTGTCAGCTGCAAACAATGGTTTACATAGCAAAACCTTTGTACATTATTGCCGAATAAACATGAACATTATTCAGTATAATTTGAGTGCCTTTATTTATTTAATTTGAGTTACAAAGTGCTCATTTTACCTTTGGGACAAATCATTATTTTGGAAGTATTTTAAATTCATTCAACTAATTTCTGGATCAATCATTGTCTGGGTATACGTATATGCCTATATATTGTATCCGAGCATATGATTATATGAATTTTGATGTGTATATGTAAAAGTAATGATATATCTCGAGTACTGATTAACTGATTTTACATCTGAGATTTATTGTTGCACATTAAACCAGCCAACATTAATATCCATATATAAACACTTGCACAAGCCTTGTATGTACTTGTTGATGGCTAATGCTAATTGGAACAATGCAAATAAGGTTTTGTCATTTAAAAAAATTATTTGTTTTGAAATTATTCAGGTTAAATTGACGTTATGCAACAATGAAATGTGTTTCTTTTTTATTATATTATATACATATCATGTTTGATAATTTAGATATATTTTTCAATGCAGGGAGAAGTTGAACAACGTGACCCAGCAGCAGTTTGCTTATTACACTAACATGAGCAAAAGGGTAAGATATAAAAACACATGGCTAATAAAGGCTTTTTTTAACTGGACTATCATGCAGATCGTGTTAGTCAACAGTCCACGTGCTTTTTCTATTTGTAAGGTCCTTTAACCAGGTCAAGCGGCTTCATTAGCAGATTACCTCATTAAGGTAGCAGTGAACATTTGCAGCAACATGACGCTGTATTTACTAAAATGAATTTGGTAGCTTAACAAGGCTCTCTGTAAATTCATTTAAGATGTATAGCAACATAAGTTTGTATCAGGTACTATCTAGGTTTTAAAATATAGCATAAAAATGAAAGCAAAACTTTATCGCTATTACATTTTGAGGTACGCAGGAGTTTCTGTCTTTCGTTAACAGGTACATGGCTTTTATCTGAGAAGTGTTCTTCTAGTGAAAGCATTTTTATTCAGTGAGCATAGTACGATTTTGTTAATGTTTAATTTGTAATCAGATTTTGTCCAAGGATCAATAAAATAATATTGATCACCGTGCTCCTCTTTTTACGACTTATTCTCTTTATTCTGATCCGGGTAAAAAAAGAAAGTAACAAGAAGCTTTGAGTCTGGTAATAAGAGCCTTTTCTCTTACCTGAACGTCATCTTCAGGTAAACATTACTATTTAATAGCAAGTTACTTAATTCTGTTACCTGTTTATAGTAGATGAAAGAAAACAAACCATTGTCAGATAACTATGTTCAAGAATTTTTTGGTAGAGATAATCATATCAGCTATACAATTAATTTAGATCTATCTGTCCACCATAATGGTGACGTAAACGATGGAACGGAATCAGACTGTAGTGACTTTTGATATAACTAGTCTTTAGAATTCAGAAGTATTACAATCTGGAATAGAAACATTCATTTTACAGCAGCAAATATTTGAGAATGATCACTTGTTCCCAGATGTTTCAACACGAACAAATAAAATCTACCCTGACCTTGAAATTGTAGATTACACACATGTGAAAAGAACTGTGAATAACTGTAAAGAGGAAGTGTCATGTATACACTGCAAAGAGGAATTGTCATGTATACACTGTAAAGAGGGAGTGTCATGTATACACGGTAAAGAGGGAGTCTCATGTATACAATGTAAAGAGGAAGTGTCATGTATACACTGTAAAGAGGAAGTGTCATGTATAGACTGTAAAGAGGAAGTGTCATGTATACACTGTTAAGAGGAAGTGTCATGTATACACTGTAAGTGTCATGTATACACAGTAAAGAGGGAGTGTCATGTATACACTGTCAAGAGGGAGTGTCATGTATACACTGTAAAGAGGAAGTGTCATTTATGCACTATAAAGAGGAAGTGTCATTTATACACTGTAAAGAGGACGTTTCATGTATGCACTGTAAATTGGAAGTGTCATGTATACACTGTAAGTGTCACGTATACACAGTAAAGAGGAATTGTCATATATACAATGTAAAGAGGAAGTGTCATGTATACAATGTAAAGAGGAAGTGTCAGTAATACACTGTAAAGAGGAAGTGTCATTTATACACTGTAAAGAGGAATTGTCATGTATACATTGTAAAGAGGAATTGTCATGTATACACTGTAAAGAGGAATTGTCATATATACACTGTAAAGAGGAAGTGTCACGTATACACTGTAAAGAGAAAGTGTCATGTATACACTGCAAAGAGGAAGTGTCATGTATACACTGTAAAGAGGAATTGTCATGTATGCAATGTAAAGAGGAATTGTCATGTATACACTGTAAAGAGGATGTGTCATGTATACATTGTAAAGAGGAATTGTCATATATACACTGTAAAGGGGAATTGTCAAGTATACACTATAAAGAGGAAGTGTGATGTATACACTGTAAGTGTCATCTATACACTGTAAATAGGAAGTGTCATGTATACACTGTAAAGAGGAATTATCATGTATACACTGTAAAGAGGAATTGTCATGTATACATTGTAAAGAGGAATTGTGATTTATACACTGTAAAGGGAAATTCTCATGTATACACTGTAAAGAGGAAGTGTCATGTATACACTGTAAGTGTCATGTATACATTGTAAAGAGGAAGTGTCATGTATACACTGTAAAGAGTAAGTGTCATGTATACACTGTAAAGAGGAAATGTCATGTATATGCACTGCAAAGAGGAATTGTCATGTATACGCTGTAAAGAGGAAGTGTCATGTATACACTGTAAAGATGAATTTTCATGTATACACTGTAAAGAGGAAGTGTCATGTATACATTGTAAAGCGAAAGTGTCATGTATACACTGCAAAGAGGAATTGTCATGTATACACTGTAAAGAGGGAGTGTCATGTATACACGGTAAAGAGGGAGTCTTATGTGTACAATGTAAAGAGGAAGTGTCATGTATACACTGTAAAGAGGAAGTGTCATGTATAGACTGTAAAGAGGAAGTGTCATGTATACACTGTTAAGAGGAAGTGTCATGTATACACTGTAAGTGTCATGTATACACAGTAAAGAGGGAGTGTCATGTATACATTGTAAAGCGAAAGTGTCATGTATACACTGTAAAGAGGAATTGTCATGTATACACACTAAAGAGGAAGTGTCATGTATATGCACTGTAAAGAGGAAGTGTCATGTATACACTGTAAAGAGGAATTGTCATGTATACACTGTAAGTGTCATGTACACACTGTAAAGAGGAAGTGTCATGTATACGCTGTAAAGAGGAATTGTCATGTATACACTGTAAAGAGGAATTGTCATGTATACAATGTAAAGAGTAATTGTCATGTATACACTGTAAAGAGGAAATGTCATGTATATGCACTGCAAAGAGGAATTGTCATGTATACACTGTAAGTGTCAATAATACACTGTAAAGAGGAAGTGTCATGTATACACTGTAAAGAGTAATTGTCATGTATACACTGTAAAGAGGAATTGTCATGTATACACTGTAAAGAGGAATTGTCATGTATACACTGTAAGTGTCATTAATACACTGTAAAGAGGAAGTGTCATGTATACACTGTAAAGAGTAATTGTCATGTATACACTGTAAAGAGGAAATGTCATGTATATGCACTGCAAAGAGGAATTGTCATGTATACGCTGTAAAGAGGAAGTGTCATGTATACACTGTAAAGATGAATTTTCATGTATACACTGTAAAGAGGAAGTGTCATGTATACATTGTAAAGCGAAAGTGTCATGTATACACTGTAAAGAGGAATTGTCATGTATATACTCTAAAGAGGAAGTGTCATGTATATGCACTGCAAAGTGGAAGTGTCATGTATACACTGTAAAGAGGAATTGTCATGTATACACTGTAAAGAGGAATTGTCATGTATACACTGTAAGTGTCATGTTTACACTGTAAAGAGGAAGTGTCATGTATACACTGTAAAGAGGAATTGTCATGTATACACTGTAAAGATGAAATGTCATGTATACGCTGTAAAGAGGAATTGTCATGTATACACTGTAAAGAGGAATTGTCATGTATACACTGTAAAGAGTAATTATCATGTATACACTGTAAAGGAGCTATCTTTATGGTTCTTCATTTTACATAATTGGATGCATACGTAAAAGTATTGTTTATTGTTTATGTGATTTTAGAATAGAATATACTATTTACTGTATTGTGTCAAAAAGAAATCCTTTAGTATGCCAAAATTTGAAAGTTTTATTGAAGTTAATAATCACTTACGCTAGACGTTGAGGATAGAAACGAATTCAGGAGTGTAGGTGATTTTTTACACCTATTAAAAGACATATTCCTGCGTGATGCTAAGAGTACCCTCTAAATTTGGAAAACCAGAGTATTATGGCATATTCAATTTTAGTGTCTGTAGTTGACAATGTTCTAACTTTAAGTCCGAAAATTTCGAATTCTTGTATGAAAAACCGAATATATTCACATGCAAAATGTCCAATACCAGTCGTAAAGGTTCGTAAAAATATGGTGTAGTTCAAGATATCATGAACTCGTTACACATTTATGGAATAACTCAAGACTATTGCAAGTAAGATGAGGATGATCAGTTTTCGCAGAACGATTTTGGAATTACACTTACTCACATACGCATACACACCCATATATATATATATATATATATATATATATATATATATATATATATATATATATATATATATTTATATATATATATATATATATATATATATATATATATTTATATATATAGTGTGTGTGTGTGTCAGGACGTGAGAGTCCATGTGCTATGATTGTGGGGCTACAATATGGTGATTTAAAACTATAATTTTATTCATAATGCAATTTGTTTAGAATGATATCATTTGTTAGTGTACCTATGTTACGGTTTAAAATTATTTGTAGGCTCCTGCATATTTCTACCGGAGCTTGGAGAAAGATCTTGAAATTACAGACCGCGAACTAAAGGCCAGCTTTTCAGCGGCTGTGGACAATGTATTGACCAAGTAAATCAACTCTTCAACAGATTAATATTCTAACAATGGAATCGATATATCATTATTGTTTTATATCACAGAGTAAGGTTCTGGTTCTTAGGTATTCTCCTAAAGAAATTCATAGAATGATATACACACAAACATTCATGAATCTAATTACTTCGTACTGAATTAACGTGTCAATCTGAAACTGATACACATATACGCAGCATAAATATTAGCTACAGATGGTTTAGATTAGAAGGCGAATTAATACAAATTTACTATTTTTAAATATTTAATGTTATACTCCCAGTATGTATATTCGCTTTAATCACATCTTTAGAATCATAAGGAGATCAATATTAACCATGAAGGGACATATTGCTTTATTTTATATTGATGCTTATGATATTTCATATGGATTTTTATCGGTTTTGTCAACGAATAGTCCGTAAAAATCTCGATGCAGTATATGAACGAAACTATGCACGTTGTGCTTTGCCGAGCGCAACGTTACACGAGGTTTTTTTTCATTTGTAATCTTAGATTGTTTAAAATATTGAATTCGGTTCACGGTCTGTTACATGCACAACGTGCCCACAATAAGAAACCAGGTAACAGAATGATGAATTACTTGTATACCTGGTAAATTTTTGGAACAACGGCTGGTAAAATTACATTTGATTTAATTTTAATAATCATGTGTCTATTTGCTTCACAGATAAATTTAATTTGAGTTCTTTTCTTGCGAATCTGTTCTAGGATTGGTATGAAGTTTTATTTACCTGATTGTTTTATTTCACTTCATATTGTTGTTAGAGTACATTCTGATAATTTTTAAAACAAATACTTCATTTTGTTATTGATATACCGATTAGGACAGCTTTGCAATATTGGGACTTTGATGTTTTGATTAGTTTCTTGAAGTCAAAACTGCCAATATCAAATCATTATAATGCACATATTTTCGTCAGTCAACATTATGTTGTTTTTTTTTAGGAAGGTAAAACTCCTTTTCGTCAATCAAATCATATTTTATTTTATGCAAAATCGTTTGCTCTTTAAATTTAGCTTTACAAAGCCCAAACATAAAATTACATGTATATGTTTTAAATGAACATGTGAAAATCAAAAGGTGATTTGCAAGGGTATGTCTCATAGCTGACGTGTCATGACTCGGTCTCGATTAACCAATAAGTATATTACTTTGCTATTGGAAGCTTTATATTCAAATTGCAATTAATAATTATGTCGTCCGAAAGACAGACATCAGAGTGGAGCAAGAAGTTTCAAGGTTTCAAGTTGTATGTTATATCAGTCAAGCAAGTACTCTATATAAATTGTTCACGCCTTAATAGGATTTGCATTAAACGTACATTTCCTCAATATACCCAGAATTTCTATATCATCTTGTTGCTTTCTACTTAAATTAACATTAATATCACTTCTATTGAAACGCATACGGCATTATTAGACATGTACACCCTGCTGAGTCCGTTATACAGACATGTTACACAAAATCAAACCTACCAGACTATTGCTTAATAGACATGTCGCCTAGAGAAACTCCTGCAAAGAAAAGTTGAAAAAAAATGTTAAGACTGAATAATACAATTTTGGACTAGATTAGATTGTGAACTGTTACAATTTGAGTAGTAGTAGGGGGCGAACCCTACAAATTTTTTGCGACAAAATCGATTAAAGCCTCAGAATGCCAAATGGAGCCTTCCTACGAAATCTCATATTTTAACCAAAAAAAAAAATAAAGACCCCATTTTACAAATGGAGCCTTAGCGATTTTGTCGTAAATACATTGTCATAACCACCCTCAAAATTGCTGCCATCTACGTCGCAAATATGTTGTCATCTCGCCCTCCCTGCTGCTGAGTAATACAAATTATTTGTTAGCTTTTCACAAACAGACTAATCAATAATACTTCACCACGTAAATCAATTAAATTATTTGACTGATCGGTGAGTGTAAAATTAATTCTAGTTAGCAAATCATTTTGACATTGCATATAGACTGGATTAGTCGGATTCTCAACAATTAAAAATCCTGGAGGAGCTGTTGGTGCAAATGAATAAAGAATGTAACCTTGTCGGGCTTGATTTGATTGTTCCATATTAATTTGATAACTTCCTTCGATTACATCACACGTTAATTAAGCGCGATCACCGATGAAATATCCACATTGTTCGGTGCGATATGTCTACCGTCGCCGTCGGGAGAATTATTATGAGTGAGGATAATAGGATTTGGCTGGCCATCTTTCCATGATTGATAAATTTTATTAAATCCTTCGTCGACGGCAGTTCTGAGTTTTTTCTTTAACTCGGGAACATTATATCCTGGTAATTTATAATTTGGATTTTCATTTATATTTTTTTATAATCTTGGGCTGAACTAGTTTTTGAAATCGGGTTATTTTCATCAGTAAAAAGATTAGTAATCCTCGAATTAAATATTTCCATATCATCGATGATTTTATTACCCGCAGCGACTACACTAGTAAACTCAGCTTCTGTAAGAAAGCCAGATCTTAACGAGGGTAATAACAACAAAAAATCATTATTCATTCTATCAAGGATGTGATTTTTAATATCTACAAATGTTGGACTTGTATCATGCATTTCCAAAATTTCGTCCTCTCGTATAATATAATCATTAAAAAGTGGAATTATCCATGCATCTTCACCATATTGATCCTTATATCGATATCTTTTTGTGAAGTTTATATCCTCGAATTTTTTTATAAGTTTTTGATGGATTTTCAGGTCCTATTTCATCAGTGACGTAATCAGATTTTACAGGCTCGGGCGTGGAATTACCAGCATTTCTAGGTGGATCTTCGGGCCATCCTAATACTGTTCTTATTGAACTGTTATAAATATCTACAACATACCCAGGGGAGCCTATTTCAATTGTAGATGATAATGTTGGTTCATGAACTGTTATCGCAATTTTTGATTCCCTTCTAGTAATGGATTTTATTCTACGTTGTAATTCATTATTAATTTGCTCAATTTGATAGGATCCAGTTGGTATTGAAACAACGTTCCAATCTGGAATGTCATCTTTTTTATTTCTATATGTAAATACCAGAGAATTATTAGGTCTCTGACCACCAAATGGAACCGATCTAATATTAGGCCAACTATGATACACTCGTAATTTTGCCAACGCGATTTCCTTTACTGAAACAGGTGAAGGAAAATTCACACTGAATTTAGGGTTTGTTGACGATATTGATATCATGCTTGTTTTCCGCGGAGTGGTATTTTCTGCTATCCGCTGAAGTAGTTGAATCTCTTGCGACATTATTATTATTATTTACAATGTCTAATTTTGCAATAGATGAAAAAACGCTAGCGTTTTTAATCGTAGTATCATAAATACGTATCATCGCCGAGAATTCGTCTTCGGTAATTATCGTATCATCAATCGACGATGACATCAACTAGGATAATTGTGAGTAACCGTTAGATACTGCTTGATGTTTTACTATATAGTCATTAAGTTTTTCTTGAGAACAGGATGATATTTTTTTAGTAATAGCATTTGCAATTCCAGCAAATGTTGTCACCGCGGAAATAGCAATTGGGACAGCAATCTGAGCTACCATTGTTACTGAAGATAGTATAATACCAGCACCGGCCATTATACCAGATACCGAGTATACTGTAACATCAATCGCGGTAATTCTCCTGCGATACTTTTTAATTTTTATTTCATACTCATCAATGAGTGTTTTTAGTTTCATTAAAAACTCTTTGACGGTATCATAGCGATATTGCGATGACGGAATCATATTATTTTAAAATCTCAAGTGGTTTCTAATTGTTAAAAATTCTAATGTAGATCAGCTACAAACTCCGTGTTCCATACAAATGATGTCTTATTTAAATTAGGATCAGAGCTTGTTATTGTAAACCGTTTGTATTCACCCACGTCAATAGTCGTTGAAATCACGTTGTTGTATCCATATGAAGTCGATGATGATATATTAAACTGGTTCAGTGACACTATTGTTAATCGATAAATACCCTTGTTTGACACAGTGAGGGTTATTGTATTCTTTTTAGGTTCCCAATCTAATGATCCAGAGAGAACTGTGTATACCATATTTATGATATTCCTCTCATGAGGAATCTTTATTTTTTCAAGTAGCGGAAGATTGTCTGTTTTAAACTTTGTAATATCCTCGATAGATTTTTTAATATTACTAATGTTATCTCTAATAATATTAAATCCAGCATCATTAATATTTTTAATATTGGATTTAATTTCATCAAAATTGGATTTAATTTCAGCGAGAGATGGAGAGGTTACCGCTGGTGTTCCAAAAATTTATTGATAATATTTCTACGAAGGGAAGTATACGTTGTTATATGTTTTTCAAGTTCTTCATCTAAATTTTTTAATGCATCTGTGATTGTAGAAACAAGTACACCTGGTTTGAGTTTTCCATCATTTGAATATAACACTATTGTATCTTCAACGACGTCGCGTCTTCGTATTAAGATATCATCCAATGAAACATTACTAGATTTCAATTTGCCCTGTCGATCTTGAAATACAACTATTTCCCCAGGATCTACACTTGACAAATCTAATGTCTCGGCGATTTCATCTTCGATTATTTTTTTTACATTTTCGACAGCTAATTTACTATCGATTTCTGTTTTTTTTTTTTGACTCTGATAAAGGTCGCCCCCAAATATCAATCATTATACGAAAACGCTAACGTTTTTCTAAATCATAACGCTATCGTTTTTGCCATTGCCCACTAGTATATTCATTAACAACAATTTGTGGTGGTTTCCTTGGAAATCTAGATATCTCTGCAAGGACGTTTACTACTTCACGACCGCATATCGGTGGATCATTTAACTGTTGTGTTGGTAGCGTGGAATAAAAAATTGGAGATGATTTTGTTATTGTGGATACATATCGCATGAATTCTTTTGGTGGAGCTAAACCATATGAATCAAAATATACAATTCCACGTGCAACAATTGCATATGCGACCCAATGAGTTCCTTTTCCGCTGCTGTTATCAAGATTGATAATACCCGTTTCATTTTTCATTGGTTTTGACGGTAATTGATCTCTCATGAAATCTCCTCTGAAGCTTTTTATTGATAATCATTTTACAGCATCAATTAAATCCAAATTGGACATTGGTGAAAATCCTAGGGATTTTTCCACTAATAAGCCGTTCCTGGTATTCTTAGGCCCGTGCCCTTGTACCAATTGTATGGGGTTCCTGGTAGTCTTAGACCCTTTCCTTTTTTTATAACCTTTCCCAGTAGCTTTTTTTCAGGGCCATTCCTGCAGCAGTACCAACGGCTCCTAACGCTGCCGCCTTCGCAACCGCTGGGGCAGCCGCTGCAATCAATGCTGGAATAGCAGCTAACAGTGTGAATATACCACCTGATTTTATCATATTGGCGATTGCTGCTTTCGAAAAATCAATTTGAACTCCTCGTTTGTTCTTTAGCGCATCATTGAAATGTTTATTTGACGATCTGTCAATGATAATTTATGTGCACCACCGGACATTTGAGTGGGTTTCAGGGTTATTGTGGTTCCACATTCTTTAGCTGACTTTGATTTCAATTTCTTGACCTGACTATCAGTCAACTGGACATTAACAATACTATATGACATTCTATTCTAAAACGTAATTTACACTTTTAATTGATCTTATTGTGAAAATCCTAACTACATGTTTGGAAAATCAAATGATTTTTGAAAACATTACATGATTTCTACTAGTGCATCAATAAGTCTCATTCGTCCGCCAATTCCTTCTAACAACATTGATTTATCACTGAAAATGACAGCAACTGCTCTATAATCTGTTATACCACCAGGGCGTTGTATCCGAGCTTGGAAGTATATATCAACAACAGATTGTCTCATCATGTCAAGATGTTCCAATGAAAAGTAATAAATCGGATAGTGTTTTTCAAAATCAATTTGCGATATTTGCAAACCAGTATCAACATTTTGATCACGACCCATATACGACAATGTTCTATGATATACACGTGCTATGTCGTTGTTTTCATAATTAAGCTGTACAATCTCTGCTGGCTCTTGTTGTCCGTTTATTCTCAACGAAACTTCACTTACTCCTAATTTATCAAATATCATATGACTAGATAATTGACGACCCACTCGATTTGCATCCTGTAACGCTATAAAGATATGACGTGGAGCTGAAACACCTTGTTTTGATGCTAAGTGCCATGTAAATGTGTTATCTACATTATCCTGCTTTGTATCAGTCGTTGTTGTTAGCCAACTTAGCAATGATTTTCTACCTGTGTCCATAAACGATAGTAATTGTTGCTCTATTGTAACTGCTGGTGTCAAGACGGGCATCCATAAAGTCAATTTATTTAAAATGACTTTACCATCATCAACACCATTAGCACGCCAGATTGCATCATTGTCATTTTCCTTTCGCACTAACACGACTGTATTCTTTGCTCCATAGATGACTTTTCTGACATTTCTACAGAATCCGAATATATGATGTAACGGAATTGCTTATGAAAACCGTCGATGTTGTCCTTTTAATGCTCCTTTTCGTGTTGCAAATCCTAGATTGAAATCATCATTGACCCTTTTTAAAATGTCGAATTCAGCGGCTGGATGGTCTTCACGGTCTGGATGATTTACAAGTTGTTGATCAGCTTCTGCAGTAGCTTGCGCAGTTCGTACTTTAATAAATTGATAATGGTCAGCATGATCAGAAGTATCCTTAGCAAACATCATAGACGGACCAGCCGACCTTGTATAATCATCAGAATATCTCGCAAGTCCGATTATTGTTGTTGCAATATCAAAATTTTGTTCTATTGATTCAATTTCTTTTCCATCAATGATATATCTTGCACTGTTAAATAGCGCCATAATGCCATTATTTACGAAACCAACTCGGATATTTGGGTTATCCCCATATGGTGTATCAGCTGCAACATTTGTTACAAGCTGTCCTTCTACTTCAATAAACGCCTCACATGGCAAAAAGTATCTACTTGTATCTTGAACTTAAAGTTCAACTCTCCCCCGTTGATTATGCTCTCTTGCAGGATAGGCATAATACTGATAGTTAATTTTAGAATCATCTTTATTTACCGGTGCTGCCATATCAAACGCTGGATCAGCAATTTTTTTAAATGCCATTTATACTAAAACACTATCGTTTTTCTAAATGTAGTAATGGCTATCATTTTCTTTTTCGTCTGACATTTTTACGATTTCCTCCAAGACCACTTCCCGCTATCATACTTGCAATATTACTACTATCTGGTGAAGTCATTGCTAATGATGCTAGTTTTTGTTCCACTGCGTTATTTATCACTTTACTGACATTTGCAGGCATCATTGTTGTTGAAGGTAGCGGTGTTGAAACCATTTGTGGTGGTTTTCGTCCGAATCTAGATTTCACCAATGACGTTATTCTATTCTTTGCGGTAGAAAAGGCCGTTCCTGCAAGATCTCCAACAGCGTTAATTCCCTTATTACGAATAACATCAATGGCTTTCATCGATAATTGTTTAGCAATTGGTGCTACTTTTGGGGCTATTCTTGTGAATAAACCCGCTATGGTATTTCCAAGGCCGTCTCCATAGTATACCTTATAAACGGGCAATCTTGAGTTTACCACATACACGTTTGTTGGTTTATTGTGATTATAGTGTACTATCATCTTATTTGAAATGACTTTGTAATTTCTAAATGCAGGCATTTCAGAAATTTCAATAGCTATAATAACCACTAAATTCCCCTGAAATTCCGTCCATTAACTCATCCAAGAGTTCTCGATACGTATGAATATCAATTATCCCACCTTGGAATAATCGTCTGCAAATATCAACTGCCTCATTAGTTATTTCGACTGAGTTATTCCCAGCTCGTTTACCTCCCATAAGAACCTCAAGTCGTGATATATCATTAATGATATTACTAGGACATATATGAGAATCATGATGAGAACTTCCATAACCCTCTCCTGAAGAACTTTCTGGTTCGGAAACGTTTTGAATTTCTGGAGCTGGTTCTGAAACGTTTTGAATTTCTGGAGCTGGTTCGGGACGTTTTGAATTTCTGGAGCTGGTTCGGAAACGTTTTGAATTTCTGGAGATTGTCGACCTTGACCTCGACCTCGACCTCGACTTTGTTGTTGTTCTTTTCGTTGTTCTTTTCGTTGTTCTTTTAGTTGTTCTTTTCGTTGTTGTTGTTGTTCTTTTAGATGTTCTTTTCGTTGTTCTTTTAGTTCTTGTTGTTCTATACCATACTTATTAACTCCCAATTTAAAAGTATTGTACTCCAATGTATCCTTATTTAAATTTCCGGGTTCATTTTTATTAATTTTTAATAACCAATCCACCCATTGATCTCGTTTTATTATGTTTTTTTATACTCGTCTTTTAAAAATTTCTCCCTGTTATAATAACTTTTTACAGCGATGTCACCAAATTATATATAGTCTTCAGGTTTCAGCAATTGAATTCGTCTGATTTTTTCTATAGCTTCATCAGTGAATATCTCGTTAAAAGGAACTCTTTTTTAACGGGTTTATCATCAATATTAATATTACCCATTTGTTGTATTTCTCGCTGAGTTTGTAACTCACCTGAAAGCTGTTTTATTTCCTCCTGAGTGTTTTCAGTTTCTGTAGCAATCTTTCCCAATACATCAATAACAGGTACTGCTCCCTCTTTAGGGATGTCGCCGTATATAGCACGTTCTGTTGCAAGTTTCATATCTTTAGTGGCTTTAGTTACAGGAGCAAAAAGCTGTTCACTCCCAATAGAAAAGTCAGACTGCGCTTGCTGTCTAAGTTGTAGTTTATCTCGCACGTTATCTCGAATTGGTATAAACTTTTTCAGTAATGCTAACCTCTCGTGGGCTAGTCTGGTAGTTAATGCTTCTGATGTCATTATTGGAAATGCTAACGTTTTTTCAATTGTGGGTTTCAATGCTTGCATCAATCAAACGTCTTATAGATTTCACTTTCAAAGCAATCTCTGACCGAACCTGGTACTGTTAACCGAGTTTCTTTCTAATGGCTTCAACTATACTAAATAGCCGAATGAATAAATTAATATCATTGTTATACAAAGAAACATTAACCGCTCTTTGGATTCTTTTTATCAGTGAATACATTTTAGGTAGGACATATCTTCAATGTTTCTATTGTATATTAATTTGTTCAAATTCATTCAAAAGTCTTTCTTCATTTAAAAATTCAGAAAGTACGATTCCTTGATTTCTTAAATTTGATATTTCTGTGATGATAGATATAATATCTTGAAATTCCATTTATTGAATATTATTAATAATGTATTTTCTTATCTTTAAAATATTTTTATATACAAAAAAACAAAAACATATACAATGCCTATCCCTTCCTCATTCGAGTTCCGAGGCAAGAATGGCATACATTAAAGACTTATACAATACCCTAACCCCACAATCGAGTTCAAGGGCGGGTTATATGGGTATTAGACGTGAAATCCAAGTGATTTCTTTACAAACATTGAACATATAACATGAAGTCTCATTTGGAAACCTCTTTCGCGCCAAACGACGTCAAAGAGGCCCAGAGGGGGGACAGCACATTATTGGAACTCATTTAGTGTCTTCGCATTAAAAAATGCCCAAGGGGCCACAAACATAGATCTCCCAAATGGAAGCTCTAACGTAACAAATGCTATATTAGGTCTTCCGGAAGATATGTTGTGGGGGGGACAGTACATTACATATAGGATGATTATATATACAATGCGATTATATAGGATGATACATATACAATGCGATTATATAGGATGATATATATACAATGCGATTATATAGGATGATATATATATATATATATATATACAATGCGATTATATAGGATGATATATATATACAATGAGATGATAGGATGATATATATGCAATGAGATGATAGGATGGTATATATACAATGCGATTATATAGGATGATATATATACAATGAGATTATATATACAATGAGATTATATATACTAGGGACAGCGCATTACATATAGGATGGTTATATATACAATGAGATGATAGGATGGTATGATAGGGACAGTACAGGACGATACAAACATGAAACGACGGGGCGGACCTACACCCAATCTACCAATCAAAAGCAACCCAAGAAATTAACCATGGTTGCAGTTGAAAAAATTCAACCACACCATGTCAATGGCGTGGGAGTTTTGATTGGCAAATTTGGGCCTTCGCTTAAAGCCCCAAACTTTTTCGGCTCATATTATATATAAGGTGATAATAAGACCATTATCGATAAGCGAGTGTGTATTTATTTTCCTAGCATTTCATAATGAAAATTTTGTAGTAATTTCAATGGAAACTAAATATTTAAATAAAACATTAAAACAAGAAATACAACTGTAAAATAATAGCAATTTGTTTTTGTTAATTTCTATAATATTACGATTAAATAATCGTAATAATAATGGATTTACATGACGAGATAACTCTGTCATGGGATCCCTGTCAATTCAGGACCTGCTATTTCTTGAATCGAGAATGATATTTTTCTGTGTCATTGATAATTTTATTACATGTAGCTACCACACTAAAAAAACTAAATTACATGTAATGCACTTTACTATTTTGACTTCACATACAATCTATTTTATTTGTAATTACAACGTAATTTCATTTTCATACAAAATCTAAACAGCGCTGTTAACGTACGTAATTGGGATTTTTTAAAAATCTATTAATAGAACCTTGACCCAGTGTCTTGTGTTACACACGCGCGTTTCGGTACAATAATCATATTTACTATTTGTTTATGTGGCTGTTCCGGCTGTTCCAGCTACTGTCATTTACTTTTCTAATACATGTATGCGTGGATATTGCGAATAAGTATTGAAAAAAAATATATATGTACATAATGATATTAACGTGAAACGTTTTTAGCGTTTTGCCCTATGGAAAATCGACTACTTTACCCCATGGTAATTGGTCTGAATTGTAAAATCATGCAAAAATGACTAAAATAGCATAACTCACTATTGAGAGTTATCTTGTAAATAGGAAAACTTTATTCTATGTCCATTTTTCTTTGAGATAGCTGTTTGATAAATCCCTTCAGCAACTTTTCGTACTGAAGACATACATATTCCAAAATATTTTTCCGCAGCAGTCATTGAATGAAAAACTCTTTCTTCATTCGTCGCTGTATCAAATGACTGTACTGGTCTCTTTCCAACTGACATACAAGTCCCTGTCTTTCCTCTTTTTATATTCTCTCTTTGAGATATGCATTGTAAATTGGAAATCGCGTTGTTTAAAGGATTGGAGTCAATATGATCAATAACATTACCATCTTTAATCAATCCAAAAAATGCTTCATATACAATTCTGTGAACGTAATAGTTCTTTCTTCCAGGAGTAAATTGCAAGTATCCTTGATTATTAACAAAACCAATTGGCTTTTTCAGTCTGCGGTTTCTAACATCACCATCAGTAGATATTTCATAATTAACGAGTATTGGATGTGGTCTGAATTCTTGCTCCATTTATATATAATAATACTATTTGTCTAATTCATTATTTGCTTTAATTATAAATCTATTAATGTAGTCTTGAGGGTTTTTTATGATTTTGTCTTTGACAGAGTCATGGTTAGGGTCAATGATAGCGTTTTTTATTCGTTTATCATAAAAATGTTTTAATTCTCTAAACCGCTTACCCCACAATTGATACATAATTGTGATTTTCCTCTCACACCCACCCCACAATTTATGCATGGTGCCGGGCCTGTCGAATTATTTCTGACACTCTGTAAGTGATGTCCACAGAATTCACCTCTACACGATTTAATACATGGAGTTACTGATCCAATCATAGGCCATTTGCAGTGATTCATTATATATAAACAAAATTTTCTATTTAATTACTTGTCTGGTTTATATGAATGAAGAATTCAAGAGATTATCGGCAATCAAGCCTTAAAAAAATTTTAAATTCAATCTTGATAGAACTCTCGAAGATGTACCAAAAGAGAGAATAAATAATAGAAGTCTGATTAGAAAAATACGAGATTGTGTTCATGAGTTTAAACAGGACGGTGCATCACACACCTGGTCAACATTTAAAATTGATGGTGTTGTTGATGCTAGAATGAATGATGAAACAGCAGCTATGATACTATCACAACTTGGCAATAAAAGGTATTTTCTCAGAGAGAAATTCATTATCAATTTAGAATCGGGCGATTGGGTTATAAGAGACAAATTTGAGCCAATTCTCAAAGACAAGACAACAGTCATTGTTAGTCGTGATTCCAGACCAGGGCTGTTAACTGGAATTGATAAACCATACTATGAAAAATCGTATCCATAAACAGCAATTGTTTATGGGATGTATCCGTTAAATAAGAAACCTGACATTGGAAAACTAGCACCAATGAAACAGTCAACGTCAATGGAAAAACCACTCAATTGTGTGGCACAACGTCTCATAGAACACTTTACAAATGCACTCCGTGGAATAAATTAACCGATCTAAGACGTAAAAAAATAGATCAATGGGAGCTAACAGTGAAAGAGAACGGAGCAACTATTTCCGATATAGCTAGATTAGAAAAGTCGTTGAGATTTCCGATAACCGTTTCAACGATAACTGGCGATGTATTATACGAATCGAAATACAATAAAAACGGAGCTCCAATCAAAATTATTGATCATAACAAACACGCATGAACAACCGCGGTTACAATATTCCCGCGAGACAGAACAGTGAAGTATATCCCAGGAGAATTTACCAAGGATGGCATTCTCACTGAAGAAAGATTATTCGATGCTATTGCTAGTTTGTGTAAAAACGACCCTGTATCAGTATGGCTACTTCATAGTTTTGAAGATGAAGAATGTCAATTCAATCAATTTGTGAGACCTAACGGTGAATTATATCGTACTGAAAGTCTACATAATAGGATGAAAAATCTAGCAATAAGTCTCAGTGAAAACGCTAGCGTTTTTAATGGAAAATCCGACGATTACGAACAGTTACTTACAAATTGTTTTACAATTACATCGGTTGCAGCTCATTTTGCAAGAAAGAAAAATAATTGGAAACCAACACGAAAAGAGTTTTTACAGGATGTTCAATCCAGCTGTTTGGAATATTATCATGGCGGTCTATGGAACGTTATGTACAATCGTGAAAGTATGATATCAGTTGATATCGTTGCCTGTTATCTAGGAAGTTTTTTTCTAGGATATGGATTCGCTGGTGAGTATTTTAAACGGTTTGGACATCCCACACATGAAATGACTCGCGTTGCTATTAATGGACCACTGCCTGATTTTGATTTGACCGGTTTTGCTCGCGTAGTATCATTTGAATTCGCTGAAGGACTTCATCCGTGTTGTTATGTTTGGATTGGTAGACATATGGCTGAAAAGATGTGGTTTCCAATAGTGTTATTGCGATATATGATTGATTGTAAAATGTTAGTTTCGTTGATTGTCACGAAGCGATTATCTCATATCAAAAGCAAACCAATGGTTACCAGAACCAGAATGTCTTGATAGTATAATCGATAAGTCTAGAAAACATATTGATGCTGACGAGGAGTATATCATTGAATGGTCAAAAGAGATATTTAATCAACGAAATAGTGAAGCAAAGGATCTCGGCCAAAGAATAATCGGTAAATTTACACAAGGTGGAAAAAAATTCAACTTTAAAAGACAATCCTCACGATTGATCATAGATGATACCGAATACGACTTCGTTATTAAAGATGCAGTAGAGAAAAATAGATACGCAAATTGTAAAACAGCCTTCTTGTCCAATAAAACAAAGTTAGGTAGAATTGTTACTTACAGTGATGGAGAAAGCTCTGCATATCTACATTTAAGGGCTTCTATGCTGGGTTAAGCATCTATCAATTTATTTGCAATGATAAATAGATTTCCTAGTATAGCAGTTAGAGTTGCAATTGATTCAATGTATGTCGATAAAAAATATATCAAAGAGGTAACTAAATTTACTAATAGCGAGGAGACTTGGGGAACATGGCGAATTAAACGTGAAATACAACGCGATTATTCTAAATCAGCAGACCTTAAGATTAAAAGCAGTTACCTGAAGAACGATAATTCTATCAGTGAAAAATCCGAAGGATTTTCTATGTCTAAAGCACCACCGATATCAGATCCAATTTGTAGATATAAAACAGTTTATTTAAACGGTTGTGGTGGATCTGGAAAGACAACACGTGCAATAGAATTATATCGAGAGATAATGTCCATGATTGTACTCACACCAACTCATAGGCTAGCGAGAGAGATAAAACAGCGCCAAAAATCCAAAGGATTTTCCGTTGAAGCTTGCACGTATCGTAGTTTTTCTCGATACAAGGGTGATGCTTGGACTCCTGAGCGAATGCGTGAGAAATTTATTCCAGCGGTTATTATTTGGGATGAAGCATGTACTGTTTCAGAAGATGTATTAAAAATGTTTCTTGATTGGTTATTGCAAAATAATACAAAAGTTATATTGTGCGGCGATCATGGTCAACCACCACCATTTGTTGGTAGAAGTCCACATAATTGGTTAAAAGGATTTGTTGATTATTACGAAGAAATTGATACTGACTATAGAGCACTCGATGAGCAGTTACGTGAGTTTAAAAAAACTAATTAGATTACAACCCGATAGAATTCAATGTGAAGTAGCGCGTGAAATAATTTCTGAAACGCCTATGAATGATTTTTGGGAAACATGGAGACCAAATGATTTTGTAGTAGCAAGTAGAAAGATAGTCAGAGATGCACTTCAGAAAAAGTTGTTTGAGCTACACAAGAAAAAATTCCCAACGTTTCCAGTACCGTTGTGTTATAGACCATTGGATACACGAAAGCAGAATATTGAAGTTGAAATTCCAGGCCAGACGGAGAAACAGATTCAAGTGTTAAATGATATTGTGTTAGTTGATATCAATACTGTAGAAGATGCATTATGCGCTGATAAATCACCATGGACGCTTGGTTATGTAACAACAATACACTCGTCACAAGGATTGACCATCACGGATACAATTGTTTGGATAGTTGATAATCGCATTGAATGGTCAAATTTAGTCTATCTCGCAGTGTCCAGAGTACGACGAATAAATCAACTACGAAGGATTGTTTTCGATGATGATTTTAATGCAAACGATGATAACACTGATATTAGCATCATTAATAAAAAAACTCTCTGGTTACAAACAGCAGGACAAAAAAACAACGAGAATTTGATATTGATGCTGAAGTAATAATCGCATTAAAAGAACAACAGAATAATCACTGCGCCAGTTGCAATTGTATAATGCAATGGCAGTATTCGGATAAAGACCCTCGACAATTCACCGTAGACAGAAAAGATAACAGTCTTGGTCATGTCAGAAACAATGTGATGTTGACCTGTCTTGAGTGTAATAGACGTAACGGAGCTAGTTAAGACCATGTGGCGGTAATTGAGTATTGTCCGGAATGACTTGTAGTTGTTTGCGTGTAAAACCACGCTGAGGTGCTGTTGAATCCAATCTGTAGGTTGGAGGTCTACCAGTTGATCGCGTTATGGTTGAAATTTTATGCGTAGTAACACTCCATATAGGATCAGTAGCTCTTCTTTTACCACCTTCAAGTTCTCCTGGTTCGTATAAATATCTCACAGTAACATCACTAAGAAGTAGCTGAGTGCTAACCCGCTGTGGTTGTTTGGGTATATATTTTTTTTATTGTAATATTTGGTTTCATATTAATAGTTCGATTAATCTCGTTATTTAACGCTGCAACTACACTCGGTAACCTTTGGACCCATTCACGAGATCGTTTTTCTTGGATGAATTCTTTTGCATATTGATATCCAAATAACCGTTCTGCAAGAGTTCGATTAAATCGTTCTACAATTGCCTGATCACGATGTAACGCAGTATGTCCCCGTCGTATTGTAACATTATGAGTTTTCATTGTTGATAGAACATCACCTTGAAACTCTTTGCCAGGATCAACTTGTAATAGATTTGGCCATCTTAGAGGACCTCGTCTATAAATCCTTTCAAATGCAGAAGCGACTTCAGAAGCTGACTTTGTTTTCAATGGTTCTGCCTGTTTAAATCGACTCGCAATATCAACTACAGTTAGCGCGTATTTGTAACCATCGTCATGTGGTAAAAACAATAAATCAGCCTGATGAACTTCATTGGGTACGGTAACATCAAAATGAGAATAATTAATTTGTTTAGGCGGTGGTAGATAAATTTGCCATATAGCTTGTTTGGATAACCAATCTTTCGCAGTGGACTTTTTCACTTTTGCAACGTTAGCGAGTTTACTGATTGCTGCTTTACCCTTCCAGTATCCTTTCGGAGAATAATAGATAGATTCCATACTATAAAACACTGGTGTTTTTAATTACCAGCACCTAACACCAATTTGCCTTTCATAGCTGATTTGACCAACCATGAAGCCAATTTTTCTTTGAAGGATTTATCGGGAATAGCATTTAACGCATGAATTAATTTTACATCCGCGAGATGTCTTTGTTGCAAATTATTGCTTTTATATGCAACATCATGAGCATGACATGCCTTATCAATAGCATTTATCGGATACTCACCAGGCCGGGGCTGATTTTGATCATCAAGTCTGATATCTAATCTCGTTCCGGGACGACAGTAGCTATATCCTGGAAGGTGTTTTTCTCCGGGGTATTTTGCCCATGGGGTACCGGGGAGTTTTCCAAGTTTTGCGGCAATATCAACTCCGAGTTGCTTTTTTTTTTAAAATCTAATTTTTTTTTGTAACACATGTTACACACTTACCAGTAAGCGCTAGTCTATTGTTTTTAGTTGTAATGGTTGTCTGATCGGTTGTATTAGTACGCTGTTTACATTTAACACAATATACATCCATAATTTATATATAGCGTTATGAATATAATTGATTTTTCAGCGACTTAAAGAAGAGAACCGGTAAAACACCACGCAGCACTTCCGAATTATGTCCGTGCCATTATAATCGGACCATCTGGATCGGGTAAAACACAATTGCTGCTTAATTTGATAATGCGATTTATGAAGTGGGATAAATTATATTTAGTTGCCCCATCCGTAGATGATCAACGGTGCTATGAAGTGCTAAAAGATTATAATGAAAATGCATCAGAAATTAAAGGTGAAAGTGTAATTGACTTTATTACTGATATTAATGATGCACCATCAGTAGAAGATCTTGATGGAGACATAAACAATCTTGTAGTGTACGATGATGTAATGTTAGATAATCAAAAGAACCCTGCTAGAATATTTTCCCGAGGTAGGCATAAAAACACTGATGTGATATATGTCACTCAACGATACACTCAAATTCCAAAAGTGATTCGCGATAACTGCAATATTCTTGCTGTATTCAACGGCGTTGATACACATACGCTACGAAATATTTGGCAGACATTGTGTTCCGATATGGACTTCAATGGATTTAAAAATTACTTTAGTCATGCTCAGTCAGTCCCATATGGATTTATAACAATAAATTTACACGACCCTCGGTCACGATATCGTATTGGACTTGATCAAATATTTGGTTAAATAATTTTTATTAATCAGCAGCAGGGGGGGGCGAGATGACAACATATTTGCGACGTAGATGGCAGTAATTTTGAGGGTGGTTATGACAACATATTTACGACAAAATCGCTAAGGCTCCATTTGTAAAATGGGGTCTTTATTTTTCTTGGTTAAAATATGAGATTTCGTAGGAAGGCTCCATTTGGCATTCTGAGGCTTTAATCGATTTTGTCGCAAAAATTTGTAGGGTTCGCCCCCTACTACTACTATTTGTATCTAGGCTAAATTATGGCTTGGTTAAAGATTTAGTTTTGAATAGTTCAGCTAGGAGATAACGATTCCTTGAGAGTTACCATTATCTGATCAAGTCACTAAAATGTGTTAAATAAAAGTACGGAAGCAAACAATATTGTTTATCCTTGTCTCTCCTCTGCTTTTGTATTCATGTGTTAATTCAAAACAAAACCGACATTATTCATGAATAGTGTATTGCAGGTCTCTCCTCTTTCTTGCATCCATCATCCTATAAGTCAATTTATTATTTTTCCTCTAAACTTATAATTGAATTCCTCAATAATTTGCACGAGCCGTGTTATAAATAAATGTCACTTTGGGGACTGCGTACTATAAGGTCTCAGTCTCTGAGCTATCTCAGTGGTAAAATCAACACCATTATGTAGTTTTTCCAGTAAAGTTTGTCTATTCATTTTCACACAGTCGAGCAGTCCCAATAGATCACTGTTATATTGCTTTCTGTTTAAATAAACACTGACTATTATCAATTATGGTATAAGCTTCAAGTGTTCCTACTCTAAGTTCCAGACATCTAAGATTTGTTATCATGCCCTTGTTCTCAAACGTCCTCGTTTAATTCCATTATTTAATTCCTAAAAGTCGTATTCTCCCTGAACAACAATCACTGTATTATACAAGAGGAATCTACTGTTGGATTATGCCCTGCCTTAAGCGAATGAAAGAATAAACCGGGTTTCATTATTATTTTTATTCTTAGGACATTTCGATTTTGACAAAGTAGCATTTGCAGAGAGATAAAGAAAAATGATTAATTTTAGATGTCTGTAACTGGGGTGTACAGTTATTATCAATTATTCTTTGAGAACAATAACCATAAGATACTGTGTCTTTTGGGGCTTTATTGTTTATATTACTCACATTAATTTAAATAATTAACACATTCTCTCCTTTGGCAGAGATATTCTATAGCAACAAGAGGACGAGGCAGTAAGAGCTATACAGAAGACAAAATGGACATATGATTCGATAAACTGGATTTTTGCTATCACTGTAAATGTAATGACTATTGTATATTTGAAACCCAAGATAGTGTCGTTATGGAAAAGAAAATAAAACTATTAAAACATAAATATTACATTATCTATGTGCGTGATTTTACTGACTGATGCATAATTTGCGATTTAATCATTAATTATGTGGCGTTAAATATAACATCAAATACGAAATATAAATATAGAGACAGAATGATAGCGATTTGCTATTATGAATTTAATATTGTCAAATAAATACTGTACCAATTGCACACAAGGTTAGAGAATTTTCACTAAATGTACATTCCTTAAATATACCAAAAATCTATTCTCTGTCTTGTGTTTTTCTCGTTGAAGTGATACTACTTTGCTGCGATTAGAAGCTTAAAGACAGATTTTTGTTCAATATTATGTTTGGCACAAAATGTACCGACAGTAAACAAGCAATACAAAGTGAATGATGCGTTACAAAAGTGGTTAATGGTTACAAAAGTGGTTGATGGTTATGATAGTCCTGACGATGAAGATGATGATGACGATGATGATCATCTTCATCGCAATAATGTATAGTTGTTGGTTTAAAGAGGTAGTAGAATCATCAGGAAATAAGTCGAGTTAAATTAGTCAAAATGAAATTGCTTTTATTGTGAATACCAGACAAAATTTATTAAAAGTTATATTTGACGAACACAGACATGAACATTGTTGACATATTTAGCATGATCATTAAGAATAATTTTGGAGAAATGTAATGTTGGCAGTACCTAAATGGAAAAAGGAACCGCGAAAACAAAATACCTGGGTTTTTAAAATATTTTCAAAAGATAATATTCTATCAATACAGACTCTAGAAATAAGCCGGAATTGAAGTTCTTAACGATTCAGTTGATGATAATCGTAATTTAGTATCGTTTGTAAGTCTCTAAAGGAAAACCTGATGGGACGATGTTTTGAAATACTAGTCCTTAATTTACAAAGTACTAACATCATGAAATGATGCAAACAGTAACCATTTGTCACATACCAAGATTTACAATCAGAAGTATAAAATGATAAACATGTAATAACAAAACTCACAACTATCCATCCAAAAATGCTTAATAACACAATAATATTAAAGCATTATTTGTTGAATGTTACAAAAGTTGCTGGTTTTCGTTCTTTTCGGTTTCTTAGTTTAAGACACAGAAACGTAACAAAAGATACTAACAAATGCTACTTTGAAAAAGAAATCAAAACTATGCCCAATATGGAAGTATGATGCTACTAAATTCTGTCGTCTAGCACTGTCACACGTATGAAATGAAGCTTATAGTGACATTATAACAAATTCAAAAATATATAAAACAATAATACTACTAAGTGAATTCACATTTATAACAGATTTCATCTATTAAATAATTAGTGGGTGCTATAAAATAAGGTAATTTCACGAGTTTAATATACTAACAAATCCTCTTTTTCAACCAATACATTCCAAACACGTCAAATCGTGACAGTATTTTAGTAGTATATAGCACCAACAAATCAAGATAATGCATGCAGACTTGCTCAGTTGTTTGTGATATAAAATTCACACATTTCTATTTTCCTGCATTCGTCCCTGTTCTGAAAAGCTATCTTCATGTTATGGAAATTTACAAAGACCCCCCCCTCCCATGGATCTCACCCATATGTTTGTTTGTGTTTAATGTAGCCCGCTCTAGTCATATTCTTTCCTGTTCTATCGTGTCTCATGTGTTGATGGTATTGTTGTATTCGGTCAACACAAATGAATCCATTTCTTGTAGAACGTTTTGAAGTTAAGCAAGCAAAATAATGTCAGAGCTAAACCAAAGATAGCTGTGGATATGACTTGTCTATGACCGAACGTTTAGCAGTAACTTTATACAATAGTAGAACTAGGAAAAAGTATGAATTCCGATATCTGAAATGTACATAAAAGAGAGATTATGTGAAAGGATTTCCTGTGATATACATGAAGCATATATTTCATGATAAAGATTAATATTTGACGAAGCCACAATTAATCTCCGTTTGGAACGAGTGCTAAAACATAACTTGATATCCATCTTTAATTATTTTTATAGACCTATTACAATGTGCTTACAAAATTATCAAGTCGGAGAAGTAAGGGTGAGTGAACATTGTTTTCTTATGGGTTTGTTTTTTCTCTGTTACGGAAACCGATGTATCTCAGTTGCTAGAACGTCGGACTCGTATTCCAAGGGTTGCATCTGTGCCAGCTGAGCTGGGTTGTCTCGATGTGCCCTTTGGGAAAGCAGCTTAGGTCGTATTTCCTCATACACATTATATTCAATAATATGTTAAATGTGTGACTAAAACCAACAGGAAGAAAGACACATTGCATGATATTTTTCAGGATTCATCAAAGTGGTCACTACTGATATATTTTTCTAGTAATGGTACTAATTTTCATATGAAATATTGATAGCTTTTTGGTTTTGATATAATGATATTAGAAAGTTCTTTAGGAGCAATTTATAAGAATGTTGGTGTATACGTAGGTAACAAGGCGGGAATGTAAGCAGAAAATGACAAAAAATCGCTATAAAGATAAATTCCCAAACAACTCATTACGGCCCTTAATGGGCTCTGAGTTTCACAATTTCGTATAAGTGGACGAAAATGTTCATTTTTCTGATAACTATCTTTTACAGGTGTGTAAAAAATGGATGGTGAAACTTCAGCAATACCGAACTGATATTGAATGCATCATTTTTCATGCTTCATGCAAAATACTGCAAACGCTTCTTTTGCTTCTTTTGCCATATCTACTACTACTTACAATTTCTACTTCTCTCAATACCGCCGTTGAGGTGCTCCTGGTAAAGGCACCACCAGCATTACTACCAAACCGTTACTGCTACTATTACTAACACTATACCTACTGTTGCTAAAAGTCGTAACTCACAAATGGGCCTCTATTACGTTTTTTCCTTCTTGTGTATCAAAGTCTATCATTCCACTTTCAAACAGTTTGTACGAACCATATTTCGCGCGTTGTTTAACATAATGCCTTTAAATGATATTGTAGCTATATTTAATATAAGTCCATTTTTTAAATGACTTATAACGAGCGAAGATTTTTCATGGATTCCGGCATAAAAATGGCAGCCAGTTGTGAGAGGTGCATAGTTTTACCCATTAGTTAGCGAGACAAAGAAAATTGATAGTGCGAACTGTCAAACCGGAATCCCTTTGGAGTGTAATATAGGTGCAGTCTATCGTCATTCTTTTAGTCATAGATTGTAACACTTTATACTCTAGTCTTAACAACATTGCTTTTCCAAGTCACTTCCAAATAGATTGAATACCTGATATTTTTCAGATAGTCGTGTTTATAACTCAAAACAGGTAACATACATAATTATCGCGGAGAAATATGGCTTTATTTACCGCGTTATACGAATATAAACCCTTTACTTCATGAGGCTGCTACAAACGTATCCTGCAAAGAATGCACATTTTGTGTAAACCTTATTCGTTACTAAACTGCATGGACTGAGTGCTAATGTCTTTAGGAAATGTAACAATTTGATTTGGTGTAAAATTTCATGTATTAGTTTTTAAACTCAACCATTTGTTGTGCGTGCATGCTTTCAAACGTAACCAATACTATAAATTGAATTTTGTCAAAAGAGATATTCAAATGAACTTATAAAATTATAGTATACTGTACTAATGGTGACCGGACAAAAGCGCGCCGACAAAAATGTTTGGGATCATGGAGAGAACGGTATCACAGAAGAAGAGACCATCTGTCGCATCATGGCTATCAATAACGTAGAAACAAAAGTTTAAGCGATGGGACAACAGCATGGCGATGTTCAACAAAAGATTGTTCTGGTCATGTTAAAGTCAGCTAGAGTGGTAATAGAGTGGTAATGTGGTTGTCAATATTATACCAAACAAATAAATTATATAAATTTTAAAATAAATAGCATTTGCTTTTATTTTAATGTCTAAACAATATAATTTTTTTAATGTACATCTTTCGCAGAGTGCATGTCGATGCGCTTATTAAAAACATGTCGGATGGATATAATAAACTTAACATTTACGAGTTAAAAATGTTTGAAGTCTATACTTTATCTCATAAACAATATATATATATATATATATATATATATATATATATATATATATATATATATATATATATAAATATATATATATATATATATATATATATATATATATATATATATATATATATATATATATATATATATAAAAGCATGTTTGTATTCATATATAAAAAATAGCATGATTTTATTTTTTATTAAAAGGAAGAGAATAACTTCGAATGATTTATTTTGTAGTGCATCCTTAATAGAACGGCAACGTGCGTTCTATTTCACTCAGGCAATATCTCATATTTTAATGGTCAAGTATACACAGGCAAAAATGATAAAATATACAAAATTAATATGTAATATATCCAAAAGAGCAATCTAATAGGAATTTGTGAATACCATAAATAAATATCCATATAGCCAAAACGACTACTTATCTAGGCTTTAAACCAAATAATTAAAGATACCTGAAGATACAAAAAAATTTATATGTAATAATAAACGAGTAAGTCAATAATTTACTCAATGATTCACATTAAATTTGTTTACATTAAAATGTAGCTATTATTGTATCAACTTCAATCAATATAATAATTTAGTTTTTGGGTATAAGCTTCTCATGCTCACTTTTATATATTTAAATGAAAATGATAAAATAAAACAAAAAACAAATTGTACCAGTAAGTCGATGTAAATTTAAAATATAACATAAATAAAAAAAATTTCAACAAGTTAGTCGATGTAAATTTAAAATGTTAGGAAAAATAACTACAAATACAAGTCAAACAATGCATTTTTAAAATAATAAATAACCCTTTCATTCTGAGAGTAATAATAGGAGATTAACAGAGTGCATATCTGTATCAGTTCAAAGAGATTCAAGAGTTGTCTGTGCATGTTATTGCTTATTTATTGAAAGGTCCCATGTAAATATCATCACATCTTTTTATTACAAAAAATATTTTGAATGAAAACAAAACCAAAGTTTTATTTCATAATAATGGTCATATTGTACGTAAGTTGTATTATAAATACCTTGTTCAAAATAAATAATTAAACTTTTGATTCAAGATACAGCACACATAGAACTAATTTTTTAATTCTTTAAAGGAAATACGAATTCTTAACATAGAAAATTCAAAATCTCTTAAACCCCACACCACATATGCGTTTGATATAACAAGAATTTAGCACAATGAGTAGGAAATCATTTCCTAAAAGGACCATTCCCCTTAAGATGAATGCATGTTTGAACTAATTCCTGTGAATCGTTAGCATACTCCTTCATAATTCGAATTTCAAGTGAGGTAAAAGAAATTATTAGAAATTTGCAGTTTCTAGACAAATATCCATCTTCTATTGTTGAGGCGTATACCAGTGTTGCATTGGAATGCCAACGATCAGCACAGAAACTATTTGGATCAACCCCTCAAAACGACTCCGACCACCACTCACGGCAAACACGTGGCCTCCAAACAGTCAATTCTTGTCTCATGCTACAATGAGTCTATTATGCGGCTGAAACTCAAAGGGAAAAGTTCGCGAGTGGTCTGTGGAAAGGAACCTCCATGGCACCCACACAATCCAGCATTTTAAACTGATTCTATTGTGCGGCTCAAACTCAAGTGGTAAGTGGAATGGAACCTCCATGGCACCCATACACTCCAGCATTTTAAGCTGAGTCTATTATGCGGCTCAAACTCAAGTGGTCTGTGGAATGAAACCTCCATGGCAATCACTCATTCCAGCATTATAAGTTGAGTCTATTATGCGGCTCAAACTCAAGTGGTCTGTGGAATGGAACCTCCATGGCACCCACACACTCCAGCATTTTAAGCTGAGTCAATTATGCGGCTCAAACTCAAGTGGTTTGCGTAATGAAGCCTCCATGGCACCCACACACTCCAGCATTTTAAGCTGAGTCTATTATGCGGCTCAAACTCAAGTGGTCTGTGGAATGAAACCTCCATGGCAATCACACACTCCAGCATTTTAAGCTGAGTCTATTATGCGGCTCAAACTCAAGTGGTATGTGTAATGAAACCTCCATGGCAATCACACACTCCAGCATTTTAAGCTGAGTCTATTATGCGGCTCAAATTCAAGTGGTATGTGTAATGAAACCTCCATGGCAATCACACACTCCAGCATTTTAAGCTGAGTCTATTATGCGGCTCAAACTCAAGTGGTATGTGTAATGAAACCTCCATGGCAATCACACACTCCAGCATTTTAAGCTGAGTCTATTATGCGGCTCAAACTCAAGTGGTCTGTGGAATGAAACCTCCATGGCAATCACACACTCCAGCATTTTAAGCTGAGTCTATTATGCGGCTCAAACTCAAGTGGTATGTGTAATGAAACCTCCATGGCAATCACACACTCCAGCATTTTAAGCTGAGTCTATTATGCGGCTCAAACTCAAGTGGTATGTGTAATGAAACCTCCATGGCAATCACACACTCCAGCATTTTAAGCTGAGTCTATTATGCGGCTCAAACTCAAGTGGTCTGTGGAATGAAACCTCCATGGCAATCACACACTCCAGCATTTTAAGCTCCTCCAGTTTGTTCGCTCTCATTATTGGGCGGATGCATCCGATGCCCAGTGAATCGTCAGTTGCGATGAACCCTATAGGTAATATCGTATGCATTTACATGTATACATTATATTAAACAACGTGTATGCTATTACGAGACGAATGAGTTTTAATTCAGAACCGTTCGTCCTCAGAAGCCTCTGGATTTAAGTGTGTCAAATCCATAATGTAAGTAATCTCACAGTATGGAAAACTCACCTAAACGAAGCCTCTGGATTTTAAGTGTGTTAAATCCATAATATAAGTAAGTAATCTCACTTTAAGGAAAACTCACATAAAGAAACATTCAGGCCGTTTCACTTTCATGTTTGTGTTGGGCTCAGGTACATATCCAAAGTGTTTGTTGAAAAGTTTGATTCGGAGTGGAGATCAATCTTATTAAAATCTGATCTCCACCATCTGACGTGAAGATCTGATAGCGACCGCTTAGGGCTCATTTTCTGATAAACACAATCGCTACTGTTATCAGCCAGTTAGATGAAGTATTATATCTTAGGGAGACTGAACAATATGGCTGAATAGCATCAGTGTTTACCGAACGATATGATTCACTTTCATATTTTTATAAGCTCTTTTTCCATTTGCTTATTCAACGGTCACCATAACATGACAGATCTTCACATAGGACAGTGGAGATGTAATTTTAATTGAACTGGAACAGATACATTTCGGCCTTGAATACTGTGGTGAGGATGATCTCAACCTCATCCATATTAATATATTAGTTCTGGGCGAGAACACTAGAAATAAAGGCTCATTAAAATTATTTTACTCGTCCGTGACATTGCTAGACTTTCTTCAAGAATTATATTTCCTGTTAATTTTCGGATAACCAAGATAGTTCTTATATTTCATGAAACTTAATTAGTGATAATTGTCAATGTAAACGTAAGCAGATCTGTAGCAAAAAGAAACGTCACCCAAGCACATGAGCGACGTGTGTTTGTGTATGTGCGTGATTTGGATTTTTAACGTAGCTTTAACGTTGTTTCAAACGTTATATAACTAAGATATCTACAGCGTGCCAGTTTATAGCGATGTCTAGCACTGGTAAATGTGTTTCGTTGTTGGGTATCATTGACAAGAGGGGTAACTTTCAAAAAGCAAAAACGTATTATACTTTATAAAGCATCTATCATGAGCAAATAATGTCCGTAATCTTTCAAACGATTATCAAAAGTCTCATAATTGATAATGAAGATTATATAAAACCTATACTTAGTGTAAGAAAGATTTAAAATTTACAAATAAAAGTGTGTTTACAAAATAGGGATAAATTTATCAAATATCGATGTCGAAATCACATTCTTGGAAACAACATTGCAGTGTTCATGGACAAGAGGGTTCACTTTCAAAAGTAAAAACATGTTAGACTTTAAAGCATCTAGCATGAGCAAATGTCCGTAATCTTTCAAACGATTATAAAAATGTTATTATTAATAACGAAGATTATATAATGCCTACACTCAAAATCAAATTCTTGGAAACAACATTGCAGTGTTCAAAAGACCCATTAGCAGCAAAGACTATGATTACGTAACATTAGAGGAGGGTCTAGCAGAACCCAAGCAACATATTCATAAGGCTGGCTTAAGGTCGATGTTTTCCTCTATTTTCGGAGACATGAGGACGGCAGTCTCTAAGAACTGGAGGATTCATAGGCCTATAAATATTACAAATAATTTCCTTTTATGTGCCAATTACCACATAGCTTACAGACACTAATTTCACTTTTGTGCTTCACACTAGTGTGCTTTATTATCGTTTATTGAAGCCATTTATCACTATTTAATTCGACATAAAAACACCAGCCTCAGATAAGGGAGGTGGCGGTTTGGAACCCCGGCTGAGTCATACATAAGACTAACAAAAATGGTACTAACGGCTGCCTCACTAGTCTCTCACTATTAAGAGGTTAGTTTTAGGACTGGTCGGCCTGGTGTCAGGAAATTGTGACTAGGTGGGATATCATTCTACGTGTCAGCGACACGAGGCCCCAGTATTAGACATCACTGTAAACTGCCACACAACGGAAATTGTAGCGATATGACTAAAAAAATTGTTAAAGCTAACTTAAAACTCCAAATCATTCACACAAACACACACACACACACACACACACACACACACACACACACACACATACACACACATACACACACAATACAAAGAATTATGCCTATCTCTAATGACCAAACACCTTCAGGCATTTTTCATTCACGTAAAGACACGAGGACATCATGGCAGTCAGCACAGTGAATACCAAATAAGTCTAGTTCTCTGATTAGTCATTTGGTACTGCTCGCTAAGGACAGAAACTCTTCATTCTCAAGAAGCAACTTGTTGAAAACAGTTCATGGTTAGCTATATATATATATATATATATATATATATATATATATATATATATATATATATATATATATATATATATATATATATATATATATATATATATATATATATATATATATATATATATATATATATATATATATATTGATAAGGAACGAACGCTCTTGGCTTGGGATAATATGGCCTACATGTTTGGTCGAAATACTTAGTTTATGTTTTGTTTGTTTCTTCAAAGTATCAATCCTTTTACGTACTTAACAGTAAAGTTACCCTAGAAGAGTAGATATAGAAATGTAAATCATTTTACGTACTTAACAGTAAAGTTACTCTAGAAGAGTAGATATAGAAATGTAAATCACCGGTTTAAAGGATATCATTCTTATTGTTATTGGGCTTAACGCCATTTTTCAGCACATGACAGGCTAATCATGGCGGCCAATATTAATGGTGGAAGAAGAAACCGGGAAATCACCGGAAAGAACCACCGACCCACGAGAAGCTACTGGCATCAGTACACAATTAATAAATTCCGGTTCAGTACCCACGAATGTAGTCTCAGTCTATTTTTAGATCACTTTTTCCTGTCTAAGTTTGGTGGTGATACTAGAGTTAGATTTTGCCTTTCTTGGTAAGGATTTAAAGGCAATTGTTTATTCTTTAAAATGTGAGCTAATGGTGTGGTTGTCTGTGTGTATTTCGGCGACAGTGCACATTGAGTAATAAGGTCATGGTGATGATCCGGAAGTGAAATCTGTGGTCCGTTGCCTGGTGTTTTGATTACAACGCAGCCTCTCAAAAAAATGCAGGTCAACCCTTGACAAGAACTAAACCGTAAAGTGATCTTTGAAGGTATTTTAGGTTAACATATGATTTGTATTGATTGTCACACAGTGGAAAGTTCAGTACTGAGAAACAAATGTAGAGACAATATAGTGAAATTAATTGTGTTCTATAGCCTACTGGCATCATTTTTAAATATCTGTTGTAAGTTAAACTTCTCCATCAAACTGAGGGGAGGTGTCCCTAGATACAACAGGAGAATAAGTGTTAGCAACGAAGTGTAGCTAGGTATGAAAACACAAATATCTATATGAAACATATAGTAAAGTTCTAAAGCGTAGCAAAACGAATGCAACAAAATCCTGCGCTATGTTACTTTTCTACAGGGGCACTACATAATTATGGGAAGGGGGCAAACATGTACATGAACTGGTAAAGTTATTAAATTTTATTGATGAAGGTCAACAAATGATTAGAGGTGATGTGCCCCTTGTCCCTAAGTGAAAGCGTCCATGACTGTCCCTCTCTCTCTCTCAATAATTAAAAAGATGAAACGACTCTTGGAAATTTTACGAAAATTACAAAGAATTATTTTCACAGCGACCAAATACCTTATATACAATAGCTGAAGTTATACAATTGCTGCTTTATAAATATCCATCGGTTGGGTCAATTATTAATCTTTATCGAGTTCGTTATTGGTAACATCCACCCTATGAGGCAAAACCACAATTGTAGATAAAATATGTTCATTCTCTTGATATAACTTTGCAAAACCATCTTTGTTAAAACGACATAATTCCATTAGTTCCTTTTCTCTATATATCTCTCCACTCTCTTGGGGCCCAGGGCAGCAGAGTGATCTAAAGTGCCCTCCTTTACGATCATGGCATTCTCACGTTTGTCCGCGTGGGTTGTTGTCTCAGGCCCTGCTTATGGTAATAGGTGAGAAAGCTTTCCGTGGGTCGGTGATTCATAACGGGGTGATCCTCTGTTCTTCCTCCAGCACTTTCACTGTTTGCTATATACACGCTGAGAAATCCTCTCTCTCTCTCTCTCTCTCTCTCTCTCTCTCTCTCTCTCTCTCTCTCTCTCTCTCTCTCTCTCTCTCTCTCTCTCTCTCTCTCTCTCTCTCTCTCTCTCTCTCTCTACTTAAGCTTCCATACAATACTCGGTAAAGTTCCGTCCGACAGACATCAATTACCCAGATGCCACAATGAACACTGCCAATGTTAGTCTTCTATAATTCAAATTATACGATTAAATGGTAACATCACATCACGACCTACTGGGTATTTGACCGTGATTTGAACAGATGGGATATATGACTCAAGAAAGCAAGCACATGCAACCGCACACGCACACATCTGTTATTTCGCGTACGAAAACAAACAAACGTGATAGTCACCTATTTTTGTATGTATATCCTTGTTCATAATGTACTTTACGTGAATAATTCTTTACGAGAAAGTAATATCACCACTACACTAATTAATACAAGTCGAGCAAACACTATTTTCAACTTTGCTATCTAAAGAGTAAAAAAATCGGCCATTTAGTTCAAGCCGGAGCGAGTTTTTCTTTGTTTGTTTTTTTTTTTTTTTTTTTTACCTTACAATATTTATTTCTAAACTTATATAATTGGTATAACAGACCTTTTTAACGAAGATTAAACTATTGACTTGGACTGTTGATAACTAATAGTCCTTATGGATTTTCTTTTCGTCCAATAAATGAGTTTAAATTGTTCAAGTTTAATTTATGGAATTGTATTTGTGTATTTATTGTCATTTTTAAAATAATTGTTCATACACTAAAGAAAAAGATTACATTCGTTACTTCATAGAGACTTGGACATGAACAGTAATGTAGAATAAGGAACAGTAATATAGAATAAGAATAATTATACAAGTTGCATTCCCATCATGCGAAATCCCGTGTTGCTATTTCGATAGCCAGCATCCGTTTACACTCGAGTTTTACATACTTTTGATTCACAATGCTGACTCAAACAGGAAGCGAAACTGAAACACTCAAGATTTTGTTTATAGTCATAAGCAGTTGATCACTATAGGTCATGTGTCAATAAAGGACAATTGTCTTTATACAGTTTGTTTTTCTGAAATTTACTAGAATTTGTAATTGTTCTTTCAAGCAACCAAAATATGCTTCAAATAACATACATATTTAGTTAATCCATTAGTGCGAACATTTGAGGTAGTGAACCAAAATTTAATATTTATAATTTTTCAGCTCTTGAAAAGGTGTGGCATTTTTACTGCATTGAATTGGAAGATGTATCGAACATTTTATAATTTTAAAAAGAAAGTAAAAAGTGCTTTTTTGAGGAATAACAAATGCATTGTGTATTTTGATTGCTGAATATATAATCTCCAGTCATGTTGTGCATAAAAAATCGTACTGGTTAAAGAAGCAACTGTATTCGTAGCACACACGTATATTCTTCACGCACTCACGGCAATTTTTCTCTCTTAAATACTGGTACAAATAAAAGGAATGCGTGTGCAGTCTTCCATGCCCAAGGGCGGACCATCAACAAAGCCAGACCAGCGGATACAGTGACCCAAAATGCAGTCCTCTTTTTCTTCTTTTCTATCATGAATTCAAGCCTTTTTCGCTCATCGATTTTATCTTGCAATAAAGTGATCCCAGAGGGACTTTTCTTATCCAGATTTTCCCTGTACGAATAGATAAAATTTTCATAATGGAAATATTATTTTATTTCAACTATACTGAGATTCAAACATAGCTCCGCTAGCTTCAATGCCCATCTCCTTGCCAGCAAGCACTAGCCCTTAAACCATTTCGACGATGCAAACATCACTCCAAAATGATGATAAAAGGTTGCCTCTATTGGCGTCGTTTATCTGTCGAAATGGTATAAGGTTGGGTGCGTGCAGAAAAGGCCGTGCGCACCGTGACCCTAGGAGTTGGGTATATACTTTTTCAATTTGTAGGAGAATGTCATCAGTGTTTCACAAATGTATTCTATAGATATCGTAAATGTGGAACATATTTATCGGCAGATAATAAATAATATTGCTGCTCTAGGTGATGTACAAATAAATGTGTGTAATAAAACAGTAGGTTTTTGATGAAATACTTTAGTGTAAAATAAAACAATATACATTAAAACCTTACAATTTATAAACTAGAGCTACTGTACTGTACGTTTATATTCAAAGTTTTATCTTAGAAATCTTTGTTTTATGGGTCGCATCTAAAATTTTAGTTAATCAATTTATTTATATAACTAGGGAAAACATATCAAATTAAATTCATTATGAATTTCGTTTACAATAAAAACGTTTGATGTTTGAAGACTCATGTTGACAATTGCTCTGACAAGGCCCAGTTTATTTTTAATGGTTCATGATGACATTTAGGTCCAATATTGATACACTTCCGGTCGATTTAGTACTAAAACACAAACATTTCCATTGAAAGGTTAGATACTTCGCTTCTATGAACATTGGTTAGAAGCTAAATTTACGACTCTCTTTTCATTCATGTCTTTGGACATTCAAATGCTTCCTCTAAACGGCTAGATCCTGTAAAAATGGACATAACTTTATATTTATATCACGTCATTACGTATTTCAACATATGATTGTAATGTAGATTAATTGCCTAACAAATGCTGGGATTCCTTCAATTCTTTCAGTTCAAAAAGACTTGTCAGCATTAAACAAATACAAATGAAATGTTTATTAAAATGTATGATTGCCAATATTTATAGCAATATTGTACATATATCTCTCTGTTGCTGAATTGCTCACGAGTTTAGAAGTTGCACTATTACTAGGTAAAACAACCGTTGAATTGTTGACTTCAAACTGAAATACGACACAGATAAGCACGAAGATTACTGCTGATGTTTCCACTATTGGATTTAGGCATAAGCTAAACAAGCTACAGCTTAGGGCCCCAAAGTCTGAAATCAGTTTGAAGGGGCCCCTCAAATTTATTTTACACAAAATATGGCCTCTTTAGCTTCCCTTAGCTTAGAGCCTCGCTTGGTCTAAAACCGGCGCTGGTTGTTTATTTCATAGAAATATGTATAGAAGATATGTTAAATATCAAGCTATTGATGCCGATTTCCTTCAATTGCATTGGATTTAGTTGGTGTCAAAACAACATAAGAAATTATTATTCTTATCAACAGGTTGCTGACCAGTCCCACATGTTTTACACACACACACACACACACACACACACACATATATATATATATATATATATATATATATATATATATATATATATATATATATATATATATATATATATATATATATATATATATATATATATATATATATATATATATATATATATATATATATATATATATATATAACTTGGACAATCAGAAATATCCAATAATATCGACAAGGCTGGTATTTTTAAAGTGTAATCAAAGACTTATATATATATATATATATATATATATATATATATATATATATATATATATATATATATATATATATATATATATATATATATATATATATATATGTGTATGTGTGTGTGTGTGTGTGTGTTTGTGTGTGTGTGTGCACTTTTGAAAGTAAAAATGTAAATTTATAGGTTAATAAAACAAAGGGATTGTTATATATATATAGTTAGATATATAGATAGATATATATTTAGATAGATATATATATATATATATAGATAGATAGATAGATAGATAGATAGATAGATAGGTAGGTAGGTAGGTAGGTAGGTAGGTAGGTAGGTAGATAGATAGATAGATAGATAGATAGATAGATAGATAGATAGATAGATAGATAGATAGATAGATAGATATCGTGTTAATGCTTTTGAAACAGATAGTATATTTAACTAATAACATATATGGTTGGAAATAGTATTATTGTTTGGTATGACATATCAAATATAAAGCCTATGTACTTGGCCAATCATAAATATCCAATATCGACAAGGCTGATATTTTTAAAGTGTAATCAAAGACTTATATATATATATATATATATATATATATATATATATATATATATATATATATATATATATATATATATATATATATATATATATATATATATATATTATTTGGATTTTCTTTTAATTTGGACGGTAATGTTGGAGAAGTCGTGATGGACGGAGGTAAAGGTAAAAGAGATGGAAAATATTAGGTGACGCGGAAAATACCTTTGCACCTGATGAGATAAGTGATTTAATAAGCTTTGAGAAAAAAAATGACATGTTGCAAGCATAACTTTCAACTATCGTATCATCAACAGCTTCATTACATGTAAAATAGTTTCTTATTGATTTTTTTATATACATATACACTTTTGAGCTTTAAGTACAGTTGGTTAGCATGCTAGAAAACGATACGAATTAAACAATTTGTTTTAAACAAAATTAAAATTTCTTCAACAATCTATTGCATTGCATGCTGATTTATGGTACAATAATCCAAACTTGTTATGAATTTACTACGTTTTCTATTTTTTGATTGCATGTAAATGGTCAAGTGATACTGATCTGCAATTTTTACAAATCAATAACTTCTGCAGACTACTTTTAGTTCCCTGTTACCAGGTCATTTGACGTGGAGCTATTTATGTATCAACGCCTTACACCCTAAAAATAATAAGAACAATCCCCCACTAAACCACCCCTGTGATTTACGATTAAACTGCACAGACCACATATTAAAATCGACCATCGGAAGTAAAACAACGTAATTTTACAGACTTTCCTGCACTTAAACACTCACTCCTTTTGCCGAAGAAGGCAGATGGCATTAGAAGCCAATCTTCGGAAATTATTGCATTTCACCTTGACAATATGTTACACCAGTGGTTATTAAATATTTGGGTCATGTTAACGAGGGAATCTCACTAAAATGGACACAATGTTGCTTTTGAAAGATCGAAATGCGACGAAAGTAACAACGACATTTCTATAGCAACACGTGTTATATGTAAGCGTATTTTTCGAGAAAAAAAGTAATATTCATAGATTAACAGCAACAGCCAATTTTTATACATCAAAATTATGATCATAACAATACATCACTGGCATGACCCGCTATGACATTCTACCCCGTATCACTCTATAAACGATCGACGAATCTTGGATATCGCGGTTAAGAGGCAATTAAAGAAAAGCTCGATATACATAGAAATGAACGTTTTGTTGATTAAATCTGCTGATCTGATGCTAAGATGAGAAAAATTTGAACTATAAAGTTTAAATGTTTATGGTTGGGTATTTATCGATGTGTAAATTTGACCTAATCACTCACCTAGTTAACATACATTCCTTAGGATTTTAATTACTTTGTGAGAGATTAGGTAAAATTTACACATCGATAACAACTTATCCATGATCATTTAATCTTATAGTATATCCATTTTACCATATTATTAAAATGTACATTTATGTACTTAATTTATTACAATAAACCATTATGTACTTAATTTATTACAATAAACCATTATGTACTTAATTTATTACAATAAACCATTCTATTGGGTGCGTGTAACTAGGGTGGAAAAGTTAAAAGTTTTTATATATATATATATATATATATATATATATATATATATATATATATATATATATATATATATTATAAACAAATGAAAGAGAATGAATAAGCTTTTATTGAACATCGTAATTTGAACAGACAATGCAACATAACTGAATTGAAATCTTGTTTTGATTTCAAAGTGAATACAAAATGAGAGAAACTAAGTTTAACCGTAAGATTTTTTATGACACAAATATATTATATTTATCTCTAAAAGAGAATATGTTTCTTTAAATTGTGGTAGTCATCATCTATATTAAAATGCAAGCAAACGTTTCTTCCTTATCCTGATCAAGATGCAATCTTAACGTCCCTATCAACACTGTTCTTGAACTCTTCAAGTAATACAAGCTGTATTACATTTTCATAACATTGATCAACTTTCTTGGTCAAGCACCACCTATTAAAAAACTGCTCTTTAGTCTCGCAAATTCGACATGAGCTTGGCCAGCTTCTTTTTCATAGTTCCTTTTGGCAACAAGCCCCAGGGACTAACTCATAACCCTTTATATTGTTCAATGCTCTCTTTATCATGTCGAATGTTTAGCAATACTTTTGAAATTAAGAATATATTTTTCGTCTTCTTTTCTATAAAAGGGGCGCTAGACTAATATTTTTTAACATATAAACTTGCATTTAAATGTAAAGTGGGAATATACTTAATTTAACCTAAATTCATACTCCGTTTCTTCTTTCTCTCTGCAATTTTCTGTCTTCCATTTCATCTGGCATTTGCATATGTCTCCATTTGCAATTGATTTGTTTTTCCTGTTTGTGTAACTAAATTTGTCTCTCTCTCATCTCATCTTTCTTTAATATCATTTGCTTTTCTTCTTCACGTAACTGCATCTCTCTCTCTCTCTCTCTCTCTCTCTCTCTCTCTCTCTCTCTCTCTCTCTCTCTCTCTCTCTCTCTCAAATAGCATTTGTTTTCTTCTTTCTATAAGTGCATTTGTTTCTCTTTACTTTCTCCAATAGCATTTCCTGTCTCTTTCCTCTTTGTCTAATTGCATTTCTCTTCTTTCTCTTTCTGAAGCTCAAGCGTTCTGAACTCTAATTCCATCTTGTATTTTAATTTTAATTCCTTTACTTTTATGCTAGAATCCGATACACACTTAACTAATCAAATCAAAATCACTTTTATTCAATTCAATCTTTTAAACCAAATATTGGACCAAAATATTTTTATATCTTGCTTCGATACAAAAGCTTTTGCCTCAGAAAGATCATATTTGCCGGTAAGCTGAAGCGATTTCTCTTTTTTTTTCAAGGTGTCTAACTGCTTCGGGGTAGGATTTAAATAATGATCTCCCTTTTAGATGACATTGTAAAAAGTCTTGTTGATTTCACTAATGATTTCTAAAATGTAAAATGATGACTGGGGTTTAGAAAATTCTAAACCAAGGTGAATCAAAATTTTTAAAACAATATTTCTGAAACAATTTGGCGAATTTTGTATCCCTGACGTGTCCCCAATTTTTCGGTTACGAGTCTATGCTCTTAAAGTAAGTAAAAGAAAAGAGTTAAAGACAATAAGCTTGTGTAAAATTTAAGAAATTTTTCCGTAACACACAAAGGAAAAATGCGAAAAACTTACCGTATTGCGAAGTAAATCCCAAAATAATTCAAGAATTACTGACAAAAATCCAAGTGGTATCTTTTGGAGCTCTTATGTGTCAATAATCTTTAGTTGAATCACAGTAATATAATTCCAGGATCGAATTCAGCATAAATTTAAGTGAATGTCTCTATCCAATAATTTTATCAGAGCACTTTTTCACTTCCAGAGAAAAAAATCACTTGAATTCCATCATTTGAAGTAAACAAAATTCAGCCTAATTTGGTCACAATATAATACGACTTGAAAGTGATAGATGTTAAAGCACGAATGACTATGTCCTTACAATTACATGATCATATAGTTGTCTACTTGACGTCAGGTCACAATTAGCATTTTCTAAGAAAAAACCCATTACCTAATGGAAAATAATCTTCTAGAATAATCCCGATGTTTACAAAGTCTAAACCATAACCTGTAAAATTCACTTAGGAAAGTCCAAAACCCTGATCCAAATAGATAATTACTTCTTCTACTAATAATAATTCTGATACTAAGCGCATATCCATAGATAATACTTTAACTGTATATTATTTGTTGACTTAAAATGAAATTTAAAAAAGTCTCAATCAGGTCAAGCGGAAATTAACAAGCATACACATTTTAGTAGCATGTAATGAAATATAATAATTAAAAATAACAAACAGACAATTAAATTAAATATACCTAACAAGAGAAAAATAAAATTAATTTCATCATACAATATAATCCTTCATTACCTAGTATAGGCTTTATAATAAATAAAATATATTGGAGTCTCCTAATTTTATCAAATAAAAACTAGTGTAAAACAGTTTACAAATATAAACCAATCCTTCTTTATAAAAGACAAAATAATTTGCATGACTTTATTAATTAGAACTAAACAGAGAGTAAATAAAATAAAAATGATTTTGTCTTTGTAACACATCGGTACTCTTAATGTACAACTATAGGAAAATGTTCTTATCTTAGCAGAGCCAATTCAAAAAAGTATCTTCTCTAAGTCATAACACTAAATGCGTAGCAACTGAAGCGATTTATTTGATAACATGCAGTATATTGGTCAAATACTTCAACAGGTTTCTAAGAGAATGAATAATCATCGCTTTTATATAGAAGTTATAGCGATCCACAGTTCTCGTCTAATAGTATACTTTTATCAAGATATCAATTCTAAAAGAAAGAAACGAAAATATTAATTTGTGTACAACATATTGAAATCTCTAGTTATTGGAAGATAAAAACATCCAAATTTAAGATAGTGCTTTGATATTGATTGGAGTGTAGGAGAAGCGTGCTCCAATCAATAATTCATATCCTGAATATAATAAGGACATTGAAATGAATTTAGATTAAGCATTTATTATTGTTCAGCTTTCACTTGGTAATGGAAAAAGCCTAATTAATAAGCCAGTTCAATAGTTCAATCGGATAGAAGCCAAATAATGTTTTATCGCACCATTCAATCAATAAAACCTTATTAAATTTCGTTGTGATGTTGGGAACAAAGCAATTGATAATCACCCTAGGGAATAATTAAATTAATTAAGTTCACAATGTGAATGACCACTGGAAGGTTATGGACATGATCCAAAAGTTCGTTACTTGGAAAAATACCGTCCACACTCACACTCTACCCCCCACTAAAACTTGATATAAAGTTAAAGCTGTCCTTGGAAAGCACTCAAGAAGCACGCGTCATTTTTAGACAAATATCTTTTGAGACTGGATGTAGCACTTGTGATCAGGCAGCTTCCAGAATATAAAAAAGGCTTTGAGCTGCTTTATTCTCAAGTGCGGTTCCATGCTCAAAAGAGTATCATGTCTATTTCTTACAGGTAAGAAACTTATGCTTTATACTCGCTTTTGGAAGTTAAAGATTTTATAGTGAGTTGTGGTACTCTTCTGAATTTTTTTTTATTTCATTAATATAATGTAATAGTGAGTTCTCTTTTCTACTATGAAATATTTTACTGATTTAATATTTTACTGAATTGATGTTCATTGTATTTACAATATAATATTATTGAGTTCCCTTCTTCCACAATCATAAAGTAACGAAATATTTTACAGCTTCGCTGTTCATTAGTATTTGTTTGAAATAATTACTAGCTTCATGTTATAATTTAATTGAGAATAAATATATATTCTTTAAATAATAAGTGTAACATTCACAGATCTTTTTCAGGTCTTTACCTTACAATAAATAAAATAAAATACATTTATTACAGTTATCGAACTTTCTATCATAATATAGTGGCGGAGACTCAAAGCCAATCCAATCCAATCTTTTTTTTCTATCATAATAGTGGTGGACGAATAACAAGAATAAGTGTCATGAATTATTATCTAAGAAATAGACTATTGCCGAAACTCTTAACACCATCAGACTTTCCTTCGCCTGGCTCTGCGAGACTGACAACATCCGCAACCGCACCTCTCTTAACACCATTAGACTTCACTCCGCCGCTATGCTACATCAACTCCAGAAACGACAGCGCCGCCATGTCCCAAAGAGAAAACCCAGATTCGAACAACTTCTCACTCATTTTAGAAACTACAGCAACCAGAAATATCACAGCGGAACGAATATGATTACAACTATGAGAGGATCGCAACAGAAAATGCATACATCGCCTATGATAATTCTTTTTCCAGTAACACCTGAGACTACGACATTTCGAATGCATACAGTGCTAAGTCCAGCTCCAAATTTGACCTAACTACAACCCAAAATGAATTGCAGCGACATCTACGCTCTCACAGATCAGCGACAACAGCATTAACAGTCCCCTTCTCAGTGAAAGTGACTTTAACATTTTGAACTCTTTCGGTATTAGAGACAATAGATGTATTGTTTGCTATTAGTTCATATCAAGAATATTTCTTCATTGTGGTACATCTCACAAAGGTATGACTTTCTATCTCTTATTTTGATTTTTTTAAAATGACAAATTGAAAGTTAGTGCGTAAATTTCAAACGATTAACAACACTAATCTAACTTATGCTATATTTCATTTTTTATTGAGTAAATAACATTGTTATACTTACTGTCATTAACATACATCAGAGTTGCTAAGATTTCTACTACAGAGAGTGTGAATGAACCTTTAAGTTTAATTCCGTGCCCTAAGCATTTATATCAAACATCAAACCTACTCGTCTTGACACTTCAAATTACATTATACATGTTTCGCTACTATCACACATATCGATCGTACCGTATTTACCTATCTTAAGGTGCATTGTGCTTTCCACTATGCCGTTTCAAACATTGATGCAGAAGTTGTTTGTTTTGTTAGCTTAATGTTGTTCGATAATGTTATTGAGAATTTCTCTTACGTGTTTCATATGAAATCATATGAATGTATACCATAATGTATAATATATGGTATTGTCTTGGCAAAACGCCAAATGTACGGTTCTAATGTCTTCAAACCAGTCAGAAGAGAGTTTCCTTCTATGGTTTTGCAGCATCAAATGATGTTGTAGTGTTATTATGTACGTTTTTCTATAGTTCAAGTGTCTGAACGATTGTTCGGCACAGAGTTTTGTAGCAGCTAACGGCCTGCATATTGAATTTTTGACGCAGAGAGAATGCTCTGCATATTGAATTTTTGAATGCATAATGCATTTTGAGCAGCTATTGCCTGCATATGATCAACTTCTGATTAAAGTTTGTTTGAAGGATAACGGTAATATATTCCCTTTCGTACGTCATAGGTAATGTTAGTAATACACGCTCAGTTTTACAATTTTAATAATGCACTAAATCATGTCGAATAAGTTTTACGATTTTAATGATATTTTCACTTACTGCTCATAGGTTCGATTAAATGCAATTTCATACACACAGTTCAAGGTTTGATTGCAAATGAACATACGTTATGGTTATTATAGTAGAATTAACATAACACTAACATTTTCATCTTCATTACTCATGATTAATACCAAATTCTTGCAAGGTTCTCTAAGCAAACATTCTTACCTCAAAGTCGCTTGTTTTTAATGATATTATGTATGCACTAAGAAGATAAATTCAATATTGGTTCACAAGTACTATCCATAATAATGAGAGTTATTTTTACAACACTTCGCTGAAGCAAAATAATAACCGTAGTCACTGATAAATATGTTATGCTGATGGTATGCAAAATAAAAAAAATAAATAAAAAAATAACAAAAAAGAGTAAAATAACATTTAAAAAATAAAGAAACCAAGAACTACAAGCTGATATTAACTTTTTATACTCGTCTTACAGGACTAGTATTAGCATAGATTATGTACACCTACAAATCGCACACAATCGAATACACGTCGTACACGACTAGGTTGAATAGTTCGTAATTGAATTAAATACGAAATTCAGAAGAAAATTTGTCGTATATTGGGAGAAATGATTATAGTCCTATCCTCCATTCCATTCTTTCTTCATACCTTCTATCTCGTTTTCTTCTTTCCGGGTGTCCCAAAACTCTCAACCTCTTTCTTTTTCTTTAAGGTATGGATGGAATATGGATTTGGTTCGTAGGATTGTATTCTTTTTTTTAACTCTGAATTCAGTATCCGCAGTAACAGAACAAAATCAATTTACGCTAATGGCTATATCTAGCCACTCCCACTATTTTATGATTCAGCCGATAAGTGGATTCACACTTTCAAATCAGCTTTTAAGGAATTATTCAGTCGAAGGTATCGAATATTGACACAGAGATGTCAACAGTAGCTACATAAATGATATTCTTTCACACTTCAAGTCAATACGAATTACAATGAATATGCAGTTTAATATACCAATCTCATTAATGAATTCGTTAATTCAGAAACGTGTTTTGCATTCTTCAAATGTATTATGAGAGAAGTTTTGCCTTCATTGATAAAATAGGTAAATATTTGGAATGCTGACAATGACAACATCACGACATTTAGCGAGTTATACAAGTATGCTAAAGCAACAGAATAATGAAATTTAAATTTTCGGTATTATTGCTCGATAGGGAGATGATTTCTTCTCCTATACCTGACAAATTGATAATAGAATAAGAACATGTTAACGGCTATTGGTCCACACTCAAAAACGCTTATACTATTAGAGCAAGCGATGCTTGCTATTGTCGAAATATTCGTGAAGAATATTAGAAAAAAAAAGAAGAAAGGATTGCAGCTAAAACGGTTGAGACTCAGCAAATTAGTCATACAGCGAAATTTTCAGCAGGCGAGTTCACTTGCTATACTGATTTCACAGCATGTTTTAATGAAATTTATCAATCAAATTGAACGATCGTATCTATATTGCGCTACATTCCCTAGTTGTCCAGATGACATTCAAGACGTATCAATTAATTCTAGTTTAATGAAAGCATCACGAATAAACATTAAACAGTTACTTGGTTTACAAGAGATCATACTGCATTATGCCACACATTTTAGATACCTCCTAAATTAAAATATTAGATGTCTCATATATGAAATAATATATTGGGAAGTCATAATTCACATCCTATTCATAAGGGGTATCACTTCAATATTATGAACACGCCGTTCTATTGATCGCATGATCCTAGGTCAATGACATATGATGGAAATAACCTAGCGCTTACACAGTAATTTTAATTATGTTCTGCTGAAGTTATTTACAATAAAATAGAAATAATAAAAAAATAATAACAAAAAGAGTAAACTAACGTATAAAAAAACCAACATAATATATAAAAAACCAACATAAATAATAATAATATAAAAGAAACATATTTTTTTTCATTGCAGATTCTCACTATTGTACTTGAACTTCATTGAATGTGTCAAATGTGTTTTCGTATGGTTCCTTTGAATAGACTCTTTCTTTACCATACTGACGTCACATTACGCATTATCCTGT
>JAEAOA010000320.1:0-2500 GCA_016746295.1 Potamilus streckersoni | reverse complement strand
CGATAATGTAACTATTAGTTATAGGAGGCATATTTCACTTCCGGCGAGATAATATATATATATATATATATATAATATATATAAATATATATACATATATATATATATATATATATATATATATATATATATATATATATATATATTTATCAAGTTGTTTTTCATTACACAATCAGTTAAAACGTTCAGATCGATTTATTTTGAATGCTTCTCAATATATTTAATTTTATAATATACAATTTTAAACTTTTTGACTAACACAGTGTCATAGTAACCTCTAAGTGATGCAAGTAGAATGGCTTCAACATCGTTGTTATCCTTAAAACCGCATCTAAGTTGATTTTGTATATAAATATCTAGTATTTTTGAGGTATATCGTTTATAATACCCAAATATGTGTAATTTTTAAAGATAAATTTATTACTGTCATCGCCAACCAAGCTTGTTCTCTCTCCGTCAAACATTGATTTAAAAAATCATGGAGGTTTTAGATGTAGATGCTAGTATCCCATACTGAAAGATTTGTACGCAGACGACAATAACTGAGCCAGGCAAAAGTTTGGCATTGCCGTCATTATTTTCTTCATGTTTGCAATAGATATGCATTTTATTTCAAGCGTAGTTTAGAAAACCATTATTTCCATCTCTCTACCATAAAGTCCAGGATACAACATATGCTCTTCACTGATAAATGCACATTATTGTCATCTTCTGCACAATGCGTATATTTTCACTTGCATGAGACACGTAAATTCAGAAATGACAATACTTTCGCTTGCATCAGTATATGTAATGGCATGACTTTCCAACTATGGCATATCAAAGAAAGATAACTTCGACTTTCTTCCATACATCTTTGTAGTGTTATGCTGCACAGGTCGGTAAGCAAATAAAGAATATAGAATATAGAACCTTTGAAGTCCAGTCATTGAATGTTTGATTCGCTTTACAGGTAAACAAAGTCAGGACAAAATAACTCAATAATAGTATAACAAACTGAGCTAACCTAAAAGATTTATAATATCGGTTTTTAACCGTATGAAAATACACTCAGACACTTTGGTTTAGAGTTATTGACCTTTTTTCAGCCTCTGTAGGGATCTTTATTTTTTGTTAAGGACTGGAGAAAAATTTTGTAGGTTTCACCCTTCCTGTTGCTACTTTTATCCAAATGACCCTCACGTTTTTGTGATGCCTTATCATTTGGTTAATAATGGAAGTATTATGAAATGCCATCATATCTTTTTTTATGGGGGGGGAGACCAGAATAGATTCCCTCTACCTAATCGAAAAAACAAATAGTTAAGTGTTTTCATGTATTGTTGTTTTCCCCCTGATGTGTTGCTATGTTAAACTTTATAAAAAGAATTTTGATCAAATATTTTATTATGTTCTCATCTTTTGATGGGGTGTCTATTCCTGGTATAAAGATTCACTCATTCGATAAGGGTTCATTTACCCTATCGGGTTCATTCCCCTTTTTTATATTCATGTGACCTTGGCTAAGGGTCTCGTACGTCCTATATACACTATATGTATTGTGCTATGTTGTATGTTGCTATATAGTACATTTGTAAGGACAGCCGCTATATCCAACTCATTTCCCAGTTTTCCTAGAAACAAAACTTATAGTATATGTGTATATATTGTCACTTCATTCATCTTCAATATACACACATATACTGAAAAAAGAAGGAGATATTTTGTTGTTTCATTTATATTATTAGTTAATTTATGCAATTTTCAATTCTGGACTATTTTAGGGTGAGACGGTGCATAATATATTAAAAAAAAAACACCTAATGTTTTCAATTGCATTTGCGTAGTGTAACGTCTCTCCCTTTATATAGGTACTATATATTTAATTATTAGAAGCAGTGGATTACTTTCCAATACAGGGCGCAAACATTTTTTTTTATTAAATATGTTTCAGCCTGTATTTTCCCTATTGTCATTTCTAGGGTTTAACAAGATTGTCAAGGTATTGTTTGTTTACTACACATGGAAGGCTTTTTCACATGCCTGTCCACTTCGCGTATTGCCATGTGATATAGCCCTATTATGTCCTTGTCTCCTACTTCTTCTATGTATAGATTCCTGTGTATAAAGATAAAATAATAGATATTAGGTTATTATTAGTACAATTGTCATTTTGCATAATCTTTCATTTTCTAACTGTTACAACTTGTCCACACGTTTTCATTATAGATATCATGTATTCAATTATTTTCATATAAGTATACTTTTTAAAATATTCGTCTAAATATAAAATCATATTTTTCATACAATTCTCCGTTTTTGTAGTTTCTGTGATTATAGCATTCCTTTCTACTTTTAAGTTTTCACATTCAGTTATTACATGTATTTTGGTGCAGTTACATTTTCTTCACGAGACACTTAGGTATTTACCTTATCATGTGTCTTCCTGGTAAAGGACCATCACATTGTGTTAAGTATACAAGGACACGTGGTTGTGAACTATATTTAATTTGCTTTGTAA
>JAEAOA010000319.1:0-16230 GCA_016746295.1 Potamilus streckersoni | reverse complement strand
CCCTAACTTGAATTCCGTTCGCTAATTTAAAAAACTAAACTTCGGCTTTGAGAACCATAGAATTATGGCTTTAACTGGGTTGTTGTATATGTATATATATGTATAATATATCTATTTATATATATATATATATATTTATATTATATATTATATATATATCTATATATAGATATATATATATATATATATATATATATATTGCTTCAAATCTTTTCAATAGAGCATTGTGTGATATAACTATATTGCTGTTTATTGTTCAATCTTGATCATAGATTTTGAATGGGGCATTGGTAAAAAAACATATTATCATAGATAACATATCCCATTAATCATAGATTGTACAGGGGCATTAGTAAAACATATTACATAGTTAACTTTTTCCATGATCGTAGATTGTATGGGACATTGGCAACACAACTTATTACATAGTTTATTTTATCCATGATCGTCGATTGTATGGGTTTGGCAACACATATTACATAGAGCAGAGAGGGTGAACCCTACAACAATATATTTGCGACAAAATCGATTAAAGCCTCAGAATGCCAAGGAGCCTTCCTACGAAATCTCATATTTTAACCAAAAAAAAATTAAAGGTCCCATCTTAGCGATTTTGTCGTGAATACATTGTCATAACCACACTCAAATTGCTGCCATCTACGTCTACAAATTTTTGCGACAGAATCGATTAAAGCCTCAGAATGCCAATGGAACCTTCCTACGAAATCTCATATTTCAACCAAAAAAAAAATAAAGACCCCATCTTAGCGATTTTGTCGCAAATACATTGTCATAACCACACTCAAATTGCTGCCATCTACGGTCGCAAATATGTTGTCATTTCACCCTCTCTGCTGCTGATTAATACAAATTATTTAACCAAATATTTGATCAAGTCCAATACGATATCGTGACCGAGGGTCGTGTAAATTTATTGTTATAAATCCATATGGGGGCAGACTGAGCATGACTAAAGTAATTTTTAAATCCATTGAAGTCCATATCGGAACACCATGTCTGCCAAATATTTCGTAGCGTATGTGTATCAACGCCATTGAATACAGCAAGAATATTGCAGTTATCGCGAATCACTTTTGGAATTTGAGTATATCGTTGAGTGACATATATCACGTCAGTGTTTTTATGCCTACCTCGGGAAAATATTCTAGCAGGGTTCTTTTGATTATCTAACATTACATCATCGTACACTACAAGATTGTTTATGTCTCCATCGAGATCTTCTACTGATGGTGCATCATCAATATCAGTAATAAAGTCGATTACACTTTCACCTTTAATTTCTGATGCTTTTTCATTATAATCTTTTAGCACTTCATAGCACCGTTGATCATCTACGGATGGGGCAACTAAATATAATTTATCCCACTTCATAAATCGCATTATCAAATTAAGCAGTAATTGTGTTTTGCCTGATCCAGATGGTCCGATTATAATGGCACGGACAGAATTCGGAAGCGCTGCGTGGTGTTTTACCGGTTCTCTTCTTTTAGTCGCTGAAAAATCAATTATATTCATAACGCTATATATAAATTATGGATCTATATTGTGTTAAGTGTAAACAGCGTACTGATACAACCGATCAGACAACCATTACAACTAAAAACAATAGACTAGCGCTTACTGGTAAGTGTGTAACATGTGGTACAAAAAAATTTAGATTTTTAAAAAAAAGCAACTCGGAGGTGATATTGCCGCAAAACTTGGAAAACTCCCCGGAACCCCATGGGCAAAATACCCCGGAGAAAAACACCTTCCAGGATATAGCTACTGTGGTCCCGGAACGAGATTAGATATCAGACTTGATGATCAAAATCAGCCCCGGCCTGGTGAGTATCCGATAAATGCTATTGATAAGGCATGTCATGCTCATGATGTTGCATATAAAAGCAATAATTTGCAACAAAGACATATCGCGGATGTAAAATTAATTCATGCCTTAAATGCTATTCCCGATAAATCCTTCAAAGAAAAATTGGCTTCATGGTTGGTCAAATCAGCTATGAAAGGCAAATTAGTGTTAGGTGCTGGTAATTGAAAACACCAGTGTTTTTATAGTATGGAATCTATTTATTATTCTCCGAAAGGATACTGGAGGGGTAAAGCAGCAATCAGTAAACTCGCTAACGCTGCAAAAGTGAAAAAATCCACTGCAAAAGATTGGTTATCCAAACAAGCTATATGGCAAATTTATCTACCACCGCCTAAACAAATTAATTATTCTCATTTTGATGTTACCGTACCCAATGAAGTTCATCAGGCTGATTTATTGTTTTTACCACATGACCATGGTTACAAATACGCGCTAACTGTAGTTGATATTGCGAGTCGATTTAAACAAGCAGAACCATTGAAAACAAAGTCAGCTTCTGAAGTCGCTTCTGCATTTGAAAGGATTTATCGACGAGGTCCTCTAAGATGGCCAAATCTATTACAAGTTGATCCTGGCAAAGAGTTTCAAGGTGCTGTTCTATCAACAATGAAAACTCATAGTGTTACAATACGACGGGGACATACTGCGTTACATCGTGATCAGGCAATTGTAGAACGATTTAATCGAACTCTTGCAGAACGGTTATTTGGATATCAATATGCAAAAGAATTCATCCAAGAAAAACGATCTCGTGAATGGGTCCAAAGGTTACCGAGTGTAGTTGCAGCGTTAAATAATGAGATTACTCGAACTATTAATATGAAACCAAATATTGCAATAAAAAAAGAATATATTCCCGAACAACCGCAGCGGGTTAGCACTCAGCCACTTCTCGGTGATGTTACTGTGAGATATTTATACGAACCAGGAGAGCTTGAAGGCGGTAAAAGAAGAGCTACTGATCCTATATGGAGTGTTACTACGCATAAAATTTCAACTATAACGCGATCAACTGGTAGACCTCCAATCTACAGATTGGATTCAACTGCACCTCAGCGTGGTTTTACACGCGAACAACTACAAGTCATTCCGGACGATACTCAATTACCGCCACATGGTCTTAACTAGCTCCGTTACGTCTATTACACTCAAGACAGGTCAACATCACATTGTTTCTGACATGACCAGACTGTTATTTTTTCTGTCTACGGTGAATTGTCGAGGGTCTTTATCCGAATACTGCCAGTGCATTATACAATTGCAACTGGCGCAGTGATTATTCTGTTGTTCTTTTAATGCAATTATTACTTCAGCATCAATATCAAATTCTCGTTGTTTTTTTTTGTCCTGCTGTTTGTAGCCAGAGAGTTTTTATTAATGATGCTAATATCAGTGTTATCATCGTTTGCATTAAAATCATCATCGAAAACAATCCTTCGTAGTTGATTTATTCGTCGTACTCTGGACACTGCGAGATAGACTAAATTTGACCATTCAATGCGATTATCAACTATCCAAACAATTGTATCCGTGATGGTCAATCCTTGTGACGAGTGTATTGTTGTTACATAACCAAGCGTCCATGGTGATTTATCAGCGCATAATGCATCTTCTACAGTATTGATATCAACTAGCACAATATCATTTAACACTAGAATCTGTTTCTCCGTCTGGCCTGGAATTTCAACTTCAATATTCTGCTTTCGTGTATCCAATGGTCTATAACACAACGGCACTGGAAACGTTGGGAATTTTTTCTTGTGTAGCTCAAACAACTTTTTCTGAAGTGCGTCTCTGACTATCTTTCTACTTGCTACTACAAAATCATTTGGTTTCCATGTTTCCCAAAAATCATTCAAAGGTGTTTCAGAAATTATTTCACGCGCTACTTCACATTGAATTCTATCGGGTTGTAATCTAATTAGTTTTTTAAACTCACGTAACTGCTCATCGAGTGCTCTATAGTCAGTATCAATTTCTTCGTAATAATCAACAAATCCTTTTAACCAATTATGTGGACTTCTACCAACAAATGGTGGTGGTTGACCATGATCGCCGCACAATATAATTTTTGTATTTTTTGCAATAACCAATCAAGAAACATTTTTAATACATCTTCTGAAACAGTACATGCTTCATCCCAAATAATAACCGCTGGAATAAATTTCTCACCCATTCGCTCAGGAGTCCAAGCATCGCCCTTGTATCGAAAAAAACTATGATACGTGCAAGCTTCAACATTTCGTTGTTTGATCTCTCTCGCTAGTCTATGGGTTGGTGTGAGTACAATCATGGACGTTCTCTCTCGATATAATTCTATCGCACGTGTTGTCTTTCCAGATCCACCACAACCGTTTAAATAAACTGTTTTATATCTACAAATTGGATCTGATATCGGTGGTGCTTTAGACATAGATTTTTCACTGATAGAATTATCGTTCTTCAGGTAACTGCTTTTAATCTCAACGTCTGCTGATTCAGAATAATCGCGTTGTATTTCTTGTTTAATTCGCCATGTTCCCCAAGTCTCTTCGCTATTAGTAAATTTAGTTATCTCTTTGATATATTTTTTATCGACATACATTGAATCAATTGCAACTCTGACTGCTATACTAGGAAATCTATTTATCATTGCAAATAAATTGATAGATGCATAACCCAGCATAGAAGCTCTCAAATGTAGATATGCAGAGCTTTCTCCATCACTGTAAGTAACAATTCTACCTAACTTTGTTTTATTGGACAAGAAGGCTGTTTTACAATTTGCGTATCTATTTTTCTCTACTGCATCTTTAATAACGAAGTCGTATTCGGCATCATCTATAATCAATCGTGAGGATTGTTTTTTAAAGTTAAATTTTTTTCCACCCTGTGTAAATTTACCGATTATTCTTCGGCCGAGATCCTTTGCTTCATTATTTCGTTGATTAAATATCTTTTTTGACCATTCAATAATGTACTCCTCGTCAGCATCAATATGTTTTCTAGACTTATCGATTATACTATCAAGACATTCTGGTTCTGGTAACCAGACATTGGTTTGTTTTCGATATGAGATAATCGCTTCGCTGACAATCAACGAAACTAACACTTTACAATCAATCATATATCGCAATAACACTATTGGTAACCACATCCTTTCAGCCATGTGTCTACCAATCCAAACATAACAACACGGATGAAGTCCTTCAGCGAATTCAAATGATACTACGCAAGCAAAACCGGTCAAATCAAAATCAGGCAGTGGTCCATTAATAGCAACGCGAGTCATTTCATGTGTGGGGTGTCCAAACCGTTTAAAATACTCACCAGCGAATCCATATCCTAGAAAACTTCCTGGATAACAGGCAACGATATCAACTGATATCATATTCTCACGATTGTACTTAACGTTCCATAGACCGCCATGATAATATTCCAAACAGCTGGATTGAACATCCTGTAAAAACTCTTTTCGTGTTGGTTTCCAATTATTTTTCTTTCTTGCAAAATGAGCTGCAACTGATGGAATTGTAAAACAATTTGTAAGTAACTGTTCGTAATCTTCGGATTTTTCATTAAAACGCTAGCGTTTTCACTGAGACTTATTGCTAGATTTTTCATCCTATTATGTAGACTTTCACTACGATATAATTCACCGTTAGGTTTCACAAATTGATTGAATTGACATTCTTCATCTTCAAAACTATGAAGTAGCCATACTGATACAGGGTCGTTTTTACACAAACTAGCAATAGCATCGAATAATCTTTCTTCAGTGAGAATACCATCCTTGATGAATTCTTCTGGGATATACTTCACTGTTCTGTCTCGCGGGAATATTGTAACCGCGGATGTCCATGCGTGTTTGTTATGATCAATAATTTTGATTGGAGCTCCGTTTTTATTGTATTTCGATTCGTATAATACTTCGCCAGTTATCGTTAAAACGGTTATCGGAAATCTCAACGACTTTTCCAATCTAGCTATATCGGAAATAGTTGCTCCGTTCTCTTTCACTGTTAGCTCCCATTCATCTATTTTTTTATGTCTTAGATCGGTTAATTTATTCCCACGGAGTGCATTTGTAAAATGTTCTAAGACTCTTTGTGCCACACAGTTGAGTGGCTTTTCCGCTGACGTTGACTGTTTCATTGGTGCTAGTTTTCCAATGTCAGGGTTATTTAACGGATACATCCCATAAACGACTGCTGTTTCTGGATACGCTTTTTCATAGTATGGTTTATCAATTCCAGTTAACAGCCCTGGTCTGGAATAACGGCTAACAATGACTGATGTCCCATCTTTGAGAATTGGAACAAATTTGTCTCTTATAATATATTCGCCCGATTCTAATTTGATAATGAATTTCACTCTGATAAAATACCGTTTATTGCCAAGTTGTGATAGTATCATAGCTGCTGTTTCATCATTCATTCTAGCATCAACAACACCATCAATTCTAAATGTTGACCAGGTGTGTGATGCATCATCCTGTTTAAACTCATGAACACAATCTCGTATTTTTCTAATCAGAATTCTATTAGTTATTCTCTCTTTTGGTACGTCTTCGAGAGTTCTATCAAGATTGAATTTAATATTTTTCCGAGGCTTGATTGCCGATAATCTCTTGAATTCTTCATTCATATAAATAAGACAAGTATTTAAATAGAAAAGTTTGTTTATATATAATGAATCACTGCAAATGGCTTATGATCGGATCAGTAACCCCATGCAATAAATCGTGTAGAGGTGAATTCTGTGGATATCACTTACAGAGTGTCAGAAATAATTCGACAGGCCCGTCCCCATGCATAAATTGTGGGGTGGGTGTGAGAGGAAAATCACAATTATGTATCAATTGTGGGGGTAAGCGGTTTAGAGAATTGAAACGTTATTATGATAAACGAATAAAAAACGCCATCATTGACCCTAACCATGACTCTGTCAAAGACAAAATCATAAAAACCCCTCAAGACTACATTAATAGATTTATAATTAAAGCAAATAATGAATTAGACAAATAGTATTATTATATATAAATGGAGCAAGAATTCAGACCACATCCAATACTCGTTAATTATGAAATATCTCGTAATGTGTTGTTAGACACTGTAGACTAAAGAAACCAATTGGTTTTGTTAATAATCAGGGATACTTGCAATTTACTGCTGGAGGAAAGGGATATCTCTGTCATAGGGCAGTCTTTGAGTGTTATATGGGACCGATTAAAGATGGCTGTGTTATTGATCACATTGATTCTAATATTCAAAATAACGCGATTTCCAATTTACAGTGTATTTCTCAAAGAGAGAATATAAAAAAAGGAAAGACAGGGACTTGTAAGTCAGTTGGAAAGAGACCAGTACAGTCATTGATACAACGACGAATGAAGAAAGAGTTTTTCATTCAATGAATGCTGCGGGAAAATATTTTGGAATATGTATGCCTTCAGTACGAAAAGTTGCTGAAGGGATTTGTCAAACAGCTATCTCAAAGAAAAATGGAGTTGAATAAAGTTTTCTTATTTACAAGATAACTCTTAATAATTACTATTTTGTTCCGTATTTCCCCTCATTACTACTGATCGTCACGTGACTATCCTACTTTCGATATTGATTCCCGGATATGAAATTCGTCCGAGAATACATGTGAAATTGGATTGAATTAATGATGTGTGTGATCTCATGTACGTATTTAATGGTTAAACTCGGTATACGTAATCAGGTATGTACGGATTTTGATTTTGTGTTATTGTTTCTTGTTTCTAAAGACTGTATTGAGAACAGCAGTTAGGGTTTTGTTGGAAAAACCTATACAGGGTAGACAATTTATTTGACAGAGATCCAAGGCCAGGGGTCTATTAAATAGATTTTTTAAAAATCCCAATTACAAAGACGGCGTTAACAGCGTTTGTATGAAAATGAAATTACTTTAAAATTACAAATTAGTGAGGTCAGGGTAGTAAACGCGCTACATGTAGTTTAGTTTTTTTAGTGTGGCTATGTGTATAAAATTCAGAAAATATCATTCTCGATTCAGAAATAGCAGGTCCTGAATTGACAGGGCCCATTACGGAGTTATCTTGTCATGTAAATCCATTATTATTACGATTATTTAATCGTAATATTATAGAAATTAATAAAAAAATTGCTATTATTTAACAGTTGTATTTCTTGTTTTAATGTTTTATTTAAATACTTAGCTTCCATGAAATTACTACACAGTATTCATTATGAAATGCTAGGAAAATAAATACACACCTACACATTGACACTGCAGTATTAGTTCACCTTATATATAATATGAGCCGTAATAAGTTTGGGGCTTTAAAACGAAGCCCACTTTGCCAATTAAAACTTCCCACGCCATTGACATGGTGTGGTTGAATTTTTTCAACTGCAACCAGGGTTAATTTCTTGGGTTGCTTTTGATGGCAAAGTGGGTGTAGGTCCGCCCCGTCGTTTCATGTTTGTATCGTCCTGTACTGTCCCTATCATACCATCCTATCATTCATTTTGGTTTTTAGTTTTTAAAAATTATATCATCTATCGTTTCATTGTATATATAAACCATCTCATTCATATAACCTTTCCTAGATAATCGCATTGTATATATAACCTATAATCGCATTGTAAATACTCATTGACTATGGGTAGCGGTGAGTGTGATAAGCACTACCTCACTGAGCGTATTATCGCATTGCTATCGTCATATGCTATCAGTTGTCTCACACGCTGTCTATTATGTCCAATTGGATAGACTGATCTAACTCTTGAATATTGAATCGCACCATCTGCTGAAAATTCGATATCACGATTACATCCGATTTGTCATACGACTGCTCACATCGGTCATTCCCCGCTGCTCCAATCGCTCTTGTAACCCCTGAAATCTCCCTTGGATTTCACCGTCTAATACCCATATAAAACCCCGCCCTTGAACTCGATTGGGGGGTTAGGGTATTGTATAAGTCTTTAATGTATGTGCCTTTTCTTGCCTCGAAACTCGAATGAGGAAGAGACGGGCATTGTATATGTTTTGTTTTTTTTTGTATATAAAAATATTTTAAAGATACAAATACATTAGTAATAATAAATGGAATTTCAAGATATTACATCTATCATCACAGAAATATCAAATTTAAGAAATCAAGGAATCGTACTTTCTGAATTTTTGAATGAAGACAGACTTTTGAATGAATTTGAACAAATTGATATACAATTGAAACGTGGAAGATATGTTCTACCTAAAATGTATTCACTGATAAAAAGAATCCAAAAAGCGGTTAATGCTTCTTTGTATAACAATGATATTAATTTATTCATTCGGCTATTTAGTATAGTTGAAGCCATTAGAAAGAAGAAACTCGGGGGAACAGTACAAGTTCGGTCAGAGATTGCTTTGAAAGTGAAATCTATAAGACGTTTGATGATGCAAGCATTGAAACCGACAATTGAAAATCGTTAGCATTTCCAATAATGACATCAGAAGCATTAACTACAGACTAGCCCGTGAGAGGTTAGCATTACTGAAAAAGTTTATACCAATTCGAGATAACGTGCGAGATAAACTACAACTTAGACAGCAAGCGCAGACTGACTTTTCTATTGGAAGCGAACAACTTTTTGCCCCTTTAACTAAAGCCACTAAAGATATGAAACTTGCAACAGAACGTGCTATATACGGCGACATCCCTAAAGAGGGAGCAGTACCTATTATTGATGTATTAGGAAAGATTGCTACAGAAACTGAAAAAACTCACGAGGGAATAAAACAGCTTTCAGGTGAGTTACAAACTCAGCGAGAAATACAACAAATGGGTAATATTGATACTGATGATAACCCCGTTGAAGATGCTAGGCTAGTGTTTCCACATAAAAAAAGTTGTTCCTTTTAGAGAATTCAATGATGAAGCTTATAGAAGAAATCAGACAAATTCAATTGTTGAAACTTGAAGGAATATGCGTCATTGGTGACTTCGCTTATAAAAAGTTTTTTATAACAGAAGGAATTTTTAAAAGACGAGTATAAAAAAACAAATAAACAAAGATCATGGGTGGATTGGATATATTAAAATGAATAATGAAAATCACCGGCACAATTTAAATAAGAGTGACTTGAATTACCTAGCTTTCAAATGGGAGTTAATAAGTATGGTTTAGAAAACAACAAACAACAACAAACAACAACGAAAGAAGACAACAAAGGCGAAGTCGAGTCGAGGTCCGAGGTCGAGGCCGAGGTCGGAGGTCGAGGTCGAGGTCGACAATCTCCAGAAATTCAAAACGTTTCCGAATCAGAAAGTACTTCAGGAGAGGGTTATGGAAGTTCTCATCTTGATCTCTTATGTGTCCTAGTAATATCAATAATGATAGATCCCGACTTGAGGTTCTGATGGGAGGAACGCGAGCTGGTAAGCCCTCAGTCGAAATAACTACTGAAGCATTTGATATTTGCAGACGATTATTCCAAGGTGGGATAATTGATATTCATACGTATCGAGAACTCTTGGATGAGTTAATGGACGGAATTCCGGGGGAATTTAGCGATTGAAATTGTATTTAGAAATTACAAAGTCATTTCAAATAAGATGATAGTACACTATAATCACAATAAACCAACAAACGTGTATGTGTGAACTCAAGATTGCCCGTTTATAAGGCATACTACGGTGACGGCCTTGGAAATATCCATGGCTGGTTTATTCACAAGAATAGCCCCAAAAGTAGCACCATTGCTAAAACAATTAGCGATGAAAGCATTGATGTTATCGTAATAAGGGGAATTAACGCTGTTGGAGATCTTGCAGGAACGGCCTTTTCTACCGCAAAGAATAGAATAACGTCATTGGTGAAATAAAATCTAGATTCGGACGAAAACCACCACCACCGCTACTTCAACAACAATGATGCCTGCAAATGTCAGTAAAGTGATAAATAACGCAGGTGGAACAAAAACTAGCATCATAGCAATGACTTCACCAGATAGTAGTATATTGCAAGTATGATAGCGGGAAGTGGTCTTGGAGGAAATCGAAAAAGAAAATAGAATTTAGAAAAACGATACGTTTTAGTATAAATGGGCATTTAAAAAAATTGCTGATCCAGCGTTTGATATGGCAGCACCGGTGAATAAAGATGATTCTAAAATTAACTATCAGTATTATGCCTATCCTGCAAGAGAGCCTAATCCAAAGGGGAGAGTTGAACTTCAAGTTCAAGATACAAGTAGATACTTTTTGCCGTGTGAGGCGTTTATTGAAGTAGAAGGAAACTTGTAACAGATGTTGCAGCTGATACACCATATGGGAATGACCAAATATCCGAGTTGGTTTTGTAAATAATGGCATTATGGCGCTAGCTATTTAACAGTGCAAGATATATCATTGATGGAAAAGAAATTGAATCAATAGAACAAATGTTGATATTGCAACAACAATAATCGGACTTGCGAGATATTCTGATGATTATACAAGGTCGGCTGGTCCGTCTATGATGTTTGCTAAGGATACTTCTGATCATGCTGACCATATTCAGTTTATTAAAGTACGAACTGCGCAAGCTACTGCATTGGCTGATCAACAACTCGCAGCTAATCTAGACCGTGAAGATAGACCAGGCGCTGAATTCGACATTTTAAAAAGGGTCAATGATAATTTCAATCTAGGATTTGCAACACGAAAAGGAGCATTAAAAGGACAACATCGACGATTTTCATGTGCAATTCCGTTACATCATATATTCGGATTCTGTAGAAATGTCAGAAAAGTCATCTATGGAGCAAAGCATACAGTCGTGTTAGTGCGAAAAGAAAATGACAATGATGCAATTTGGCATGCTAATGGTGTTGATGATGGTAAAGTCATTTTAAATAAATTGACTTTATGGATGCCCGTCTTGACACCAGCAGTTACAATAGAGCAAGAATTACTATCGTTTATGGACACAGGTGGAAAATCATTGCTAAGTTGGCTAACAACAACGACTGATACGAAGCAGGATAATGTAAATGGCACATTTACATGGCACTTAGCATCAAAACAAGGTGTTTCAGCTCCACGTCATATCTTTATAGCGTTACAGGATGCAAATCGAGTGGGTCGTCAATTATCTAGTCATATGATATTTGATAAATTAGGAGTAAGTGAAGTTTCGTTGAGAATAAACGGACAACAAGAGCCAGCAGAGATTGTACATCTTAATTATGAAAACAACAACATAGCTCGTGTATATCATAGAATATTGTCGTATATGGGTCGTGATCAAAATGTTGATACTGGTTTGCAAATATCGCAAATTGATTTTGAAAAACACTATCCGATTTATTACTTTTCATTGGAACATCTTGACATGATGAGACAATCTGTTGTTGATATATACTTCCAAGCTCGGGTACAACGCCCTGCTGGTATAGCCGATTATAGAGCAGTTGCTGTCATTCTCAGTGATAAATCAATGTTGTTAGAAGGAGTTGGCGGACGAATGAGACTTATTGATGCACCAGTGGAAAACATGTAGTTAGGATTTTCACAATAAGATCAATTGAAAGTGTAAATTACATTTTAGAATAGAATGACATATAGTATTGTTAATGTCCAGTTGACTGATGGTCAGGTCAAGAAATTGAAATCAAAGTCGGCTAAAGAATGTGGAACTACAATAACGCTGAAACCCACTCAAATGTCCGGTGGTGCACATAAATTATCACTGACAGATCGTCAAATAAAACATTTCAATGATGCGCTAAAGAACAAACGAGGAGTTCAAATTGATTTTTCGAAAGCAGCAATCGCCAGTATGATAAAATCGGGTGGATATTCCCGCTGTTAGCTGCTATTCCAGCATTGATTGCAGCGGCTGCCCCTGCCCCAGCGGTTGCGAAGGCGGCAGCGTTAGGAGCCGTTGGTACTGCTGCAGGAATGGCCCTGAAAAAAGCTACTGGGAAAGGCTATAAAAAAAAAGGAAAGGGTCTAGACTACCAGGAACTCCACACATTGGTACAAGGGCACGGGCCTAAGAATACCAGGAACGGCTTATTAGTGGAAAAATCCCTAGGATTTTCACCAATGTCCAATTTTGATTTAATTGATGCTGTAAAATCATTATCAATAAAAAACTTTAGAGGAGTTTTCATGAGAGATCAATTACCGTCAAAACCAATGAAAAATGAAACGGGTATTATCAATCTCGATAACAGCAGCGGAAAAGGAACTCATTGGGTCGCATATGCAATTGATCCACGTGGAATTGTCTATTTTGATTCATATGGATTAGCTCCACCAAAAGAATTCATGCGATATGTATCCACAATAACAAAGTCATCTCCAATTTTTTATTCCACGCTACCAACACAACAGTTAAATAAATGATCCACCGATATGCGGTCGTGAAGTATTAAATGTCCTTGCAGAGATATCTAAATTTCCAAGAAAACCACCACAAGTTGTTGTTAATGAATATACTAGCAGGCAATGGCAAAACCGATAGCGTTATGATTTAGAAAAACGTAGCGTTTTCGTATAATGATTGATATTTGGGGACGACCTTTATCAGAATCAAAAAAAACAGAAACCGATAGCAAATTCGCTGTCGAAAGTGTAAAAAAAATAATCGAAGATGAAATCGCCGAGACATTAAATTTGTCAAGTGTAGATCCTGGGGAAATAGTTGTATTTCAAGATCGCCAGGGCAAATTGAAATCTAGTAATGTTTCATTGGATGATGTCTTAATACGAAGACGTGACGTCGTTGAAGATACAATAGCGTTATATTCAAATGATGGAAAACTCAAACCGGGTGTACTCGTTTCTACAATCACAGATGCATTAAAAAATTTAAATGAAGAACTTGAAAAACATATAAATAACAACATATACTTCCCTTCGTAGAAATATTATCAATAAATTCTTTGGAACACCAGCGGTAACCTCTCCATCTCTCGCTGAAATTAAATCCAATTTTGATGAAATTAAAGCTAGTATTAAAAATATTAATGATGCTGGATTTAGTATTATTAGAGATAGCATTAATAGTATTAAAAAATCTATCGAGGATATTACAAAATTTAAAACAGACAATCTTCCGCTACTTGAAAGAATAAAGATTCCTCATGAGAGAAATATCATAAATATGATATACACAGTTCTCTCTGGATCATTAGATTGGGAACCTAAAAAGAATACAGTAACCCTCACTGTGTCAAACAAGGGTATTTATCGATTAACAATAGTGTCACTGAATCAGTTTAATATATCATCATCGACTTCATATGGATACAACAACGTGATTTCAACGACTATTGACGTGGGTGAATACAAACGGTTTACAATAACAAGCACTGATCCTAATTTAAATAAGACATCATTTGTATGGTACATGGAGTTTGTAGCTGATCTAAATTAGAATTTTAAACAATTAAAAACCACTTGAGGTTTTAAAATAATATGATTCCATCATCGCAATATCGCTATGATACCGTCAAAGACTTCTTAACAAAACTCAAAACACTCATTGATGAATATGAAATAAAAATTAAAAAGTATCGCAGGAGAATTACCGCAATTGATGTTACAGTATACTCGGTATCTGGTATAATGGCCGGTGCTGGTATTATACTATCTTCAGTAACAATGGTAGCTCCGATTGCTGTCCCAATTGCTATTTCCGCGGGGACAACATTTGCTGGACTTGCAAATGCTATTACTAAAAAATATCATCGTGTTCTCAAGAAAAACTTAACGACTATATAGTAAAACATCAAGCAGTATCTAACGGTTACTCACAATTATCCTCGTTGATGTCATCATCGATTGATGATACGATAATTACCGAAGACGAATTCTCCGCGATGATACGTATTTATGATACTACGATTAAAAACGCTAGCGTTTTTTCATCTATTGCAAAATTAGACATTGTAAATAATAATAATGTCGCAAGAGATTCAACTACTTCAGCGGATAGCAGAAAATACCACTCCGCGGAAAACAAGCATGATATCAATATCGTCAACAAACCCTAAATTCAGTGTGAATTTTCCCTCGCCTGTTTCAGTAAAGGAAATCGCGTTGGCAAAATTACGAGTGTATCATAGTTGGCCTAATATCAGATCGGTTCCATTTGGCGGTCAGAGACCTAATAATTCTCTGGTGTTTGCATATAGGAATAAAAAAGATGACACTCCAGATTGGAACGTTGTTTCAATACCAACTGGGTCCTATCAAATTGAGCAAATTAATAATGAATTACAACGTAGAATAAAATCCATTACTAAAAAAGAATCAAAAATTGCGATAACAGTTCATGAACCAACACTAGCATCTACAATTGAAATAGGCTCTCCTGGGTACGTTGTAGATATTTATAACAGTTCAATAAGAACAGTATTAGGATGGCCCGAAGATCCACCTAGAAGTGCTGGTAATTCCACGCCCGAGCCTATAATTTCTGTTTGCGTCACTGAGGAAATAGGACCTGAAAATCCATCAAATGGATATAAAAAATTCGAGGATATAACTTCACAAAAAGATATCGAGTAAGAATCAATATGGTGAAGATGTGTGGAGAATTCCATTTTTTAATGATTATATCCCACAGAAGGTTGAAATTCTGGAATACATGAAACAAGTCCAACATTTGTAGATATTAAAAGATCACATCCTTGATAGAATGAATAATGATTTTTTGTCGTTATACCCTCGTTAAGATCTGGCTTTCTTACACAAGCTGAGTTACTAGTGTAGTCGCCGGGGTAATAAAATCATCGATGACATGGAAATATTTAATTCGAGGATTACTAATCTCTTCATGATGAAAATAGCCCGATTTCAAAGAACTAGCTCAGCTCAAGATTATAAAAAAAAAAATATAAATTAAAATCAAAATTATAATTTACCTGTATATAATGTTCCCGATTTAAAGAAAAAACTCAGAACTGCCATCGACGAAGGATTAATAAAATCTATTCAATCATGGAAAGATAGCCAGCCGAAGCCTATTATCCTCACTCATAATAATTTCCCCGACGGCGACGGTATAGACATATCGCACGAACAATGTCATATTTCATCGGTGATCGCACTTAATTTAACGTGTGATGTAATCGAAGGAAGTTATCAAATTAATATGGAACAATCAAATCAAGCCCGACAAGGTTACATTCTTTATTCATTTTCACCAACACCACCCCCCGTTTTTTTATTTGTTGAGAAACCGACTAATCCAGTCTATATGCAATGTCAAAATGATTCACTAACTAGAATTAATTTACACTCACCGATCAGTCAAATAATTTAATTGATCTACGGGGTGAAGTATCTATCGTTTAGTCTGTTTGTGAAAAGCTAACAAATAGCGGTT
>JAEAOA010000032.1:0-158925 GCA_016746295.1 Potamilus streckersoni | reverse complement strand
CATGCAGCAAACATGTAGCATAATGTCTCACCCATTCATATTATCCTGCCACCAGTCCTAACACTAACCTCGTAATGCTGAGCGCCAAACGAGGCAGCTCTTAGTACCATTTTTGCAAGTCTTTGGTATGAATCGGCCGGAGCTCGAACCCACAACCTCCCGCATCCGAGGCGGACGCTATAACCACTAGGCCACCGGAGCGATCGTTATCATTAGAAGACAACTGAATAAAAACTTGTCGATATATGTTCAGGAGTAGCTATAATAAAACGTTTATGCTGCGACGGTTATATTTGATGTCCGAGCGACACCATTTACACGTATGAAGATTTTAAAGATGGCTGCAATGGTGGTCATACTCGACGACAATTATGCATCATTTTCATTTAATATCAGAGTGACATCATAAAAAGTCTTTTGATGGAAATTCCATGATATGACCATCCATTCAGGAGGAACAATATTTTCGTGACTGCTGCTGTGGCGGTGCAAGTATTTGTTCATAAAGGAAGTCCGCAGATGATATACGTTTTCCTACCCCCTTTTCCCCTTGCCGCATTTAGATTATCCCCTTCCCCGGATGCGGACGTTCCTATCTAGCCTTATACATTACTTTATGGTTCATTCATATTTATTCTGTGGCACGAATCGTACTAATTGAAATTAACAAATAATTTATACTTACGATGAGTCATAAAAGACGTCCACATCACATACTGGAATACACGCAATAGACCTAAAGCAGCTGTTCAACACAGAATATCATAACGAAAAATACTACTTTGCGGATGTCCGCAAGGTACTTTACACCCCTCCCCTTGTCCGCATTTGAACAAACTTCCTTTCCCCCATCCCTGCGGACGTCCTTTATTGATGATTCCTAATGTCCTCAAAGCGGTAAACATTGGAGGAGGGATAGACCAGAAGTGAGAGAATTTATGTTGATACTCATGTCATGGACATAAATTTTCCTAAATGGCAACTTTGATCATTGGGCGAAAGGAGTAATTAAGCATTTCGAAAAATGAATTGTCGGTGTCCGAACCTGACAAGGATCCATGCAAAGTATGATGAGAATCAAGCAAGAGTTTGTAAATACATGCAAATAAAAATTATTAACCTACACCTTCAACTTTTGACGATGACGCAGACAACAGTGACTGCAATGTCTCACCCACACAAATGCTGGCTACGCAAAAATGTCATTGTAATTACATTTGCCATCCTCCTCTTACAGAGACCAAACGTAATGGACACCGACCAACACAATGTCAGACAGAGAGTACGTAAAAATATCCAGATCCTCCAAATGTGGATGATGACATCAACATTGTCACTGGTGTTACAGACCTGCCAACCCTGACGGATCCTTCTCATTAAGGAAGTTGATTTTTCCCCCGTAAATTTGACCTGTTTTCAGTAAGGTGTAAAATAAATATAAAACTGCTATATAGTGTGAAGCTAGAAAAGGTAATTAAAAGTTCGGTATTCTATACATGCAGCGAAAATATTGTGTTCAACTGAAGAGATTGTAAAGTACGTGTATAGATTATTTACCACTAGTACAGTTGCACAAACTCAAGTTCCAAGCTCTACATAGCTCAATGGTTTGTTGCTATCTCTCTACGGGACGTAATTCTTCTATTTTACCATTACACATGACGAAATCATATCTCCCGCCACGAGTCATGCTTAAATTGGCACGTGATGTCCAAAAACGTACTTGTCTGTTCCATCTTTTATTCACAAGAATTTGAATATTCCTTGTATTTTTCTTCAATTTTTACTATTATCACTTTTAAGAGGTTTATTTTCCCTTTTGTCTTAAACATGCATTGCTTGTTAGACGTCATTTTTAAACAAATTCTATAATCAACAGTTGGATCATGCAGGCGCCTCGCATGGACAAATATTGGCAGTTTGAAGAGTCTTAGGTGGCATTCACCAGTTATTATGTACTTTTGATAGAGTGATGTATGTAAGGTGAAATTGTTTGCATTTTAAAGATGCAGTGGAGAGAATGTTGGCATACCTATATGCTATTTGCATGTAATGAGGCTGAAATTTCTTTGGATATTGTACTTTTGGAAATTTTAAATGATCTTAGGACACTGCTAACTAAAATGACTTCTCCCTTGTGTTCCAAAAATCAACATGAATTTGTCTAAAGAACAATATTCTTTGCAGCTATTAAAATATGGAAAATGAATTTTGCCAAACTAGACAATACTAGCTTCTAAAAGTCCAATGAATGAATTACCAAATACATAAAATGTAAAAAAAATTATCGGCTCTTTTTTTTTTTTAACAGTTTGCATCTGAAGTTCGAGAAGTGAAAAGGAGCAAGTAGAGCTAGCAGTTTTTTTTTTTTTTTTAAAGGAGCACATCTAGAATATTGGCCAAGATGTATGCTCTCTAATCCATATTACACCCATCAATCATACACACCCCCCCCCCAGGGAATTAAAGGTTCTTTGAACAATACCTAAGATATACAAAGTCTTTTTTAAATAACCAGTATAGCCAGTGAGGAAACCCGGGGAAATTCATTTTCTTTAAAATTCTAACCCTATGCTAAATATGAAACTATAGAGCGCCACCAAAGGTGCTGCTGTAAAGTTAGTCTGGTTCCTTGACGAATTTCATTAATTTTACTATAACCGAAATCAAATCAAACACAGATGAACAAATTTTTCCAGAATTTTCGGCAATGATCGTATCTTTCGTAATTTTTGCTTTTATGCCATTAAGTCCGTATTTTAAAAGTAATTTTCATAAGACTTACGACAAAATTGTAAGAGTTGGCAGGTCTGGTGTTATGGCAAAAGCTATAAAGCATTTTTAAGTGCAAGCCAACCTCAATAAGACAAAACAACCAAATATATCACAAATTAAATTTCTGTATTCTTTCACAGCACACTAAAATTTTAAATAAATATGAAGAAATCAACAATTCTCTACTCATTCCCTAGCCTTATTACTGTTAATATCTGATTCAATTAATTTGTTCTAAAATGTTTCCAATATCCGTTTTTGCTTTGAAAACATTTATAATGATAGTAACAAAGTTTCTGGTAAATATTAATTATCTTGAGAAAACAAATTAAGACAGTGTTAGCCATTGGGACTAACATAAATGACAAACCAATTAAAAGTATGAACATTTTTTTTATTGCATCTATATTAACTCAACTATGATGAGCTGATAAATTCCATTATTTGTTGTTGAAATCATTGTTCATAAACTCAGCTTCTGAAGCAATTATTACTCTCCACCCCTAAAAAGGCATATTTTACTGGGAAGAAGACTGGTTTTGAGTTACTGGAGTGACAACTAGTATATTGTTGCTACAACTTATTACAAGGATATGCATCTGTAATTACTTGTTTTAGGGACTATAGCTTAAGTCAAACATCAAATGCATTCAAATTTACAATAATTATCTGCAGTAACCTTACACAATATATAATGTATAGTCTTTAACACTGAAAATTAACCATTGATTTGTTTAACACTATTCCAACCACAATGGTCAGAAAAAGGCCACCAAAATAATGCATATAAACATGGTCTATCAGAAAACTGGTGGGGGATATTCCAAATACTGAAAGGATTCAGCGAATTTTTTTAATGAAATTTTAATTATTCTTGTTACTGTGCAAGGGTCTGGTACTAATACAACTGCATACAATCATTCAATTCTAGAATGAACAGTAGCTGAAAAAAATTTGACCTAAAAAAGCTTAACCCACGTCAGTAAGCATGATATATAGGTCACAATGACTTACTTTTGTGATGAAGATGTAGCAGTTAAGAAACATCCATTCACAAAGTTTCATGGTTCCATGTGTAGCAGTATATATAGTGTACAACCCCCCCCCACAATTTGGCCATGAGCTAATGCATAAATGTTAATAAGAATGCTACAAAATTGTAAATATACATTTACAAAAATAAGCCCCTTTTAGTCCCCTCATGTGAGTAGATATGAAAACCCACTTAAAACTATTGCCTAAAACATAGAAAGATGGTGGATGTCAATGCAATGAAATCACAGTAACTATGGTGAATACCAGTCTTAACCTGTCTTTTTGATACAAAGCATATCAGAATCGATTTCATTGAAGTCTTTCATCAACTGCAGTTTGGAAATCTTGTGTGACATTAACAGCATTCTATGTCCCTTCCAACAACATGGTGGTATTGGCAGTGGTGGAGAGGATTAAAGACAAAAAGGTCACAACAACAGATGTTCTATTGGCGACTTTTGCTCATTTAAAAGATCTAGCTTCATCATAAAAAATATAAAGTCAACAAGATTGCCTGAAACACCAGTGAACTTACAACAACAAAAAAAATATAAAAAATATCAAATCATCTTACTTAATATTGGCAGTATACTACATGTATTTTGTTTACTTATTGCTTTTAGGGTATATCCTATGCTCCCAACACCTATGCAAGTTCTGCACATGTATAAACTAAAAGGACTAATTTTTTTTTTTTTTATTCTAAAATTTTTACAAACCTAACACACTTGCAATGCTCCCACCCCTTGAAACAAGAAGCATTGCATGAATTTAAAACATTTCATGTCATGACATGTCTTCGAAAAGTTAAAACTTTCAATAACCCATTAGGGTAATTAAGCAATTTCCACCTGAGGTAGACAAAGAAAAAGTGGTATGTTTGTATGTATTCGAATGTAGAGGACCCCATTATACATATACATGTACAAACACCAATCTAGTTGCATAATATTTCCCATATCATGCTAAAATCTGACCAATTTTCTTGACATTGTGGATAAGGTACAACTCTTTTACCAGCTGTTATTACCTTAGAGGTGAAATTCAATGTGCAGTTGTAAAACTACCATTAATATCTACAAATACAATGCAGTTATAATCTAATTCAGAAATGGGGGAAATAAAATATCCAGTTTTTAAAAAAAACCCCAGTAAATAACATCCTATGATGTTTCAAAGTTTGTATATACAACAATATCATTTGATTTTGCAAGCAGTTTTAAGCAGCCTCCCAGTTAGGAATCGCACACATAGTGAACACATGCCATTTTAATGTCAAATGCAATTACATATCTCATATTATTTACTAATATTACATGTATGTTGCATAATAATACACTTAATAGGCAAATTCATTCACCTATTAAAAATTTTATTGGTTTTATAAACAGAATATAAGAAATGTAGCAGACAGATTAAAGTTAACTGGCACATGTAGTTATTTGCAAATGAAGACAAGTCATGCCATCCAAAATTTGTTAGAAAAATTTTGTAGTACATAAGCATATGCACATGTACCAAAGTACACGACAGCACAGCAAGAATCTGGAGAGGTAAATCTTAAGTTCAGATTTTAAAAAATATAACAATATAACAGCAACCAAATTTGGTAGTGCTAATGATCATAATGAAATCAACTGCAGTAACAAAGTGACTGCATTTCTTGGCATTTAAAATTTGCTCAGCAGGATTCTATGTAAGTTGGTTTATCAAACATACACTCTTTCCTTCAATATAATAAAATTTATATTAAAACATATTTATGAATAAAAGCACAAACAAAAGACCAAAATATTACTTCACTGATAATAACATTTTCAAGGGCAACATAATTTAATGTTCATTACCCTTACAAGATACGATAAGTGGTAGAGACAGTATGGCACATGGTTAAAATTACTTTTAATCTAACAGTTATAAGGTGTAAATAAAGGTCAATTAAAATTATTTGTCTCCTATAGAAAAAAAAAAAAAAACAAACAAAAGAAAAAATGGATGATGTGTAGTTAAAAAAAAGACAATATATAAAATAGATTTTAAAAGATAAACTTATATTAACCTCAATGACATGTAATGACAGGGATATTTTGCTCAAAAGTCTACAACTTTTTCTTTATTATAAGGCACATTGAAATTACTAAGATGGCTGCACATGTGGGCATGCACCCTTTCAAATACATATATATTAACAAATCTCTGTGCACATGGAACCAGTTTATAAGATGCCATTTTCTTTGATCATTTCAAGCTACCATATTTCATTGGTAAATACAGAGTCAAACTGATAGTATATATATATATATATATATATATATATAAAGAAACCACTAATAAATTTAACCATTAATAGTCATCAATTTCAGATTTAACAGCTCTCTAAAGAACCATTTCCTATACCAGAAAGATTGCAGGACTCCCACCTTCCATATGACATTCAATAAAATAAAATACTCCAATGTAAGGTAACTAGGCTAAACATAGCCCATAACAATTCCTCTAGAGTATTATGCATCTACTGCTGCGACTATCAGTGCTAATTGTGCTATTCAAAATACTGTCATCCTCATGTGGGTTAGACTGCATTTTTCCATCTGTCTCACTTAACTCAGAATGTATAATGGAAATGACTTCTTTTTCTCCTGTACTGTCCCCCTCTATTAACTTCTTTTTCCGGATGAACCCTATACTATCTGTGACAGCATCATTCTGAGGTCTGCCAGGGGTTGGGGTACGAATTATCTTAAGGGATGACTCTGTTGCTATGGTTTTCATTTTTTTCCCAACTTTAAGCCTTTTTGACTTTACCTTGGCTGACTTATTTGCCTTTTGCTTTTTAGTTGATGTTTTCCTTTTTATAAGGCTACCTTTATGATTGTTTATCATATTTGGTGATTTTTGATCTACAGTTACATCTTGCAGAGTTTTCTCAACAGACTTTACTGAACTTGCTGAAGGACTGGATGGCTTAGATCTTTTACTGACTGATGGTGTTTGTTGCTTATCTTGCTTAGAAGGAGATATAGATCTTTTCCTTTTGGTAACTGATAATTTTTTGTCAACAACTGCTGTAGTGTCCTTGGGTGTGGTATAGCAAGATTTTCTTTTGACAGGTATGACAGTTACCTCATGTATAGTTTTCTTTCCAGGACTGGAGAGATTCAGACTTTTGTTGACAGATGGTGTTTGCTGCCTATTTTGCATTGGTGGAGAGGTAGTTAGCTCCTGTACAGTTTTCCCTGCAGACTTTACTGACTCTGGTGAAGGAGTATATGTTTTTGTAGAACTGGGGAGCTTAATGTTTTTGCTGATTGATGGTGTTTGCTGCTTTTCCTGCTTCCTTGGGGTGGCAGATTGCTTCCTTTTGACTAAAGATGAATTTTTGCCCTCAACAGAAAATGTGCTGATGTCAGTGGAATAGCTAGATTTTCTTCTAGATTTTGGTGGAGTTTGGAGAGTGAATAATTTTTCTGCAGGTGTCAGCTTTGTTTTCAGAATCTGTTGCTTAACTGGTGTCTTCACTTTATTTAATAATGGTGATTTTAAACTAGCTTGATGCTTGCCTGGTGTCTTAATTTTCTTTGGTGATGGAGACTTGACAGGTGATATTTTTCTTTTCTTGGCTGATGAGTTTGTATTCATCATTATGTATGGAGATTTACCATCTGATGCTGGACTCTTCACAAATGTTGGAGATTTCAAAGGTGAGCCTTTTTCTTTCCTAGGGCTTGAGCTTTTCCATTTTGTAGCTGGAGTTTTGTAAACTTTATTGGCCGACTTGTTATTTAAAGCAGTTTCACCTATTCTAGTATCTGGAGTCTTAACTTCAAATACAATGACTTCTATTGGAGAAGTCGGCTTAAGGATATTCCTCCTTTTGGGAGTTTTGGAAGCAGCTCTTACTGATGGGGTCTTTGAGGCTTTCCTAGATGATTGTCTACTAGCTGGGCTAGATAACAGAGATTCTTGATCACTTCTTGCTTTTTTTGCCGCAGGCAAATAGTCAGGATCTGGTGAATTTGAAACTAATCTGGTTTTTCTTTTCTTTGTTGAAGAGCCAGGACTTTTTTTCCCTGCTGGTGGTTTTATGATGACTGTGTCTGACGGTGAGTTTGATGACACCTCTTTCTTGTTAATGTCAGCCTTCTCAATCACTGATGTTAATATAGTATTCTCTATTCTATGTTTCAAATACACAGATGACCTTGATGTTCGACGAGTATGTGTGACAGGAGAGGAATTCTTTTTGGAAGTTTTTCCAGGAACTATCATAGATGTTCTTTGGGATGTAAATCTGGGAGACTTCTTTGTTTCAGGAACTGTCGAGGATGTTTTCTGAGTAGCTCTTGCATGTGTGCCTCCTTCCTTTGGTGGGGAAAAGGAAAGGTTGACCATATTCTTTGCTCCAGCCTTTTGATATATGGAGGACCTGCGAGCCCTTGTCTTGACACCAGGTGGAGAAATTACAAATGGGACAGGCACTTTGAATCGACCATTTGGCGTCTGCTTTGAATCAATATCCTGTTTCTGGGGGGATTTTCTGCCTTGATAGATTGATGTCCTAAAACACATAGTTAAATTTGTAATTAACACAATCATGCAAGTCACATTTTTGTTTAGTATACCAAGACTTTCAGTTTTTCTTTAAGAAACACATTCAGAAAAGCTAAAAATGTGACTTTCTGGTTAGAAATGTAGTAACTGTATCTACCTTGATGTGAAAGATACTGGTATTCATTTGATTTCCATGCAAAACATTGTTGAATTTCATTACTCTATTTAATCACTGCCAATAAGTACTACTTACTCAGAATCAATAACTGGCTAACACTGCACAAAATTCCATATTTATCATATTCTACAAACAATTCTGGGCAATTATGACATTTAAATTGCCATTTCCGCTGTTCAGCAAGCGTGACAACAAATTGTAATAACAACTTCAAGAATACCTGCAGTTTTCACCAATACGAGCTACATGTACCTTCTGTTTCTGGTCTGTTTCAGTGCTGAATTTGGTGTCTTAAAATTAACCTGTGCACCTGATATCCATTCTGGAGATTCAACAGGAGATATAATTTCAGCACTAGATGAGCTGCAATATAAAAAGATATAAAAATCGTGAATCAAATGAACAAACTGTACCAAATCATTATGAAAAGACAGCATGGATTAACTTATTAATATGCATTGAACATGGACAGTAGATACCTTTGAGCCAATAAATGTTTTCAACATTAATTCATTAATAATGAAATAATATTTTAAGTACAACACAAAATTTCACAAGATTTGTAAATCTACAAATAAATTTATAAGATTTCAAGTACAGTAGCAACTACATATGGGTCATTCCATATCAAGTGGGCCAGATTTGTTAAAGTTGGAAACTCAACCCCCTCAAAAATATCTGGGATCGATTTTCAGAACTTTTTTCTCCGCATTTCTAATTGGGCTAGACAGTTCAAAATCAAAAATCCTACCAAACTTTTTGTGTAGATCATGAATCTAAAATCATTTTGAAGCTATCATGCATGGCTGCCACATTATATGGTCACAAAACCTCTATCAACAAAATATTGGGCATGTAGTGAAGTAATGGATGATATTCCATGATAAATCTGTAAAAAGACTTGTATCTTTGTTAGATTTTCAAATTTTTTTGCATTAAATATTGTTCCAGAGCAAAAACTTGTGAATTTCCCTCTTATTCCCTTTGAGTTACCCAGATTGATTTACCAAAAAACTGATTGAACCCATCGTACAGATATACCATGAACTTTGAAAAATCAAGAACATATCAAGATGATGAGAACCATAAACAATTTTTTTTGATATGTTGGAGGCACTGAATTGAAGTCTAAATCTCCTCAGTTTCAGAGTTTTAGGAGGTAATCTACAGGGTTTCCTGTCTGTTTGAATAAGTGGGAAACTCACAAGTTTTTGCTCTGGAAACAACTTTAAGCCAAAAATCAGAAAATCTAATGAAGATAGAGGTCTTATTAAAAATTAATCATGGAGATTCATCCATTGCCACACTACATGCCCAATATTTTGTCCGTATCAATTTGCATGTGGATGCGACTGCTGCAAAATCCTGATGGAAAAAAATTATACATTGCTTGGGATAGGGTTTTTGCAGCCATATAACATGGCAACCATGCAAAATAGTTTCAAGATGATTTCAGATCCTTAATCTACACAAATGTTCTGTAGGATGTACGATTTTCAGCTGTCCAGCCCAATTAAAAATGTGGAAAAAGTTGGGAGAATCGACCCCAGCTACATGTTTTATCAAGTTATCAGTGGCACTTTTCCAGAAAGCTGTACTTCAGTCAATTTTTGAACTACGAGCTTAATACTTTGTATGTCTTCATCCCTACATATGTACTTCAACGCATATATTTTAGATTTTTTTAGGAGGATGAATTTTCACCACTGACCCACTTGATATGAAATGATCATATATGTTAATACAATCATATATCTCTAAAGAATGACAATGGAAACAGGTGACTGAGTGTAAAAATACTATATAGTAACACTTAACGTGGCACCTACATGCTTTGATATCGTGAATACAAAATAGCAACTTGTCTGACTGATATCCAACTTACTCATTATTCAAACATTAACACATATAAAATAGTCAAGAAGCATGGATGTACTTGAGCAGATCTCAAGTGTACTAAAAGCTCAGTGAAGGAATGGAACTAATGTTTTTTATATTTGCTTCAATACACTTGTTTAAAAATGTTCAGACTTGATTTTTATAGGCAAATTTCAAGCATTAAGCATGCATTGCAGGACAGACTTTAATCATTTTCTTTAATCAAGTCTTACTTAAGTAATGAAGCTGATTTTCTTAGAAGAATGCTCTTTTTGAATTATTGATATTGTTATCAGTAAAATCAACTTATTAAACAATTACAAAGTGTTGTTTATTATAAAACAACTATTTTACAGAAGCAACATTTATAATTAGAATAGAAGACATAATAAAACTTCTTGTTTTACCTGGCTTCTCTTCTATTAGGAGTTCTTCCCATTCTGCGTGTCATAGCCAACAGAATTTCAAAATGCAGTAACTGGAAATGATAATAATAATGATTTAGTACAGCGCCTAATATTTAGAAACTCTTAAGTGCTTTACAATATTAGATAACACATAAAAACAAACACAATGACAAGATCACAATAACATACACAATTAAATTACACAACATAAACATCCTGACAATATTAAACATTATATTTTAAAGTTTGTGTTTAATGCAAGTTTTATTAAGAACAAGTTATAAGAAAACAAATTCTCTTGTGAGATTATGACAATGATATGCGGTGGTTTAACAAAAGCACACGTTTCTATATTATGTTATTTTAAGATTTAACTTTAAAATGCAATTATATAGATCAGAAACTTGAGACAATGCTAAGTTGTGGAATTCGGGAGATGCATTGTAAGGTCAAAGTATTTTTGTATTTTTTTTTTTTTTTACTGGTCTTGTATTTATCAAATTATGGGAAAAAGTTGCAAAGCAGATATTTAATCAATGTTTAAAATTAATACATGTACGTAGACAAATATGTATATCATAAATTTGCAATCTTATCATGGACTGTTGACGTGAAGCTATATAAAATAAGTGATTAAATTACAAAAACCACTCTTTCTAAAAATAGATACACTCACCACTGTGTTGATTTGGTTGGAAAGAGAGGTTTAATTGATATACTGACTATAAAGGAACCAATTCTGTAACAAAGAAATGAGGACACTTGTGCATTTACTCTCATATACATGGTACATGGTTGTATCAAAGGCGTTTAGAAATCTTTGCAAGTGCCATAAATATGAGCTTGTAAAAAAGTAAATAAAATTTAAAAAAAAATATAATATATTTGATTAATGGTAATTGAATAAGAATTTTTACCAACTTGCAATTACAATAATGTAATCTAGTTACTCAATTAAATTTTGTTTCATTGCATTTGTTGTTATTATGTTGAGTCATATGGTTGAAATAATTTTAAAAAATTGTAACAGAAAATAAAGTATTGCTTAAATCAAATGTTAAATGCAAATATAAATACTGGGAAATAGATGGCATAATTCAATTCAATAACAGAACACATTATATATATATATATATATATATATATATATATATATATATATATATAATGCATTCTTTGCTATACATCCACTTCTCCTTGTTGAGGTCTCACTTCTCCCTGTTCTGTCCAAAAGGAGAAGTCAAGCTTGACCCCTGCTTTGTGCTACTATGATGAAAATATATAAAATTCTGTTTCGAAATGAAACATCAATATGCAAATATAGTAATTTGCTTTTAATATGATCTGTGAAGAGTGTTTTCAAATTTGTTTTTTATAAATTGAGATTTTATTATCCATATTTACATATTTTCCTTACATAATCAGTTTGAAACCGTAAATGAACTTGCAATGGTGGACATGGCTACATATATGATATGCCACTTTATTAAACTGTATTCCTAAGTAATTGTGCAAATAGATTCAGGAAAATATATAAACAAAACAAAGTTTAAATATTATGTGATAAGACATTTAGCCTAAATTTTTCACTGGATCAAAGATTGACCTCTGCTGTTAATAGCTTAAATAGAAGTCAAAATAACTAGTAATAGAGAGTAAAATATTGTTCAGTGTTTTATACATTTTTACACACATTACTACATGCAGCTGGCTACAATTCTGTGCAGGACTTCTGGAGCATGACAGTGGTTATACCAACATGAATGTCTGGTTTTTTTGTTTTTTGTTGTTTTTTTTCTTCTGACAGTTGGTCTAGGCAGTGGTCATTATACAGCAGGTTTTTAAATGCAAACAATTGGGACATGAGTAAAAATATGAAATTCCGAGTATGAAGGGACTAATCAGCCATGTACCTTAAGCACATAATTCTGCGGTTTTGATTTGTCTCGAACTTTTTTTTTAAACTACAGAGCCTATTAGGCCCCTCTCTCACACACACATTACTGAATGCAACTACACAGGGGCTCGTATCATTGTTGACAACTTACCGGTCATACAGATACTATACAATATAATGTATAGTATCTGTATGACCGGTAAATTGCCAGGAACGATACGAGCCCCTGTGAGCAGCTATGATCTACTTTTTGTAACCCATCAGTAAATGACCTCTAGGGTTACAGATCACAGCCAAATAATTTAAATGAACCATATAACATATATATGGCCCGATTAAAATTTGAAATGTTGAATTCGCGCGTTTTGAACCGTTAATAGGCCAAAGCGAGGAGGCCACAAAAAAAGTAGCTGTACTTTATCAATTTTGAAAAGTACTATTTACGCAGAGTTTTAATCGCAGACATAAATGTGCATCAAAAGTAAATATCGCAAATGTCAGGTATAAAGCTTTAACAATTTTACCTTTTATCTTCACATCCGGCGAGGGAAAATAGGACCTTGCCTATGACCTTAGAGTATGTGACGTATTAATGTTTTGTATTTGTATGAACCAATCAAAATTACATATATCCCCTACTTTTGAAAGTGTGGAAACGTTAATATATTCATACCCTACTACCAGTGCTACGCCACGCGCTCTTGTTATTGTTTTAATTTCAAAATTAATCACATATTTTATTAATTATTTAGAATTTTAAAAGAGATATGCATTTGGTTTTATTCAGAATAGAAACATACATATAAGGTTATAAATAAAATTATTAATTCGTTGTTCACTTTAGAACTATTTTGTTATTATGTTAATAATAAGGTCAGTTAACGATTTACTCCTAATTGAAAATCGCGCGGCACAGCAGAAGTAGAGTACCGTTTTTTTCCGCTTTCTAGGTCAAATTTTGTGAAGGTTTACGACGATTTCATCGATGTAGGGTCTCGTTTTGAAAGGAATCTTGTGATTTAAATAAGGTGAGTTGCAAATTTGGATTTTCTCCAGGAAACAACCTTCTATTTCTCAGGATGCGGTAATATGCAATCTCCATTGTTTTCTAAGTCCCTGCATCTTTATCTGCAATGACTGTTTCTTCAGCTCAGTCTTAACTGTTGGTTAGTATTTTTATTAATGTTATAAACAGAAGTTTTCTTTGAACTTTTTACTTTTAAACATTTATTTTTTCCGATAGCGAGGTGCATTGGAACATTGGATCCAGAATGTTTTGAATATTCCCGCTGCTGTCCGCCATAATTAAATTGCTCAATGTTTGGAACCGATGGGTTTTAAGGGGGGGGGGAATGACCGCCAAAATAAAAAATCATGTAACTTGAAATAAGGATTAGGTACATAACTCATGTGAAAGGACAGTATCATAACTTAAAGCATTATTGATGATTTGTATTTTTTTAATATAAAAATTAAAATGGTCGGACCATCAACTTAAATGTATGTTCTTCTGTGCGATCCAGGTGGATTTTATGATTTAGTTTTACTGAACCTTAAAAGTCCATAAAACTTTGTCATCATCGTTTTGTCTTTTGCAATTTGGAATGCAGTATCACGTAGGGTCAGTTCATTTCGATCAAACTAAACTTAATAGGAATTGTAAGTAATTTTCTAATCGGCATGCCGCATATGCAATACACAATAAGTTGAGTGAGATTTGTGCAACAACTTTTAAAGACATCAGCGACAATGTAACGAAGATTGGTAAATGTGCTTTTTTAAGACCTAGTGATCTTTTTTAGCTTGAGCATGTATTTTTTTAACTAATGGTTTATTTGGTTATTTAATTGGTTTATTTTAGCTTTAAATCAGAAGAATATTTTGTCAGGCTATTTGAGTGTCAAGAGTCCCACTCCACCCCCATTAAATGGTAGGCCCTTTATGTAGGGATAACAGGTGAAAATTTAAATTTCATCTCGGGATCATAAGTATGGTATTTTTGTGAAGGTCAAAGCATCAGAAATAACAAATTAGCTACTAAAATATAATCCTTTGCATAGCTTTTGCATATAGTAGGTGCAAAAGACCTATTTTATTCTCCAGAAAAATGATTTTTTGCCAAGAAGTGAGCATTTTTTGTAGTGTATATCATGAATACAAATCTGGTAATGGGATGATTGTTTTTTTGCGTTAATTTTTTTTATCAAGCCATTAGTGAATATAACCAGACTAGCTTTGGGACATAATTTGCAAAAATATGTGATATATAAGGACATTTTTAGGAGATGTGCCTTTGCCAATCTAAAACTTGCAGTTTTAATTACTTAAGTATCCAATCTAAATCCAAATGATGTGAAAAGCTTGTTTAAAATGATGCTGAAGATTATTATACACAGGCAGTCATGTCTCTGAAATGAAATAACGTAACTCACCAAATAAAACCAACTGAATACTAGGCAGTGAGTAGGGAAAATGCATTTTAAAGATACTTGTCAGTGAACTGAAATTAATCATAAACATGCATTTAATTTTTTCAAAAGACATTACTAGTTTCCATGTTTTATCAATGAAAGATAACAAAGAAAATTGATAAGGAGAAAAACCACATGACACCTTATAATGATGATAATAACAACAATGATTCTTAATGAAAAAATTGCACTTTTTATCAGGGTGTATGTTTTTTTTGTGCAATTGCAGGATAATTACCACACACTCTTAATATCATTTGGGAAATACTATAATTAAATGCAACAGAAATGATTAGGTAATCAAATCAAATTAATAATAAATCATTTATGTTAAGGAAATGCTCCTTAAATTATGGATAATTATAATAAGGTATTAATATAAAATCAAAACTTTCACTGCAACTGCAAAATTATGTTTGTAGTCACAGAAATTAAGATTGAGAAATCATTTGACTTCTTTTAGGGTGGGTGTTGCTGTTTGAAATTCTTATTCCAGTTTTGATTTACCATCAGATGACTTAAATTTATATATTTGAGAGCTTCGCTAGAAGATTAAAATAGGAAAGGATAATCAGTGAGTATATTTAGTAGTTGCATGAAATTTGTACTGAGATACAGACATGCAGATATGTAGTACATGAACAATAACTCCATTATACTCATCCTCCTGAGGCAATCTTATATTCATTATTCTTAACTACCTCATCAGCATATGGTCCAGTCATATTCAGAAGAGTAGATAACCCATCACCAGTGTTTCTAGTTAACAAGCTGTCAATTGTCCAAAAATTAGATTTAAATGTTACCTTTTGTTTCTACTAATCTCAAGAAAGTGCAGTTACAAGTTTTAATATCAATCCAAGAGCTTTCATCGCTGCTAAATTTAGACATTCTTGTATATCAGCTAGAACTGATCGTTGAACATCATTTTTTTTTTTTTTTTTTTGTGCCATAGACATCTTGAAGGAACTCTTAAACCCTTTCATCACTGCGGACCGCAAATCCGGTCGGGGGGAGTAAGTCCGTAAACACTATGGACCGACTTTTCGGTCTAGGGCAGTGTTCTTTAACGTTATAGTACCGGACTAAATAACTTTTGGGGTACCTCTAATAACTTCCATCTTGTAATGTAGATGTTATATTTGGATGATCATATGAATTTAGCTTATATACAACTAGAAATATTGAACAAAGAAAGAACTTTTAACGTGTTTTCCGAATGCTGAAATTTGTATCCAAAATGGCGGCGTTTGAAGAAATTTCAGAGGAGTTATTGCAGAATTTAAATAATTTCGACCAGGTAAATTTGGATGCAAATGAGAGAAGACATATGGAGAGACAATGGAATGCATTTGTGGATGACAGTGATGAAGATGCGAGGACTTTGAAAATTTTGAACCAGAGGAATTGTACGCTCCATGATTTTGTTTGGACGAAGCCCAAAAACCAAAGAGATTTGTTTCAGTTTTCTGACAGAATTGGGCACACCCGAGTGTTTAATGGCTCCAGGAAAGCTTCTGAATATTTTCAAATTCTATTCTAGTACATCTAGGGTCAATTGAACAAGTTTTGAGAACTTTCTAAGTATTCTAAAAGGTAATAAAATAATTACTTGCATTTTACCTGTTGTGTTACTTGTTTGTACCAGCATTTTAACAGTTGTAATAGTTACTTAGTGTTGAAACTCTATGCCTACAAAGTTACTTAAAACAAAATCACAATTTATGACCTTGGCAAAGCCCAGAGCAATCACTGCTACTGATTCCTTTCCGGTTGTTGATGTATAAATATTGCCTGCAAACTCAAAATCAAGAGACTTGGACAAAATGCCATTTACAAATTTAGACAAGTACTTTGGGTTAATTAATTTCAAGGAGATTCAGAACTGTTTTAGAACTTTGCTAAACTTGCTAGAACTGATAGTTCGGATGTGACTACTGCTAATTGTGTAAAAGTATGTCTGGGCTAGTGGGAACAGCAACTTCTGCTGATAGGACTCCTATTTTTACTAAATTAAGATACCTGGACTGTTTTAAAATCTTAGTGAGACCACTGAACATTCCAAGGAATTTGGATGAGCACACATCTAAATGATATATGACTAATCACAGTTTAATGGGTTTCAAATTTTAAAAAATGACTGAAATAGGCTAATGAATGTCTACATGACCTATACTTTTCCTAAAAGTTGTTTTAAAAAAATTTAAAAGTTGATTCTTTTGTTAGTGAACACTATAAAAAAGTAACATTTAAGTTTTTAAAGTTTTGCTGACATTGTCAATTTAAATACAGGTTTGACAAATAAACTGCTTTATTTCTTTTTTCAGGTTGAGCAAAAATGTTGTTTGCAAAGATCGTCGTTATAAAAAGAAATGGCAGTGATGGAGCCCATTTCCCCCTTACAGCCACATCTTGCTTGTTTGGAAGGTAACTGACATTGCTATCTCTTTGTAACATCTCTTGTAGTTGCTATTGGGCCCATGGAGTTTGATGTTTACATGTGTTATGATCAGGGGTTTAACTTTAGTAACTATATCAGGTAAAACACAAGCCGTTTAGGTTTTCAACATAAATTTATTTAACCCTTTCATCACTGCAGACTGCATAACCGTTCTAGGGGAACTACATCCGTCAACATTATGGACCAACTTTTCGGTCTAAGACGGTGTTCTTCTTTAACGTTATAGTACCCGACTAAATATCTTTCGGGGTACCTCTAATAACTTCCATCTGGTAATGTAGATGTTATATTTGGATGATCTCGGGAGTTTAGCTTGTATACAACTAGAAATAACAAAGTAGGAACTTTTAAAGTGTTTTCCGAATGCTGAAATTTGTATCCAAAATGACAGCGTTTAAAGTAATTTTAGAGGAGAGTTTTCAGAGGATTTTAATAATTTCGACCTGGTAAATTTGGATGAAAATGAGAGAAGACATGGAGAAAATGGAATACACTTGTGGGTGAAGTGATGAAGATGACATTGAAGGTTTAGAACCAGAGGAATTGTACGTTCCGCATGGTTTTGTTTGGACGAAGCCCAAAAACCAGAGATTTGTTTCAGTTTTATGACAATTGGGCACACCCGAGAGTTAGATGGCTTCAGGAAAGCTTCAGATTATTTTCAAATATTCTATTCAGATGAAGTTTTTTGAAACATTGTCCATTTAATGTACTTAAATGTGACGATCAAACGTGGCAGAGACGATAATAGGTATGTGGACAGGTCTCACCTTGGAGATCATTTTCGTTCATTTTATAGAATTTTATATATTATGGACACCATGAAAGAAAGACTTGTGTTGCTACTGTTTTTATTCACTAGTACATCTAGGGTCAATTGAACAAGTTTTGAGAACTTTCTAAGTTTTCTAAGAGGTAATAAGATAATTACTTGTATTGTACCTGTTTGTACCTGCATTTTAACAGTTGTAATAGATATGCACATGTTATTGAATTAGTCATAAAATTTGATTTTTAACCTTGATTTTGATACCTAATCCAGCCAGATATCTTTAACATTGGCAAAGTTATGTTGTTTCAAAGTCCACAAGTCATTTTGCTTTACAACAATTTAAAGTTACTTAGTGTTGAGGACTCTATGCCTACAAAGTTACTTAGTGATGAAAGTGTTAAATAAAATGTAAAATGGACCAAATTGAAAGATTTATGAATCTCTAGAATGTGATCCTAATTATGTATGATTAGTTTCTCATTACACTCAGAAGTTGTTCTAAGTGATTAGAATGAAGCGTGTAGTGGATATGTGTTAAAAATTATATTTTATGTACACTGAAATTTCACTTGTCATCTCATTTGTAAACTTAAACTCCTGTGAATACCGCTCAAAGATGCAAATATTTTTCATGCTCTTGAATTGCCTTTCTTTCTTAACCGATAAAAATCCTGAAAATTCTCCGTCAGTTTGTCAAGTAAAAAGTCTTCTTCAACTGGCTGATTCCCCTCAATTCGCGTAATTTTTGGATATAAATATCTTCACTATTTCTGCCGCTGTCGAAATCAAATTTTTCATGCGTGTTTAGCAGTGTTCACTCTATGTAAGCTAACATTTTATTGGTTCAATTGCCTGCATAATTAGGAAATGGTTTGAAATTAGCCAATGATTTGCGACAATTTAACTCGTGTTGGAGAAAAGCCATGGCAAATACTGCCTCGATATGCCCAACACATCCATCACAAATTCCTCTCTGACTCATACAAACATTGCATATAAATGAAAGAATAACAATGAGTGTATTTCAGACCTGCCAACCCTACTGAAAAGATAGGAAAATCCCGATTTATGGGACAATCTCCTGATTTCCTTTTACAACTCCCTGAAAAAAATTTTTTTAATACAAGAACATCATTTTCAGTTTCCTTGTTTCTGTGTCTGGTATATTCCTTAGTACTTTTCCTTATCCAGTTTAATTTCCAGCTTTCATCCGCCAATACAAAGTGAATGCCTCACAGTGTGGTTCTCTTTATCTGACTATCCGCAAATCTCAGCATCATAATTGGTTAAGTTTCTCAGCAAGAAGGGAAAGAAAAAAAAGGAAGTAAATGATGACTTATCACTAGCTTAGAAAAAGAAATGGGTTAAAAATATAGGAGGGATTGGGAGAAGCTGTTTGCTTTCATTCATCCATTGACTTGTGGGACCTATCATGCATTCTGCCACTGATGCTTGGCTCTTTACACATTCAATTCTGCATCAGAATTGTTGATTTGGTACAGAACTATACAGGTTATAAGTGTTTGTTCCTTCCATCTGATTGGAGAAAAAGGACAGGTCCTTAAACGATACTACAGATTGTTTAGTAGGGGCCCCGAGTGGCCGAGTGGTCTAAAGCGCTGTCCGTTACAGATCACTGCCATCTCACCTCTGTCTGCGTGGGTTCGAGTCTAGGATTCGGCGAATGTGGATAAGTGAGAAAGCTTGCCAGTAGCTTCTCGTGGGTCGGTGGTTCTTTTCGGTGATTTTCCGGTTTCTTCCTCCACCATTAATACTGGCCGCCATGAATAGCCTATCGTGTGCTGAAAAATGGTGTTAAGCCCAACAACAAACAAACAAACAAACAGATTGTTTAGACACATCTACAATGCTTGCATATATAAGTTATCCTTTAGTGGGTTGCTCTCAGGAAAGAAAAAGATGGATTTGGCCAACTGTTGTTTCCAACCCTTGGGAGAGTAATGCTATTAATATTTTCAATACTGCACAGCAACAGCAATACTGAGAGATCATTCCTAGTGGTCAGAAAAACAACCAGCTAAAGAGGTCAGCATTAACCCTGGAAGTTAAACAAGAATAATATGCAAACCATAACCCAAGGATAAATAAATGATGAACTTTTGTAGAAATGCAAATCTGCAGCATACAATGGACTGAAATAACAAACAACTTTATCATGAAATATACACCTTACTCTTGTACCTCCTGATTTTTTACTCTGCCTCCCGATTTTTAATGGTGATTTGGGGGTTAATTCATGATTTTGATGTTAGGTATTTTCATTATATGTCCAATTGCATTTTCAGATAAATCTTTTTCACTGGAATTTCTCACACAATTAAACTTTGCGTTTCAACATAACTCGGTTGTTAGCAAATGTCCTTTTCTGACCTTCAGGTTTTAACCCTTTCATTGCTAAGGACCAGAAAAACGGTCATTGGGAAGTAAGTCCGTAAACACTATGGACCGACTTTTCGGTCTAGGGCAGTGTTCTTCTTTAACGTTATAGTACCCGACTAAATAACTTTTGGGGTACCTCTAATAACTTCCATCTTGTAATGTAGATGTTATATTTGGATGATCTCGTGAGTTTAGATTGTATATAACTAGAAATATCAAAGTAAGAACTTTTAACGTGTTTTCTGAATGCTGAAATTTGTATCCAAAATGGCGGAATTGGAAGATATTCAAGAGAAGAGTTATCAGAGGATTTGAATAATTTCAACCTGGTAAATTTGGATGAAAATGAGAGAAGACATATGGAGAGACAATGGAATGCACTTGTGGGTGACAGTGATGAAGATGACATTGAAGGTTTTGAACCAGAGGAATTGTACGCTCCACGTGATTTTGTTGGACGAAGCCGGAAAACCAAAAAAATTTGTTTCAGTTCTCTGACAGAATTGGGCACACCCGAGTGTTAAATGGCTCCAGGAAAGCTTCTGAATATTTTCAAATATTCTATTCAGATAAAGTTTTTGGAAAAATTGGCCATTTAACAAACTTCAATGCGACGATCAAACATGGCAGAGGCAATATAGGTGTGTGGACAGATCTCACCTTGGAGATCATTTTCATTCATTTTATAGAATTTTATATATTATGGACACCATGAAAGAAAGACTAGTGTTGCTACTGTTTTTATTCACTAGTACATCTAGGGTCAATTGAACAAGTTTTGAGAACTTTCTGTTTTCTAAGAGATAATAAAATAATTACTTGTATTTTACCTGTTGTGTTACCTGTTTGTACCTGCATTTTAACAGTTGTAATAGATATACACATGTTATTGAATTAGTCATAAAATATGATTTTTTTTACTTTGATTTTGACACCTAATCCAGCCAGATATCTTTAACATTGGCTAAGTTATGTTGTTTCAAATTTCACAAGTCATTTTGCTTTTACAACAATTTAAAGTTACTTAGCGTTGAGGAGTCTATGCCTACAAGGTTACTTAGTGATGAAAGGGTTAATGAAATAGTGAAAAGCTTTGAGTTTAGTCTAGTAATGTTTTGTTTTTGCTGGCTGAGATGGTTGTTTCTTTCTTTTTTTTTTTTGCTCATTGTTAGATATACACTGTATCTGTATAGATTTTTGATATTTTCCTGAAGCCTGGTCAGTAGTCATTGCACCTGATATTTCATCTGAGCACAAATGTCAACACCTAGTATCTTTTCTATGAACTGGACCTCAGCAAGAGTCAAATTTTAACAATCTGGAGAAAATACTTATTCTAATTGGAAGAAGTGAAAAAAGCAAGCTACATGTAAAATGGTGGTTTAGACTGGTAAAACAAATTTAGGGTGTTGTAAAGGATATGAAAAATTTCAGAAGCGATTTCATATGCTAATTCATATACATGTAATCTTTAAATGTTCATGTTGAACCAGAGAAGTATTTCTTTCTTGATGTATACTTTTGTTGTCAAATGAATGCATAGAATAATTTAGGAAAAAATATTAATAAAGTATGGAACTTAAGTGCAGTGATTGTGGTTATTTTTCATTAAATAGTTCAGAACTTGACCTTGAAAACTGGTTATTTTATACAAACTTGTCTTGAGCGCCCGGTTTTTGTTGGCAAAAGGGGCACACTCTAAGCAGGTTTTACCATATTTTCTTTCGCTAAGTTTGTAAGTTGTCCAGTGTAAGTGTATGTTGAGAATCACTTGCCTACAGTGGCATGTATTTAATTAAAAAATCGTGGAGGTTCAAGAAAACTTTGTATTTGTGTAAGATGTAAATTACAACAAATAAATTCTGCAATAGTTGCTGCGGTTTTGCCAACTTTGATGCAAATGTTAATGTTAGCAATTTTGGTAAAGTAAAATGCATTCATTATTATGTGAAAGGCTGGGAGTAAGGTTAAAGAATTGTGCCAATTTAATTTGAAAATCAGAAAAGAATTGATTTTTATATGTTGTAGGATTGTGTATTGTTTTTAATGAATTTAACTGCTCTTAAAATTCTCAATTCTGAGTAACTGTTTTGCTTTTAGGGGCAATGAATGTGACATAAGGATACAGATTCCTCAAGTATCAAAGGAACACTGCAGAGTAACTGTCAATGAAGATGGTGAGGTGAGTATTCTAAAAATAATTAGTACAAGACTATTGATGAGCTAATTGCTTAATATCCTTAGTCTTTACAATTAATGACTAAAACTGAAATTAGGCTAATGCAGGTGGAAAATGTCCACCTGCTCTCCATCTGGTAACTTTAAGAATTATAATACAGCAATTTGAAAAGCTTAGTGATTTCTGGTTATAAGTAAATACCATGTTTTAAAAACCAGTCAAATGCAATAGGAAACACATTTTTTTTTGCCCGATATGTTGATACCATATTTCGTGCCAGCATCATTTGCAATTTAGGCTCCTGTGATTAGAGCATTTGCATCAAAGGTGGGAGGTTGCAGTTTCAAACCCTGTCCGAATTGTACAAGATACGTTTAAAATAATTACTAACAATTGCTTCATTATGCGCTCAGCATAAAGGGTTTAGTGCTATGATTGGTGGGTGTGATGTCAGGATAATGTGACCGGGTGAGACATCATGTAACATTAAAAATTCCAATACACACATGCAATTTTAATTTGCAAAGCAAGTTTCTCCATTCTATGAAACCAGTTTCTACTCCCTATCCATGTCTCTTTTGTTGCTAGACATCACAAGAAAATTAGGGAACTTCATCCAAAACAAATGTTTCTTACTGCTTGGTTTTGAAGTTACAGTAGACAGGTCTCCTTTATTTAACATGGTGGGAGGGGTACTAGTGTCTGGCAGCACACCTTTGTTTTTGTCTTATTGAACAAAGCTAGAGATTTGCCAATTGAGGACTACTGGCCTGTCTCATGCATATCTCCTGCAAGGTGAACATCCATATTGCAATAATGCCAGTATCCACCAACAATGGAACACATTTTGGTCCAGTGTGATAGATAATTTTTTTTAATCTCTGCACATTTTACTTGCAGTTTTTAAGTTCTTTAGCTGCATTAGGTCAGTAAACTCATATTTTTAAGTTTGGAAATTTGTATTTTTTGTCCTTGGTTTCTATTTATAGCAGCAGTCTGGCTTACAACAGAACAGACTGGTTTTCTAATTTTTCATCTTTGCTCACATTCTTTGTTATAAATCATAAGATAGAGAACCATTCTGTAGGGGTTTTTTTTGGCTAAAATGATTTGAAGATAAGTGATATGCACAATACAGTGTTCCATTCTAGGGTAGCTTCACGCCCATTGCAGGCTGTGTGGAAAGGATTTAAATATTGGTCTTAGTGTAAAACAAAGACGCCTTAAATTAATAGTCAGATGCTACATCCCTTTTTGTTTGTACCCACTATGGATTTCAATAAAACATTTTAATGTGATAAAAAATTGCACATTTGAATGCCAAAAAGACATTTGAATCGTTGATTTCTAATTTCTAGCCTTATGGACCAGAATGGCAGTAATACTGGTGTCCCCTAGCACCTTTCTTTTTTTAGCGGACTTTACATACTAACACAGCTCAATATTCTGTACACTTTGGGCTAGTTTATTTCTATCAAACAACATAATGACTTAATTCATCCTATTTGGTTACTGCCGGATAATTCTGTATATTGCCATAACGTTGACTTTGGAATTATATTCCTTTGCACACATGAACATATTAAACCGCTTGCTAATTCCATGTGAATTTGCTGTCATACTTTTCCTTTGCTTGATTCAGCATTGTAAATATCAGAAGCAGATGACATGTATGTAGAGCTATAGTCACGCTTACACCCATGAAAATGGACTTATCTAGGAACTGGAAATTGGTTTCAAGCACATCCATCTGTTATGTTGGCGCTATACAGTTTCATATTTAGCATAGGGTTAGAATTTTACAGAAAATGAATTTCCCCAGGTTTCCTCATGTTATACTGGCTATTTAAAAAAGACTTTGTATATCTTAGGTATTGTTCAGAGAATCTTTAATTCCTTTTATTTTAATGTATGATTGATGGGTGTAATATGGGTTATAGAGTATACAGCTTGGCCTTACTCCAAATATGCACCTTTTAAGAAAGTGCTAGCTCTATTTGCTTAATTTCACTTCTTTAATTTCAATGATAAATTGTAAAAAAAAAAAAAAAGCAGATAACTTTTTTTTTTTACCTTTTTTGGTATTTGGTAATTCATTCATTGCACTTTTAGAAGCTGGTATTAACTAGTTTAGCAAAATTCATTGAACCTATTTTAATAGCTGCCAAGAATAGTTTACTTCAGACAAAATTCATGTTGATTTTTGGAACACAAGGTTGCAGTCATTTTAGTTAGCAATGTCTTAAGATCATTTAAAATTTCTAAAAGTACAATATCCAAAAAAATTTCGGCCACATTACATGAAAGTAGCATATAGGTATGCCAACATTCTCTCCACTATGCAAGTTTAACCCTTTACCTAATATAAGTGCCTTTTAGCAATTTACCCGATGTCACGCTAAGCGCCTTTTGGCAATTTACCCAATGTCAGGCTAAGTGCCTTTTGGTGAATCTGTAAACAACAGCTATTAGCATCACATACATGAGAATGACCATTATGTCAGATCACGTGGTCACTGTTGATGCTCTGGTTGCAATCTATTTAAAGTAAGTAGGTCGTAACTTGGGCGTATTCTCCATTCGACAAAATGGCGGTCTCTGATTTCGTTCAGTTTTTGAACCAGTAGAATCACAACTATGAAAGCTTCAATAACTTGGGGAAAGGCTCTGAGATTAAGGTAGAAAGCCCTTAATTTTTATAAATTATCAAATTACATTGATTTGTGATGTAGATGCAGATAAAGAACTTGTAAATTTTGAGTATGTAAATTTGCCGTTGCTGTTAATCACGCGGCTTCACCGATTTGATTCTGAACAAGTTCTCTCAAGATTTTAAAGTACATATAAAATTCTTTTGTTAAAAATAATTATACATCTATAACGACCTTATTTTACTCTTAAATCTTTCCATACATAATATATGTGTACCAAAAGCGTAAAATGATTAAAATTGCTGTTAAACTTAACATACACTTCACTGCTTAACAGGCTTATGCGAAGGGGACTGCACTGTGTAACTTTGCTACCTGCGTATTGAAGGGCTAAAAAGCAATACACTATGAGGGAAAGGTTTAAAATGCGAACAACTTAACCTTACATACATCACTCTCTCAAAAGTACATAAGTGGTCATTGCCATCTATATTGAAAACTTCTGTTAAGCATGAAACACACAAACAATGATGGTGTTAAGGTCATTTCTACACAGTCATGTTAGAAGATATAAATCAATTAATAAATTGACTAAATTTATTGGACTTTTTTTTTTTTATCAAAATGAAGATTTCCATTATTGAAATTGGTGGTGATGAGTGTTACAAACAAACTGGTTGATAGTACCAATTTGCTAACTCCAGTCTCCAACCCTAAGGTAACTTCTTGATTACAGCAGATTTGTGGAAACGAAGCTTATAAATGCAGGGGAATTATTTACAGAGTTCTTAAAAGAACACTGACTACCCGTAGCGGTAAAATACAAGTTTGGTCCTTTGTTCAAACGTATGCTTCCTGACACCAAAATTGCAGAAAATATGCATGTGCAAGAACAAAATCATCTAATATTGTTGGATGTGTAGCAGAAGGTAAATCACTTAAAATTGCAGAAACCATGAAAATTAAGCCCTCAATTATTACAACAGACAGGAGCAGTGATTACGATGACAAAATGTTGTACCCAGTCAGTGTAAGAGACTTTTACAAAACGTTTCTAATTGTTTGATGTTTTAAATAAACATAAGTTGGTAGAACTGTCTGCTTTCAGTTGCATTCTAAATTTTAAAAAATGTCTCCATCATTGTACATATCAGATTAATTGCTGCTTTTTAAAGCTCAAAATATGAAAACTTGAAGCAGTAATTGATGTTGAAGACTGGGGTGGTGGTGAATAAATCATTTTGTACATATGCACATTGAATTTTATTATGTTATATGTGGATTACACTTTTTCCTCACCAGGGGTTGGCATGTATGGATTTGAAAGACTTAACGTTTTATACTGGTACTAAATGAAATTTCTTTTTCCCAGCTCCTCTACTGAACCACATGTCACTAATATTTGATAAATAGCTGTATAATTAATGCATTCTTTGTGATCTGACTCTTGTTTTATAATACATTAGATTTGTGTACTTAGGGAATGTATATATGATAATCTATCATCTGAGAACTGCCAAATAAATTGTTTCATCTTTATGGGCAAATGATTCTGAAATTCGCTACAGTATCAACACTGATAGCGGTTTACAACACTGGGTGGTAGTTTTTGTGTCAGAATACATTTGTTCATTTGTCAAATGCAGCTGTAGGTATAATAAAAGGACTGTAACCATTAACAACAGTGCTACCATGGAATATTGCTATACACACTCTCTCTCTCTTCTCCTTTTCCAGGTGTTCCTGACTAATCTGAGTGAGGTCAATCCAGTGTTCTTGAATAATAAACCACTGCATTCTACAGCCCAACTGAAGCACAGCAATGTATTTACAATTGTTGATCGATCTTTCCGGCTGGAGTTCCCTGAAGATTCTCCAAAATTTCCCATAGGAAGAAGTCCATCACCAAAAAAAGATGGTGGCAAAATTTTGTCCCCAAAGGTGAAATTTTCACTCGTAAGATTTGAAAAGGAAGTTCCTTTAGATTGGCAATTGTGCAGTCATGGGAAATCGACTTTGCCACCTTTATAGATCCACTGATAATGCAGAGTTTTGAGTTATGATCTTGTCCAACTGTCAGTTGCCAGCTTGGTTCCAGTCCAATACAATTGCTAACAATTTTTGATGGTTTGTATTTGGGATTGAAAGGTAAATGTCTTTTTAATTGAAAGCAGGAAGGCTATTTCTGCACAGTAATTTGACTTCTCCATTGAAGTTACCAGACTTTGCATGGAGTAAAGAAGAACTCTGTTAATTCCTATGTAAAAATTTCAGAGAAAAAGTCTGCACAAGAATTCTAGTTCTTCACCAATTGCAGTTACCACACTTTTTGGATGGTGTCCACTTTGTCTAAGAAAGAACCCAGTAAATTTTTGCTTAAAAAGTTGGGATCAATTTGAAGAAAAAGGATTCTGCACAATACCTGCACTTTTTCTAGATCTTTGTTGAAAGAATTGTTTTAAAAATGGTTTCATTGCAATTGTTCCACATCTTTCCTCAACTTACCGTTATTGATGGCTTATATTTTGAAAGTGACACGTCATTTGGAACATACCATTACTAGCAATAAATCTCCCAAACATTAATTTGCAATGCTTTTCCTAAAAGGCTACAAAAATTTAGTGGAATGGGAATTCCAAAGGTCCCCCAACTTGATTGGTATCTATTAGATCTCAATGTATGCTTAGAGATCTGATTTTAATATGAGTGAGGGGCCCTAGGCCATCACCTTTTAATCCAAGCATATATTTTGATGAACTTGACCTGGGTTCTCACCTTGCTATATAATATGGAACTTGATATATTTTATGTTTGCTACATGTGCAACATCTTAGTTACTAGTAGGTTCAGTTCCATGTAAGGTTGCTTATGTATTGGGTAAAGCCTGGTTGTGTTGCATAAATGCTTATTAGCACCCTGTCTTGCATGGGACTAGAACCGTTAATGTAAAAGGATAGATGATGTGTTGGTGGTTAAAAATTAAGATACTAGGTCAGACAGTTTAATGTGAGAAGCATGTCTTCAAACTTGACAAGTGAATTTATGGGGAAGGCCAAGCCATAAGCAACATATTTTCATCAAAAATAGGTTTCAATGTGGTATGTTTCTGGCACATTTTGACTTAAAAATTGTTGTAACCTGTCGAAAATTCCTTGTAAAATGCAGTATTATTTATCTTTTGATTTTAAAAAAATTGAAGGCACCATAAAAGCAGCACCATGCATTTAACCTTAGCCAGTAGTTCAAACAGGGTCAGTTTTGTCAGCTTGATATTGGGCAAAATTGTTTTGAAGTGAAATGATGAGAGTGAGAAAGGAAGATAAAGAATAAAATTGCAATCAAAAGAAATTCATATTTTAAAAAAAATTGTATCTCAACACGAGCACAAAGTCTGGAAAATGTGACTGCAACCAACCAGATTGATGTAAATGAGATGACTGAACCACAATCAATCTGCCCTAAAGCACTTAAAATCCAGTACCTTAATCAAGGCTTTGTTTAAATTAACTTGAGTATTTTGGAAAGCTCATAGATGTTCTACAAAAATAGACTGCTCCTGTGGCCTAGTGGTTAGATTATCTGCCTTGGAGGGGGGTTGAGGTTCGAACCCTGGCTAAGTCATCATTAAGAGATTAGTATTAGGGCTGGTGTCAGGATAATGCGAATGGGTTGGGCATGATGCCCAAAGACCATTATAAACTGCCATACTGCAGGCATCATACATACATGCCAACCATTACATTTTTTTCACTAAATTATGCGTAAATGTACTTTGATTGATTATGCTTTTTCTGCATATCCCCCTCCCAAATAAAATTAATAATCTGTATTATCATTTTTATTAACATTGCACTAATCGCACAAAACATATTCTAGAAAAGATGGCTTCTGAGTAACTATGACAAAAGTACACTTGTCTAGATTAGTGGTGACTGTCATTAGTGCCATGTTCTATTTATAGCAGCTGCCCTATTTCCAAAAAGACCTCTATCAAACTGGTTTTAATTTTGATGTTTGCACACATAATCTCTATTAAAAATAATGGGAGGTACAGAACCATTCTGTGGGAATTTTATGGTAAATTTGTTCTATTTATTCTAGTTGATGCATTTGTTCCAGCAAAAATGTTTCTCAAATGATTACAAAGATGTATTAGAAAAACCGGGGAATAAACAACTCTGGAGATGATTACATGAATAACAAAATACAGTGCCATTCTAGGGTAGCTTCACACCCATTGCTGGCTGTGTGGAAAGGATTTTAATATTGGTCATAGTGTAATATAAAGACTCGTTGAATTAGCACGTTTAGCTAAGTCCAATACTACAGCAGATCTAAATTGTGGAAACAAATCTTATAAATGCAGCTGTGTTATTTGCCGAGCTCTTAATAGAATACTGACTACAACTAGTGGTATAATACAGCTTTTGTCCTTTGTTCAATTGGATGCTTCCTGACGCCAAAATTGCTGAAAATATGCATGTTTTGTACATATGCACCTTGAATTTTATTATGTTATGTGGATTAAGCTTTTTCCTCGCCAGGAGTTGGCATGTATGATCATAGCATTATAACTGAAAATTGGTTAAGCTATATTAAAAATCCAAATCAGAAACAATTCTACTGAAATACATATATGTATCATTGTATCAATTTGATTCTTCTAACTACATTATCCTGAATCTATATTGACTGACACTTGTTCAGTTCAAACAGACTCATTCCTCAAAACCTCATGAAAAGTTGCTTCATTCCTAATTCACTCCATGTAAATATAATCAGAGGAGTGGATGTTTTTGTTGTTGACATACTATACACCTATTAGGATTGGGTCTTTTGTTCCTTTCTGAAAAAGACAAATGGTTGTCAATCAAATATACTAACTTCAGTTTGAACAAAATTTTGCCATTATCGACATCACTTGTTTACCTATACTTATAATCCCATCTCCATATAGATATTCTTTATCAGAATAGATCAAATTTAACTTTTATTTATACAAATATACTGATTTGCCTTTAAATGTGGCGATCGAAAACTTGATTTTCAAAACTGCTGAACAGAATTCAACCAAACTGCAAGAGATCCTTATTTAAAGAATTTTGAAATTTGTAGAACTGATGCCAGTCTATGGACTTTAAAATTATTGCCTGGTTGCCATCACTAAAATTTGACAATGCACTCTTTTCTTTATCAGTCCATTGTGTATTGCATCACATCAGTAGCACTGGCATAAATGACTTTGTCCAACTAGCTGGACTATGGTACTATACAAATCTCCATTTCTTCAAAGATAGTAGTGAGATTCATGTATGTTGATTTTTATGAAAATTCATATAGACTTTTTTAAATTATAAAAGTTCTGTTCACAAGATGAGCTGCTCAACAGCACTTGCACACTTTTTGCAGAAAGCATCCATGTGGCCAGTAGTACTTATTTTATACTGCTGTTATTAAATATAGCTGCCATTAATGAAAATAGAAAAACATTTTTCCAAAAAGAGAAATCAAATGCTGTGGAATAGATATGCCACTAAGACGTGATGTGACTGCCAATACCAAATAAGAAAAAAAAACAGTTTAAAAACAAATTTTCAAATTGGGGAAGCTTTTGGGTAATATTACTGTGGCTAAGGTTTGAATGAATAATGCAGCCTCTTGCATTGCTGCATTATTCAGAACTACTTTTTACATGGTTTATTAGATATGTTTTCTTGATCATCCATATAAAACAATAACTCCACAAACCATGAAAAAATAAGTTCATTTGGAGCATGTAAATGAATTACACTTGAAAGTATGACTGCATTATATGATCTAAGCACCTGAATCTCCATTAGTTATTTGTACCAACTCACTAAAGAAATGGGCTGAAAATGTTAATATAGACTTGTTTCCAGTATTCTTCTTTTACTTAAACTTTTTGTATTGTTGTTTCTTTCAGTTGAAACCTCCTCAGTCCTCACCATTCCCAAAACCTAAAGGAACACCTCTTAAGCCATTAACTCCAAGTTCCCAGTTTGCAAATGTGAAATCGGGACAAGATTTGTTCAGCTCCCAGAGTTTAAGTCCAAAGAAGACACCAGTTAGTAAGGATAAAATAATGCCAGTGAGTAGTCCTAAAATGACAACAGCAGGTATATCTGATGTAGATTTAGTCGCTTCATCCACACCAGCCAAGTTGTCCATCGTTCCCTTGTCGCAGAATGATAACGTTAACAACTCTGCCACCCCTAAGTCAAAGTCATCGCCACCAGCCAGAAAGTCAGTTTCACCTGCAGCGTCTGCCAAGAAACGAGTGACTTCTCCCTCCCCAGGAAGGGGTCCAAAATCTGGTCACACACCAAGGTCTCGAACTCCAAAATCAAAAATGCTCTCTGCATCACCCAAGTCGAAGAGTCCAAGAGCACCAACACCCAAAACTCAGACTCCAAGAGCATCCACTCCTAAGACACATGTACCAAGAACATCTTCTCCCAAGGATAATACATCAACACCACCAAGAGCAGTCACTCCAAAATCCCCTAAATCAAGAAATGTGTCTCCTAGGGTATCTTCTGCAAAATCAGATGCATCAGAAATGCATCGAGGTGCATCTCCTAAAATGTCTGACCCAGGACCATCCACACCAAGAGCAGAAAAACGTAATGCCAGAACACCAAAGTCTGCTTCTGCAGAAAGAAAGCCGACCTCACCAGTCACTAGATCTCCTTCACCAAATGTTGTGTCACACCGAACCCCTAACACAAAGACAGGCACCACCAAGTCTGCCAGTCCCAAATCTGTGGATGTCAAGACTCCACATGTGAAAAAACAAGATGGCAAAAGGAAGGTAAATTTGAAAGAAATTAACATTTGTTTCAGAAGTCATTACAACTTCATTCAAAGTCAGAAATGAATACAAGTTCAAATATTATAAAACTTTTTTTTCTCACTTTTTTCTCTGTGTTTGCAAAATGTTACTTGCAGTATGGCATGATCTGCCAGGCATTTTACAATCATTAAGAACAATGGTGACTATATTTGATATAGTATTAAAGAAAGTGTTTTGGCTATAAGGCCTTTCGAATTTGTTCAGTTTACAATAACCTGTCAATTAATATTGTCACCATGAAAAAGGAAAACTTTCAGCCTCTTCTCAAAACCACTAAACAGCATTTTAACCAATTTTGGCAGAGATGAACTGATGTGTATGTCCAATATTTTTCTGCTTGATGCAAGTCATAATTGTATGTGGTAACTTACTTTACATAAAAACATTTTAAAACCTCTTAAAAGGAGATGAAACCACTGAACAGAATCTGACAGCAATGCTGTGTATAGCATCCAAAGTGATGGTTGGGGGCGGAGCAGGGAAATACTAGATCATACTTAATGCATTAATAGTTATAAAATGATCCATAGCATAATCTTGATTGCTTTAACAGCTTTTGCCTCATAAACTTAGCTATCTTGACTATCCTCTTTTCCTTCAACATTAACATTATTTTAATAAACTTTATGTTAGGTGCTCTGGCCTTCCATTAAATATAATCTGTGTTTGGATGCCTGCTTAACTTAAAGATTTGCTATGCTGGATTTTTTTCTGTATGAATGCCCTTTATAAAGTTTTCCAGTTTTAGCTCTACTGGTCATGGACAAAAGAGCTTATGTGCAGGTCTGTAGTCCATCGCCTGTCTATTAGTACATTTGCTATCACATCTCTTAAACAAGCCAAAGGAATGCCATGAAGCTTTACACACAAACTCATGCCATGGTCTAGTTGGTCTTAAATGAAAATGGTGCTGCACAGACTTTATATTCTAACATGCATGGTCATATTAACAAGGTTTTCAATAAAAGACTGATAATTTTTGGTCTTAAATCAAAATGGTGCCAGTCTTGCAACATAGTGTAAAAAAAAAAAAAAAAAAACTTGGCAAAGTCTTGTCATAAAGTACTTAAGTATTCCACAAATAAACTAATGCTAATCAACCATTATTAATAGAAAAAACATTTCATTGTATCTCAAAGAAACAACTGAATTTGACTAACTTGGACAGTAAACATTCTGGTATTGGACAAATTATGCAATTTTTGGCACTGAAAGAGACTTATATGTAAAGAGTACTGTTGACACAGCCAAATTCTAGCATATTGCTGTAAGGCTCACTATTATTATATAGTCGGACTTGGAATGTTTTTAAAAGGTTATGCACATCCAAAGTTTTAGTTTACAGAAGAAATTATACTGAGACAGAGTAGGTCTTATTGTTACAGGACTTTGTAAGATGTTGAGTTATTAGCATTTTACCAATTTCAGACTGTCATCATGAGTCATTTTGAACTTGACAATTGTTCACCTTCCTTTCAGTCAATGCCTGCTGGAAGCCCTTACCCAGCATCTTCAAGCAAGCTAAAATCAAATCTAGCAGAAATGCGCAGAAGATCACAACCAGTGCCAGAAGTGAAGGAAACCCCAGCATCATCTCCAGGTCTGTACATATACTCATGCCATATGCTTGGACACATTTGTATGACTTGAAAGCCCTTTATGCCAGTATGCTTGGTCCACTTTTGCTTGTATTGTTAAGATTATCAGTTCATTTTTGACTTGGTTTTGGTCCTGTTCAATTAAGAACAACTTAAACAAATGTATCATTTCACAAAACAATGACCATAGACACTAGTTTCTGTGAATGAGAAAGGAAATTATTGACAGTGCCCACATTCCTTTTACAAGATGACTTTAACTTGTGTCATTTGGAATCGGCCCTCTTACTGAATATGTGCTAAACTTATTTTATAATTTCTTCACCACATTCAGCCTCTGGGTACATATATGATAAAAGAAGTTATCTACTTGTTACATGTTTTAGTATCTACTTTTGCTGCTTGCATTGTTATCTATTTGAATACCAATACACTTATCCCTTGATAACTTGCACACAGTGGGGTCCAGAAACAGACCACACTATAAGTGAGGACACAAGTTACCCAGCCTCCTAAGAAAATCTGCTTGGGGAAAGAAGGAGGGCTGGGCTACTTATTTACTGAATCCCTCATGTTATAAGCATTTTGAGAATAGTCAAATAATCACTTTTTCTAATGAAGTTGCTTTGTTACTTTGTAACTTGAATTTAATTTCAAAATGTCCAACTTCTGAAAGATGGTTAACATTATTTGAACTGCTTTCAACAACCATCGTATGTATGTGAAAACAATTGTTTGAAAGAGGTGTAAACTTCTGTACTGTTTTGGGGCGATTGTTAGCACCAGTCTATGGACTTAAAAAAAGACAAATTAACTTCTTATTTTTGAGCTTTTTTTAAAAGTATTATTTTGTTATTTTATTAACTCTTCAGTTCACAAATACAAGAATGAGTGGAATTGAAATAATTAACAACATGGATTTATCTTTGATGGTGACAAGTTTAACAGGATTCCTGCAGGTCATGGAATCCTGGAAAAGTTTTGGAATTTAAAAAATAAATTTCCAGGGCATTGAAAAGTTTTGGAATTTGTCAAAACCTTGCCAAGTTTTGGAAAAGTCATGGAATTTGTGACAATGGAGTAAAAGTAATTGATCACTTAAAATTTCATAGAGCACTGAGAACCGATTAAATAAAATGATAAAATTACAACCGATAAATAGTTTCAGTTTATATAACAATAATAAGTTCCCATAATGGAAGTATCAAATGTTTTCCGGTGTAGTTCAGTAAATAAGAGAAAGCAACTGGAAAGTAATGTTTTGTTAATATTGTACATACAAAGACTACATAGACTTGTTTCCTTTTTTCTTTTGAATACAAATCACATTGATCATTGGATTATGACATGAATTACTACATAAAGTCAAAATGTGCTAGCCCAGGTAAATTTAAAATGTACATTCTTTATATTTCATTTACTTGACAATTCAAGATAGTTTATGAAATGGCCCTGGAAAAGTCATGGGATTTGTTTTTGTTAAGTCTGCAGGAACCCTGGTTTAATTTAATTTATAAATCAATGCAGGGTGAATTGTAATGCACTATTGACTAATTCAGTTGTCTGTTCTAGATAGAAAAACCCATGAGAATATGTTTTCACTGGCTTAATTCTGTTGAAGAAATGTAGGGATATCTTGCATTTTTTTAATTTAGGGTATTATAAAAAGGTTTTATATTTTTGACATGTTTTCAAGTTTCCCATGACTGGAAAACTGATGCTTGTGTATTTTTTTAATATTTTGTAATATAAGGTTCCTGAGTGGAAAAGGCCTTTTTCCTTAAAAATGCATTATTCAGAATACCTTGAGCATAACTACATATAGCCTTACAAAGGATTCAGATAAATTTCATAATCTAAAAATAGGAAGTTAATATTTATTTGACCAAAATACCACTGTCTGAACAAGCAGTATGTGGCATTAATGGACTTAAAATCCTAATACAGCATTATTGAACAGATAGCCGATCTGGCACAGTAGTTAGTAATGCACCAATTCAAGAAAGTGAAACTTCAGCAGAGGTTGTGTTAAAATAAAATCTTGTTTTGAAGCCAAAGTTTCCAAAAGACATTACCTATAAGCAGTGAAACAATATATATAATTAACATAAGGAAAATTTTACATATGTGTTCCAGCTGGTGTATCTGGAAGAAAGAAACATTAAGCAAATAACCAATAATTATTGTTTGCAGAAGATCAAAGTAACTTTAGGCAAGTTTTTTTTAAATGTTTCTTCAGTTATTATATCAATACAGAAAACGTATCAACTTCTTAATTAATCATTTCACCACGACAGTTTATACATAGATCGGCATGTTGGAGCTTGAAACAGTCATGAGAATGTTGAAACAGTGGTGAGAAGTCATTTATCTCCTGAGGATTTTGATTTAAATGTAGCCCTTTGAGTGGAAGAAAGAAGTATGCTTGTGCATAGCTTGCACCTGGAGGGTGTGCCAAATAAACTTGTACGTTCTGTGTGGCATAGTGGTTCGAGGTCACAGAGAGTCTATTAAAAAAATAATGGTTTCTGCTTGTTATTTATTTCTAGACAGTGCACATTGACCAAAGAAACCGGTCCCTAAGACCTGTTAATAAATTATCCAGACTCAACCATGCCTTGCTATTGCCTCCTTAGAAGAAACTTGGTGGATGTATAATGTGCCAATCACTATACTCTGCATTGTGTATTTTTCAATAAATATTGTTCTCTTTGCAGAAAAGAACTCCAAGACTCCAAGGCAAACCTCTGGCAAGAAGAGAAAATCAACTGAACAGATTGCCCCTTCAGCAAAGAGAAAACGAGTGTCTTTTGGTCCAAAGTTGAGTCCTGAGCATTTTGATAAGAGATTGCCACCATCAACTCCAATTAAAAAAGGAGCAATGCCAATCCGAATGGCAGAGCAAGGGCCTTCAGACTCACCAAGACCATTACTGAAGAGAAGGTCAGGTGCTGCATCACTGAAGTCTCCAATCAAAGAGGAAAGCCCTTGGAAATCACCTGCAAGAAAATCAACTGAAAAATCTTCTTCAAAGAAGTCATCTGATAAAATCTCTCCAAAGAAGTCGCCTAAGAAGTCACCTGTAAAGTCAACAGGAAAGAAGACCCCAGTCAGATCACTTGGAAAGTCGAAGAATTCACCATCTAGATCTGCCAAGGGTACCCCAAAAGCTAACAGGTCATACAATGCAACGCCTCAAGTTGTTATACCTACCCATAAGATTGCCATTCCGAGCCCTGCAATAGTTTTCTCGGCTATTTCAAATACTCCTAAATCAAAGATTCCTGCAAAGGCAATGTCCTTATTTCTTGCCACTCCCAGGTCAACCTCTGAGAGTCCTGCAAGAAGCACAAGTCCAAAAACAACCATGCCAAGAACAGCTACACCCAGGACTGCTTCTAAGAGTCTGGTTAGAAGTAAAAGTCCTAAAGGCACAAATCTAATGGCAGGAACACCTGCAAAGGCATTATCAGATAAACGTGCCACTGGAAGTACAAGTCCCAAGGTTGGAACACCTAAGTTTGTAGCTAAGAGTCCCACAAGAAGTGTCAGCCCTAAAGCACCTACTCCTAGAGATGCTTCTAAGAGTCTTGCAAGGAAAAGCACGAGTCCTAAAGCATCAGTACCAAAAGATGCTACCCCCAGGACAGCTTCTAAGAGCCCTGAAAGAAAAAACACAAGTCCCAAGGAATTGACACACGCAGCAGCTACTCCCAGGGCTGGTTCTAAAAGTCCTGTGAGGAAAAGCACAAGCCCTAAGGCATCTAAGAGGACTGCAAGAAGTGTCAGTCCTAAACCATTTACTCCCAGGGCTGCTTCTACGAGCCCTGCAAGAAGCTCAAGTTCTAAGGTATCTACACCCAAAGCAGTTACTCCTGTGGTTGCTTATAAGAGCCCTGCAAGAAAAAGCCGAAGTTCTAATGTATCTATATCCAAAGCAGCTACTCCTGTAGATGCTATGAGTCCTGCAAGAAGTGTCAGCCCTAAACCAGTTACTCCTAGGACTGTTTCTACGAGCCCTGCAAGAAGCTCAAGTTCTAAGGTATCTACACCCAAAGCAGTTACTCCTGTGGTTGCTTATAAGAGCCCTGCAAGAAAAAGCCGAAGTTCTAATGTATCTATATCCAAAGCAGCTACTCCTGTAGATGCTATGAGTCCTGCAAGAAGTGTCAGCCCTAAACCAGTTACTCCTAGGACTGTTTCTACGAGCCCTGCAAGAAGCCCAAGTTCTAAGGTATCTACACCCAAAGAAGCTACTCCTGTAGCTGCGAAGGGTCCTGCAAGAAGTGTCAGCCCTAAACCAGTTACTTCCAAGGTATCAACATCCACAGTGGCCACTCTCAGGACTGCTTCTAAGAGTCCTGCAAGAAAAAGCGCAAGTCCCAAGGCATTGACACCCAAAGCAGTTACTCCTATAATTGCTTCTAAGAGCCCTGCAAGGAAAACCCGAAATTCTAATGTATCTATATCCAAAGCAGCTACTCCTGAAGCTGCTAAGAGTCCTGCAAGAAGTGTCAGCCCTAAACGAGTTACTCCCAGGACTGCTTCTACGAGCCCTGCAAGAAGCCCAAGTTCTAAGGTATCTACACCCAAAGCAGCTATTCCTGTAGCTGCAAAGAGTCCTGCAAGAAGTGTCAGCCCCAAATCTGTTACTCCCAAGGTATCAACACCCACAGAGTCCACTCCCAGGACTGTTTCTAAGAGTCCTGCAAGAAGCGCAAGTCCCAAGCTATCTACTCCCAGATTTGTTCCTTTAAGAAGTGAGAGGCCTACATCAGTTACTCTGAGAGCTGCTTCTAAGAGCCCTGAAAGAAAAAGCACAAGTCTCAAGGCATCGACACCCAAAACAGTTACATCTCATGTTGCTTCTAAGAGTCCTGCAAGAAAAAGCACTAGTCCTAAGGCACATAGACCTGAAAAGACAGTTTCCAAGAGTCCTGCTAGGAGCACAAGTCCAAAAGCATCAACACCCAGATCTGTTTATAAGAGCCCAAAGGTGGAAGCCATAGATGAATCACTTGAAGTTATAATTAATGCTAACAATCCCAAAAAAACAAAGACTCTCAAAAGTTCACAAAAGGCTAGTTCAGCAACACCAAGAAAAACACCAAAATCATCAGCAAAAAAGTCCAAAACATCAGGTAACAAGAAAGCTGCTAGACGGTCAAGTGCAGGTATTGGAAGTACTTCATTTTCAGGCAATGCACATATTGGTTTTATTGGACTCAAAGAAATGATGAGAACTCCAAAAACTAACAAGAATGGAAAGAAGCAAATTGATCAGAGTTTCACAGGCCTTCCAGAACTGTTTGCTACACCACTGTCTGCGGTCAGACCAAAAAGGGAACATTCTAGTCCAAAAGATGTGAGAGATGCCAGTCTCACAGGAATTAATGAAATGCTAAAAACTCCTTCCCCGAAGAAGACAGCAAGTCCTACTATTAGTACAAAGAAGAGCACACCTAAAGTCACTCCTGAAGCAACACCAAATCCTACCTCCACGAAGAAAACTTCAACTTCAGTTGCTAGAAAAGGTGTTAAAAGGCATGCATCCACACCAAAAGAAGCCAGAAGTGCAAAAAAGTTAAGGCTGGGTGAGCCAATACCAAAGATAGTGACCCCACCTATTGAAATCAAGAAAGCTGTTGTTCTCCGAGCTATTCATGGGAAAAATGCCACCCCTAGGGTTCCAGCCAAGACTTGGTCCGATATTGTTAAAAGTGGTGTGGCTCAGAAAGGTCTTGCCAGAAGACAATCCGGAACTAGACCACTACCAGCCAAGGTAGTTAGACAACCTAGTCCAAGGCCAGCAGCCACTCAGGTAAGTTAATTTCTATTATAATTTGTGTAAAGAATTGTAATTGGAAAAATTTGACATTCTCAAATCTCACCTGCTAGGTTTATTGAGGTGTGTAAATGAATAAGTGCTCATTATTTTCCCCATATCAGTTGTAAGATGTAGCTGCCACACTAAACCTTACAAAATGTGCCCTGTTAGAGCTAGTCAGAATGTTTTTGCTACCACCAAGATCATTCCTTGAATAGCAAGATTACTCTTTCTCTTTTTCCATTGTTTAAGATAGTGCCTTGTACATGATCTTAACTGTTGATATGCATTATACCAAATGTATCAGCAGATGAAAGTACCTCTGTACTTTGATTGAATAAGAATATCAGGTCAGCAGTTAAGATAACATTTTCTGATTCTGTTAAGACACTGAAATGCTTCTCTTTAAAGAACCCCGTTACTAATATAAATAATGTAGTCTCTTCAGTTGGTGCCCTTCTCCTCACATATATGGCTTAAAGAGAAGGTAAAATTGCTTTTACTTACATATTGCGCAAAATAATCCCTTAACCATTGTGGAATACATGTACACCAGACCTGTTTACCCAACCGTATTTGTACGGAATAAAGCCCATCCGTACGGTCATTTAACTGAAAATACGATTTGAGGTTGCATTTATTTATTACTTTTTAAAATTAATTTTTTAAGCTGTTCTTTTTCCCGTATCGTTTCTTCGGTCAGCATTTTGTGCCACGTCACTTATTTTGACATTCTCAACATCCGGTTGTTTAAACAAAGGTAAATGCCGCCGACAAGAAAGTTTCAGCACGAAACTGATGATGAAAATGGAAAGTCTAACACAGAAAGCAGCATTTTCTACCAGTTTATTCTACTCTGTGGCTATGCCTTAAACCATCGTCAAAAGGAGAACATTTTGTGCATTGCACTGTTTGCAACTTAGACTTTTCCTGTGCACATGGTGGAAGGAATGACTGTTCACGGCATGTGGAATCGGAAAATCATACAAAATTGAAATCATTAGTGAATGGAAATAGAAACATTTTGTCGATGATGAAAGGAAAGGAAGTCAGTGATCAAAACATACTTTAAAAACAAATAACACGTGCTGAGGCGATTCTATGTGAGTTGATCGCAAATATGAATTTGTCATTGAGTACAGCTGACAAGTTAACGGAAGCAATGAAAAATAATTTATTAACCTTATTTCCATTCTAGTAAATATTGACAAAGATGATACTAGATTTTATCAGATAAATAAGATTGCCTTCACCTATCTAGATAAACTTATTATTTTCTAAGTGGATGGGTGGTAACAATATCTGTCATAATGTTTTATATCAAGTCGTCCTTAACCATGTAAAATAGAGAATTGGCTTTAATTAAAATGTTATGGATATGTGTGAAGCTGAGAAAACAGAATTTCTAGAGAAAGTAACGGAGGTAAATAACAATAAATTTGGTTATGTTGTGGTATTTTTTTGTGGTTTTTATCACTATAATATGAACAGGATGTTTAAGTCAGTGGTGTTCAATTTCTGCATATTTGTGCCTTGAAACACAGAATTAACTGAATACCAGCGTCTTTGCAAACTAAGAGTTATTTACACAATATTGTATAGTCATTATGTCGTGTAATACTACATAATGATAATTATAGTATATTGATAGTATCTACTATTTGTGTGCTGAAAATACTGACTTTGGTCTGAAAATAGACAGGCATTGCTTAAAATACTGACAGGAAAATTTATGGGTAAACAGGTCTGGTACACTATATAACCTATCAAGAAAATGATGTTTTAGATGAATTTTTTTTCAAATTATAAAGAATACAGACTAATGATCACTTTTGTATTTTTCATTAATATCTATTAATAGTATGCAATAAGACTTAACTTTTCATGTTTTCTCTGATTCTGTCTTTTATTAATTTTGCTTCCCAAAATAACTTGAAATAGCCACCACCTACAGTTGCCAAACTTCATGGATTGTTTGCATTTTGAGTAAGGGAAAACCCTTTTCTTTGTGGTAAAATGGTAATGGTCAGTGTAATTGAAGGAAAAATAGTGCTTTCTGCAACTCAAAATGTGCACACTTTGTGAATGGTTTGCATTGCATATAAGAAAGAACCATATCTTGTGGTTAGAGGTCAAGATCACTGATTGAAGAAAAATTGTTTCCAAACAAACAGCTTCGATTTAGTGATTATCAAACTCAAGTTCTCTGGTTTATTGTTGCTGAAGTTTGCAAATTAATTGCTTTTTGGGATAAAAGAAACCTATCGAGGTCCAGGTGATTATGGTCCCCACTCTCTTGCAACACTTGTGTAGAGAGAGTGTTAAGTAATATTTTTATACTGTACTTAAGCATGTGAACAAAAATTACATGTTAAATAACTTTGCACATGCTCCTACAGTTTAAGAAAATGTCTGGCAAGAACATTTTTTTTCTTATGATCTTTTTGTCATTGGTTAAATTATTTATGTATTTCCAGGATTTTATAATTGAATATTTGTGAGTAGTTAAATTTTTATATTTTACATGATTTTAGTAATGATTGTCAGGTAGATATTCATTTCAAATGAACTGTTTTTGAATGAAAATAATTGTTTTTATGATGTCTGTTTGCTGGCAAATTTTAAAATTTTTATCTATAGGTTCCCCCAAAAACACCACGAAGCAAAGCTGCAATTCTTGCTCCCAGCACAGGCCATGCAGACTCGCCAATAACCATTGTCATTGGCAAAAAGAAGCATGTTGTAAAAACCCCAAAATCTTTGCCAAAGAAGGGCAGGAAAAGCCTGAAGGTTAGTAAAGTTGCAACCTTTGTTTTCTTTAATTGTTGTAACATTTCTTAGAAAGTAGAAGATGACATCTTTTCTTGGCAATATCACCCCACCCCACCCTTTAATACTGGACAAAAAATTTTAGTTTCAGTTTCACTAAAATTGTTGATGTTCACCTGTCAATCAATAATGTTATGTGCAGTTTGCATTTTCTCGGATTACATTGTAGTTTTTGAATGTATATGTATTGTTAGCTGATAACAAGAACAGAAGACATGCAGATACATTACTGCCACAGTGCAATGTTGCATGCACACTTGAGTTCTGGAAGAAATCTTGAAAATATATTTTGTTAATGTGGGGTTGACAAACTTTTTTTCAGATCAAATTCAAAAGTACAAAAAACACAAGATGTCTAGTTCATTGTGACATAATTATGATTTTTAACGTAACTTTAACAACTTTTCAGTCATATTGCTACGATGTCTGCAGTATGACAGTTTATAGTGATGTCTAGCACTGGGGCATCATGCTGCAGCCATTTAGCATGTCCCACCCAGTCACATTATCCTGACACCAGGACGACTAGTCCTATCACTAACTTGAATGCTGAGCATCAATCGAGGCAGCTGTTAGTACCATTTTTGGAAGTCTTTGGTGTGACTTGATCGCAGATCGAACCCACAATAATGAATCCGAGGCGTACACTCTAACTCTAACCACTAAGCCACTGGGGCGGTTTCCTGTTCATTGTATATTAAAATTGTGCCACTTTGATGTAGAATATGACCATCAAGGTAGTGGTCCTTGTTAATTGGAAATATGTTTAGGGCTGTTCCATTAAAACATATCACCCTCCCCACACACACGAGGGGGGAGACACTTTCAAATTCAAGCAACCCGTTTATAACAGAAATAATTCAAAATAATTATGATGCACATCAGGGCTGAGCAAATATTTTTTACCCACTAGTTTAGGACAAGTGGTTTCAGAAAATATGCTGGTCCCACCTTTCTCTTCACTAGTTCCACCTTACACTTTTCTAGTCCCACCTTATTTTTCACTGGTCCCTAAAAGGTAATCACTTGCCAAGATTTGATCAAATGTATATAATCCATAGAAAAAACAAATGAAATAATATAAAGCATAATTATTTCTTAAAAGAATTTAATTTTTTCCAAAACATTGGTGTTATTCATTGGGCTTCAGTTTCACATGTTTTAGCTGATGGATTTGAAAATTATGTCTGTATATGTCTGCTACATGCACCAGCACTAAGCCTGCTTTGTCTGAGTTAAAAACCTCAAGCTCTGGACCATTTGCAGAAATGTTCATCTTGGTGAATTTCCTACCTGTGCCAGTTTTGGATATTATTTGCAGTAACTGCAAAACATATTTCCTTCTGAGTCAATATATTCAAGCCAGGGATAACAATTAACCCATAGCAGCTAAAAATTTCTCTGTATCTTAGTAGTGTCATATTTGACATTTTTTGCCATCACTGATTGTTGCTTATGTCTCTTTGGATAAATAGCTACCGCACACTCTACTTGGTATCTGTCTCGCTTTTTGTCCCAACATTTTCAAACAAATTTACATTCTCCAAATCACCGTTATTACGTTCCTTACGAAAATAGTTTAGCAAACTCATTTATCCAGAGTATCTATCAGCTTGCTTGGTAACTACTAAAGTGATCATAACATCAATTTTTCTCTTTTAAATACGAGTTGAAACCGCTCATTATTAGTCCGGCGCTACATCCCCATTTGTCCACATACACACACACACACACAAGTTCAATAAGTAAAAGATTTAATGTGATAAAAAGTGCACAGAACTAAGTCAATTGAATCATTGATTTATAATTTCTAACCTGATTGTGACCAGAATGACGCCAATATGTTCATCCTCAACGGACTTTACACCCTAACACAGCGCCATATTCCGTATACTATAGGGGAGTTTTTTGTATCTGACAACATAATGACGTCATTCGATTCAGTAAATGAAAGATAATTCTGTAAATTACCATAACATTGAGTTTGAAATTATATACCTTTCCACACATGAACATAATAATGTAACTGCTTGTTAAAAGTGAAAGGCATTGGGGGGGGTGCCATTCCTTTGCTTGATTTGACATTATATATCGGAAGCAGACGACATGCATGTCGCACATACACCCATTTGCTGAAAATAGACTGGTTCAGGAACTGGCATGTCCATAAATTATATTGAAAACATCGTTAAGCATGAAATGCGCAGACGGTGTCATGGCCATTCAGGTTAGAAAATATAAATAAATGAATGACTTGACTAAGTTCTTTGCACCTTTTATCAACTTGAAGGTTTTCGGTATTGAAATCGGTAGGGGGGACAATCATATGGGTTAATTGACTCGGACTATAGTGTAATTGCTTTGCTTCAAACACAATATCACACGTGGAACAGTTAAACCATAAAGAATCAATAATGTCATTTAATTAGTTCATAAAGGAAACCGTCAAACCGTCACCGATGTCTGTAAAATACCTATCATTTAATTACACTGACTCGCTGGATTAACATGAGTCGCTCGTTCTGATCTAGATTGAGTAAATTCATTGCAACAAAACCACATACAACACTGCTAATTGATCATCCTGACGTTCATAAGTTTGATGTGTTTTGATTTGTCGCTTAGCCCAATATGTGGTCAAGCTGTAAAAGGATGCAAACGTATACACAAAGAGGGGCTAGAATAAAGTATTCCGTACGCCTGAGGGCATGATTGGCCAAATAAAGGTAGATATAGTGATTAAAGCACAAAAATAAGGACTAGCCAGTCTTTTTTATAAAGCGCTTGTCAAAGACTAGTGTCTTGGAAACTTTTACTTGCCCGATTTCAAAAATGGCTAGTCCGGGATGTTGGGCTATGGGATTTGCTTAGCCCTGACCATCATGTTTTAATAAAAAAAAAAAAAAAAAAACACTGGCCTCTACAGAAGCATATTTTTTTAGCATTAGTTCTGGCTATTGGTTAATGGGCGGTAGAAACGATTTTAAGATTGGGTTGGGGACAGAAGCGATTTAGATGAAATGACAGCAGGAGGTAATCTACTGATTTCTTATAGATCATATAATCTACTGCATAATTTTATTTACATTCATTCATTATAATCTTTTTCCTTTTGTTTGTCTGTTTGCCATGTATGTCTCCAATACTATAAAATCACAAATATTCTTGATTTATTTTTAGATATCATTGGTCAGTCTCTCAATGCCTACTAATTTAATAGTTCATAAATGTAGATGTTATATTATTGATTTCTGTTCTAATACAGAAATCATGAATTTTTATCCTTACTAAACTGTTTACTAAAGTGATCACTGTTTTGCTATTTTTGTTCTCAGACATGCTGCTTTTGATTAGAATAATACTCAAATTTTGTATTTCTTTAAATGTGTGGTCAGATGCTATTATTCCCTTATTATTTGATCCAGTAAATGTGTTGGTAAACTTATAATAAATGATTTGTCAGAAAAAAACATTAATGCCTTTGAAAGTGGTGTCACATTGTATCTGCCTACTTTTACACTATCATTCTTGTAAGAACATAATTCAGTTACTGATGTTTTATTTTTATGCCTTGTTGTAAGACTAATATAAAGTTTTTAAAAAAGAAATACAGCAAGTAAATCATTTTTAGATCATAAATTAGATTTTAAAAAATGGATGCAAATCGAGGAATCTTTTTTTTTCCCAGAGTACTTGTAAAATCAATCTCATTGCAGTTAACTATATTGTCAACATTATCATCATCATTGATGGCCTAACAGTAACATTCTGCAATTTAAATCCAGTTGTCACAAATTCTATCTCCCACTTCTAATCAAGACTTACACCTGTGGTCTGAGGGGCTTTCAGGGCAGAGTGGTATAAAATGATTATCATGTGATTACTTGCCTTCAATGTATAAATGAGAATGTTGCAGGTTACTTGTGGAAAGTCAATGGTTCTAATGTGTAAATGAGAATGTTGCAGGTTTCTTGTGGAAAGTCAATGGTTCTACATAAGTAGTGTTTGGTGTCTCAAAAGTACTTGGGTTTTCTTCAGGAGTAAAACTGACTGCTATAGATAGCTTTTCTTCATCTGAAACTGAATAAAGGCCATGATGATATACTAAGACCTGAGGTCTTGTATCTAAATTACTTCGGCTGTTGGAGATAAACATCAGATCAGCAGATGTTACATGTGCCCAAGTGTACTTAGGTGCTTTTACAGATCACTTGCATATCTCCCAGAGTTTTTGTCACAGATCATCTAATTTGAGTCTGGTCTTTCTGGGTTCTTCCTCCACCTAATATACTGTTAAAATGCCACCCCCACCCCCATCAAATTAAATCAACAAACTAATCATCTGTGGCAACAGTGGCAAAGGTACTAGTCCACCATTTTTGCCACAGGTGTACAAATTTATAGTTAATGACTTCAGTAATTTTTGTAGACCTTTGAATATGTCATTTATGCCTTTCTGACAGTTAACTAAAAGTAATCATTGGTTGGTACAAATGGATTTTTCATGGTGAGCATATGGGATGGATAAGTCTTGAGCAATCCTGCATCACATGCTGCCAAAAAGTTTACAGTACAGTCAATTAAAGTTTCTCTAAGAATGGCCATTGTTCCAACTGGAACTGTTTTAACTTATTCAAGCCATATTCACTGATATCTGGAGATGGGCATCTGTAATAAATATTTGTAACAAAAGTATGAGAATGCATTAGTGTTTTTCAACTACAACTACTGGTACTACATTTTCACTCACCCGCCCAACATGCGGTCCATATTCATCCCTCTGTATCAGTAATAGTTAATCGCCCTGCCTCCACTATATTCTGACTGGCAGATTTGAATTTTGAAGCAAGGTACTTGTGAACCGGATATGCAGTTGTGTGAGATCCTGAGGCTGAATGCCACAATTGTCAATTTTGAATGTAGCTCGCATGAAGTCAATTAACTCTAAAGGCTCGGTACAGAGTGCTTGTATGCCTAGGCTGTCTATATGAGCTGTGCCACAATGACAGGCTATATGAACGCGGACATTTCTAAATAATCTTGTATTCTTGTGAAGTGTAGATTAGAGTTTAAATAATTTCCTTTTGTTAAATTTTTTAAAATGCTGAAACAATTCTTCACCGCCGACTTCAATCTAACTGCCATTGCGTATGCTGAAGTGCATGACTATAGAGCCACAGGCCAAAAAATTTGATATGGATGAGTAATCCGAGGTTGGAGAAAAGAAAACAGAGCTTAGGAGAAGATGAATCCACGTAAACGTGGTCATCATGGACTTCAAGCAAAATTGGACTTGCCTTGAAGCTGACCAGAAGCAGTGGATCGTGGCGCAGCTGGAAAACAACTGACCGATCTCGACAGATGTCATCAAACTGAAGGCCAAACTCATTGCGGCAGAGACGCACATAGATGATTTTAAAGGAGTGCATTAGCTATATAAATCTATGAAGAGGAACCAATTGTTAATCATCCTGAATGATCATCTACCTGAGAACTGGGAGATGATTTTCTTGAATTCATTTCCAGTGAAATTCAGAAGGTTTACCATCCCCATTCTGCCATTATTAATATAGATGAAGTAGCGATTTGTTTCGACATTTCGGTAACACTGTCAGTTTTTAAACTGTTAAAGTGGCAACCACCAGGCATGAGTGAACCTCTTTCGCGATTATACTGGCTTGTGCTGTAAATGGAGTGAAAATTTAACCTATGGTGATTTTCAAGCAAATGACAATGCCTTGTGAGAAACTACCTTTTAGGCATTGTTGTCCATTGCAACTAAGAAGGATGGATGAACTGTCATGTAATGAAAGTCTTAATAAATGTTATTGAGCCAGGTCTGGGGTATTTTTCTCCCCGATCTGTTGATTTTTTATTCCTTTTCGGCATGCAAAGAAACACAAGTTCAATCGATTATAAACTCTTGTGGTGTGCATATTGCCATAATACCTCAGTGTCTAACATGCAAGGTTTTTCTCCTGGATCTTGCTGTCAATCATTCCTTCTCCCCAGCAGGGCAACATATGTAGACGTGTGTAAGTGGAATGTGACAGCTTGGAACAAAATTAAACCTGAAACAATGCAAAATGGATGTTATTAGTTTGAAGTATTATTAGTTTTAAATTTTATTTTCAAGATTCAAGTTATTACTCATTATTCTACCCATCGTTTATAGTAAAACAATATCAACCAAAGGAAAAAAAGTTTGATTCTTTGTCTTCTTTTGTCTTTTCTGCTATTTATAATGTCTTTGTTTTCAATCATCAGAAGCTGTCTTTTTGAGACTAATGACAAGATAAGCAACAAAATGTTTTTAATTTTTATCATTAAAATTTGTAAAATTAGTTATTTCAGTTGAAAATAGAAAATATTGATTATGAAAACATTTTTTTTTCTTATCGCGAAATGTTGATTTGGTCTCGATACAGTTGTGAAGTCATCATAGTGGCCATAATATTCAACCCTAGCAAAACAAAACTAGAAGAATATCTAAGTTATGTAGTTAGGTTTATTAAACCATATATTGAAATATTATTACGTGTAAAAAGAATTGTGATTTAGCCCACACCTTTATATAACCCACATCCCCTTGTGGGGGTTTGTAAAATCTGGTATAACCCTCGGAATCTATATGGGAAATTACGGTATCTAAATTTGTCATTTTTCCTACTTCTGTACTAATTGTTTGTAAATATGCATATCAGTGTGAAATGCAATGGGGAGACTAAATCCAAGATAAGAAAACCTACATTTCTGGATGTATTTTGCTTGTATTCCATGTTTTGCACAAAACGCTGATTTAAGACTTGCTGTACTAGTTCAGTTCCCATTGTAGACTTGTGCAAACATTATTAAAATTCAATGGCTTGAAATTTTGAGTGCTCATGATCAAATTTGTATCAATTTAAGACACATCTATGAAGACATCTTTTGTAGAAAGAAGACCATAACAGCTTTACCATTTTCTGGATCTACACAAATTTGAAGTGTGATTTCAACGCTACACCAGAGAGTAAGCTGTTGATTTCAGTAACGAGTCTTCCTAACTCAGGTCTGTAATGGGATGGAAATTATGTTGATAATACAATTTCCCAGACTTTTTTCACTTACAGGTAGGACAAGCTCGAAAACGATTCGTTTTTGGTTGGTGGTTCTTTCCTCTTGATTTCCAGGTTTCTACCACCATTAATACTGGCTGCCATGTAACATGTGCTGAAATATGGCGTTAAGCCCCATAACAGTGACAACAACTAAAATCTTACTTTCATTACCAACCAGTAGGGGACAATCAAACCATATATATATATATATATATATATATATATATATATATATATAGTTATATCTTCAGTGATTTGTAGTATGTTTCTCATTCTTTCATACATGTAGTATTGGGAGTCCTTCAACAACTCTCAATGGTTGTATGCTTTTTCAACCATGTCTGGACACTATAAGATAATGTTCAAGTAACAGAAATATCATGGGATAACCAAACCAATAAAATCAAAAAAGTTATTTCCCCTACATGTATGCTGCCAAGATTTCTAGTGTGTGTCCGATCTCCAATGAGGAAATGGTATTAGGAGGATAACCATAGTTATATCCATCACATTTAAATATGTCCCTTTCTTACTAAGCAACTCTGCTTAGGTTCTACTGACATCAAAATACTCAGATGTCATCTCTAGTTGTATAATTATTGCTGTGATGTCCTTGGGCATGGTCACATGGTTGTAGTGGAGTCTTGGTTGGGATGGCAGAAAGACCATAGGCTTACTCCATATTTGACAGCTAATTATGATGTTGTGAAAAGAATTAAATATTTTCCAACAATTTAGTTGGGCTCTGTTTATATTATTTGACTCGTAGTCAATGAACAGGTTTTAAAATTGATGTTTATTTTGGAACCATTACATTCAAGATTTGAATAAACCCAAGGTGGAAGTAGAAAAGTTGCATCCTAGATTACTACCATGGCTACTTTAAATGTTAGTTAATGTAAGACTTTAATGCCTCAATTCTTAGCTTCAGTGATATCTGGGTTAAAAAATGAATTTCTTCCCAAACAACTCTTTAGTGTAGATTACATTGTTTTTTAATAATACTGAGAATTCTTGGTGTGTAAAAATGCACAAGAAACAAACATCAGATAGGAAATTTATACTCGATGGGAAAAACATAGTAATATGCACAAATAATGATAGTATTAATAAAATGAAATGTGTCGTTACAATACAAGTCCTGTTTCTACAACTTTTCAAAATACATCTCATACAACTATTAATATGTACCATAACGTTTTTGAATGATTTTGTAATGTGCATGACAACAACACCTGCTTGTATATCATACTTCTGCCAAGAATAGGAACTATTAACTCTTAAAGCGCTTTTTGCGACTTAAGGTTTAAGTCATTTTCCAGGCAAGTAACAATATACACATCGTATTACTGCCATTACTGCTTGTAAAACTATTTCATTGATTTATAGAGTTTTACAAATACTCGTTCTTGAGCACATGTTGCCTAGAAAACTATTAAAATTGATGACAATAATTTTGAAGGATTTGAGGAGAATGAAATTTCTGGAGCTGGCAAAGAGTTTATGGAAATGCACATGAGTAATTTTGAGCCAGAAATTGATGCATAACTGGAGTCTTGATGCACATGCTGGCTGGATGAGAAAAGATGGTGTGCCTGTCAACTACACATTCACTGATATTTCAAAATTAAATGTCAAGATGATGATCTGTGAATCAATGGACTGAAGACTTTTTTACTGCAAATATAGTACAACAAATGAGAATTGAAAATTTTTCATGAACATTTAGTACCCACTCTGGGTGTCTAAACTTCTAACATTCATGGAGTAGATGCTTAGAAAACTTATCTTTTCTTTACCTATGATTTTCATAATTTAGATATGACGTCGTAACAGACATATACATGTACATTTTTTGACCTAGAAAAAAATGTATTTCTTTTGTATATTTGAACCTTTCCATGCGAAAACAAACAAAAATACAAATGAAATGGTCATTTGTCATTTTACCTCTATTTGCATCTGTACATGCAAATATGTTAAACTTATTCATGTGCCTTGATGCTAATCTTAAAGTTTAGACATCTGCCATCATTTTTCATATAGGGTTTGTGTTTATTTATTGAAATACATGCAATTTAAAAACTATGCCAATTTCTCCCTCCCCCCATTCCGAACATTTCAGCATTGAGGGATCTTGTACTGCAAACAGTATAGCACTTTAACAGTTGATGCATATTGAGTTGAAATAAGTCAATTATAACAAGAACCTTTGAAGAAGTCTATTAGTATAGCAAGAACCTTTTAATAATTAATGTTACTTTTAAATAAGGATATTAATGCTTTGAAGAATATAGCTTTCTTACTACGTACATTACATATACTTCTCACAAAAAATTAGTCCTTCTCTGGAAACGTCACCCTCCTTATAAGGCCACTTTCCCAGTGAAGATGGGGTGGCCATATTAGATGTGGACTACTGTACCAATTTGATCATGATAGCTACTGCTAGTTTTTATTCATTGATAAATGAAATCATTGGTAACAGGAAATGTAATTACCAATTGTCACACCACAGAAGAATCTGTGGACACTTTCAATATGAAGGTACACAGACCTGTTTACCCGACCGTATTTGTACGGAATAAAGCCCATCCGTACGGTCATTGAACTGAAAATACGATTTGAGGTTGCATTTATTTATTACTTTTTAAAATTAATTTTTTAAGCCGTTTTTCTTTCCGTTTTGTTTCGTTGTATCATCTCTTCGGTCTGCATTTTGTGCCACATCACTTATTTTGACATTCTCAACATCCGGTCGTTTAAACAAAGGAAAATGCCGCCGACAAGAAAGTTTCAGCACGAAACTGATGATGAAAATGGAAAGTCTAACACAGAAAGCAGCATTTTCTACCAGTTTATTCTACTCTGTGGCTATGCCTTAAACCATCGTCAAAAGGAGAACATTTTGTGCATTGCACTGTTTGCAACTTAGACTTTTCCTGTGCACATGGTGGAAGGAATGACTGTTCACGGCATGTGGAATCGGAAAATCATACAAAATTGAAATCATTAGTGAATGGAAATAGAAACATTCTGTCGATGATGAAAGGAAAGGAAGTCAGTGATCAAAACATACTTCAAAAACAAATAACACGTGCTGAGGCGATTCTATGTGAGTTGATCGCAAATATGAATTTGTCATTGAGTACAGCTGACAAGTTAACAAAAGCAATGAAAAATAATTTATTAACCTTATTTCCATTCTAGTAAATATTGACAAAGATGATACTAGATTTTATCAGATAAATAAGATTGCCTTCACCTATCTAGATAAACTTATTATTTTCTAAGTGGATGGGTGGTAACAATGTCTGTCATAATGTTTTATATCAAGTCGTCCTTAACCATGTAAAATAGAGAATTGGCTTTAATTAAAATGTTATGGATATGTGTGAAGCTGAGAAAACAGAATTTCTAGAGAAAGTAACGGAGGTAAATAACAATAAATTTGGTTATGTTGTGGTATTTTTTTGTGGTTTTTATCACTATAATATGAACAGGATGTTTAAGTCAGTGGTGTTCAATTTCTGCATATTTGTGCCTTGAAACACAGAATTAACTGAATACCAGCGTCTTTGCAAACTAAGAGTTATTTACACAATATTGTATAGTCATTATGTCGTGTAATACTACACAATGATAATTATAGTATATTGATAGTATCTACTATTTGTGTGCTGAAAATACTGACTTTGGTCTGAAAATACTGACAGGCATTGCTTAAAATACTGACAGGAAAATTTGTCTGTAACAGGTCTGGGTACAGAATCTGCTGATCTATGATGATGTTTGATTCTTACATTAAAGACATATTTCCCTTTAACGTCTGCCTTGGTGACCATCTTGCTTATGGCTACTTCCCTGTGGATTTTAAAAGCAAAATATTACAGTATCTACTTGGTCATATATGAAAATTATGCAGATCTGAGATACATTATGGCTACCATGTTGGCTATCATCAGTGATCATATAAATGTTTGTATCAGAAAGCATTTGTGAGACATCATTATAAATATTTTTTTTCGTATGTCCATTCAGTATCGTTGCTATGATAAATTTTAAAATCTTATTAGTACTTCTCCTGAACAGATAGTCGTGTTCAAATGGTATTTTCATGTCCTCCAGAGCAGCCACTTTGAGAATATCCAAGCAAGCTGTTTTCAGTACTCTTCAGAGAAGTCTTGTATTATCACTATTATAGACAGAATGGTACTTTCAAGCAAGCAATTTCAAAGAAAAGCATTTTCCTTTCTGGTGTGGAGATTATGCACAACATATCTCCTACATTCTATCTAATGAATAAAGGGCAGCTCAGACTTGCCATTTAAACATTGATGATGTGTGGATTTGATTTACATTTAAGCTGAGTTTCGATGGGGTTATTTTCTATTTGGTTTTTTTTTTTTTATAGGAGGGTTTCCTTTGGTTTTCTATCCAGTATAGCGAATCAAGAACTTTAAAACATACATTGTGGCGCATTGAATTGACAAATTTTGTCTTTTTAGGTGGCTAGGAAGTCAATGGGAAACACAAGTTACAGTGGTATTGCAGACCTGTTTACTACTCCTCCTAGTGCTAACAAGTCTCTTCGTTCATCAGTGGGTACACCCCACTCACTTTACTCAGAAATACCTGACACTCCAGATGGCCCTGGTGAGATGTTTGTATCTCCCCTGTCAACAAGTACTGCTTCAAAATCTTCCACAAAGAAGTCTCGCCAGAGTGTATTGCTTTCTGGTGTAAAGGTAAATGTATGTCTCTTCCATTGACAAGATTTTGATGTTTCAACATTCTAGGGTAGAGATGAGAAGAAAAATCAGATTTTTCCTAGAAGCTTAGCACAGAGTTCCATGTAGAGTCCCAATGCTGTTCATATTACCTGGATAAATGGGATGTCCTAATGAGATTTTCATTATTCTTGAAGATGACAGGCTCATACTGTGATGTCAAAGAACCTGTAGAAACTTTGGTACAGGGTAAAACTTGTTACCAAGTTTTGTATTTTAATGATATGAAACCTGTGTTGTTTGGCTTAATATATCTAAATGATATTTCAAAATGTAACTTGGAAAATAATGCCAAATGAAACTTGAGATGAATTTGGCACTGAGTTTATTTCATCAAGATCATTTCGAAGCACTATTCTGCAGTTTAATCAAATCAAATTGGGTTAGTTTTTTTATGTTTATTAATCAAAAGAAATTTCATTTCTTAATCAGATTACATAGATTTTAAAACTTGATAGATCACTTAATTTTTTTGCATTGGATGGCTAGCATAATTAAAATTTTGTGACTGCTAATCGATCTTGTGTTCATTGGGAACCCATACAAGATTCTGATAACAATAGGGTTTAGTTGCACTCCAGTGATGAATAGCCATAGCATCATTAAACACTGAATTGTCAAATATATACTCAGATTCTCTGTAAGTAATAGTTTTAAAAATTAATGACGGTATGTTGCAGGAACTGTTTGGTACAAAGAAGCCAGGGGCAGAACCAACATATGAAGGGATCAAGAGGTTGATGGCCACACCAAAACAGAAGAAAACTGCAGATCAGGATGCCATCAGTCCAACAGGGCTAGCTCGTTTGTTTCCTTCGCCACACAAGGTATTTGAAAATGTTTCAATGAGGGCTCAATCTTTTGCTGCTTAGAACTTATTGCCACACAGTTTTATCTTATCTTTGATTCTCTGGTTGCTTAGGGTACAACACATATTTAGTGGAGAGGCAATTAGAATAAAGCAGAGGTGGGTAACCTGTTTTACATAGCATGCCATTTTTTCCAGATTAATTCCAATAATAAACGGCTATGTGCCACCAGCAAGAGAGTAACAGTGTTAAAATTAAGATTGTGAGATGCTTGCTGTAGGTTGCCGACCCATGGGTTAAGGTATCTTGCCCAAGTACACATCATGGTGGGCAACCCAAACAGGTCCAGCCAACCATTATGGAGAGGCAAAAAGTGTAATAAACTTATTCTGTACAGCTTGGCAGATAATTACAGATAAGTAACAGTTGAGTGGCAACATTTTCCTGCAGCAGTTGGAGGAATCGCCTGCTTATGTATTTCACAATTTGACCAGTTAGGCTGCGCAAACGAAACCAATTAAAATACAAATTGCCTTGAACTCTTTACAGTTTCAAGATACCATATAAATAACAACAACTATGTTCCAGCGAGAAATTAATTTACCCTGGAAAGGGGATTCAGAATTCTCAACCTGGTACTTTTACTGCAGGGCTTACTAAAAGCAACCCTTAAATAATGGATTTACAGAAAAGTTGTTTGGAGTTGTTGGGTAATGGTGCTACATATGGCCATGTTTTTCATGCAGAATGCCTGGAGGGGTGGTGGTTGGTAAGGAAGGCAACAACATTTATTGGACATCATTTTGTGTATTGCTTGTGGCAGAAGTCACACCACATGAATGAAAAGAAATCAAGGATTTCATAAAGTTGAGAGATTGGCAAGAAAGTGTTGACCTCCATTGACTTTGGAATTGCAGTCTCTGAAATTATTGGAACCACTTTGGTGACCTAAGTGGTTAGTGTCCACTTAAGATTTGGTAGATCAGATTCGAACCCCAGACAAGTTGTACCGAAGACTAATAAAAATTGTACTAACACCTGCCTCGCTAGGTGCTCATCATTAAGAGGTTAGTGTTAGAACTGGTCAGCCCGCTGTCAGGATAATATAACTGGGTAGGGCATGATGTCACATGTCTACCACATTGCAGAGATTGTAGAAAATTGTTAAAGCTATTTTTGGAAATCTGAAGGTGAAAAAAAATGAAATAGCTGGAGGTCATTAAGTGTACTTGATTAAAATATTAGTTGAAACTGATGCATCAGAACATGCATGTAATATTCAAAGACATATTTCCAATTTTGCAATAACAGTACTTGATATTTCCTTTCATTTTGATGAAATATGTTGACTGCCAGAGGTTTTTGTGTGTGTAGGAAGCCACAGGAAGAGGAGTTTTTGTTTTTTTTAAAGGGAAGGACACTTTCTAGTGCCGTTAATTACATGGCAAGATCCTGTGTTATATAGAAAACACCAGAGTTGAGGACTTTTAGAAATTCTTTATATAAATAATAAAGGTGATACAGAACATCCTTTTCAATATAACATAGAGACTTTACATCACCATAGTGTTTGTTACAACACTGTCAACGACATTTCTTGCAAATTTATTGCATTCATTTAATTCTCATGAAACAGTGTTAAATAAACAACTAGATCTATTAACTTCACCTTTGTCTGTTGGCTCCAGTCTTGGGCTTGGCCAATGTGGGTAATTGAGAAAGCTTGCTAGTAGCTTTTTGTGGGTCAGTGGTCCTTTCTGGGGGTTTTCTGGGTTCTTCTTCCATTATTAGTATTGGCTGCCATGTATAGTCTATCATGTGCTGAAAAATGTCATTCAACCGCCAAACAACAAATCACTTCCAACTTTGATAATATAGTCTTGTTTGCCTAAATGCACAAAGAGAGCATTGTAACACCATATTATGAAGTTATTATCTTATTAAATTCATGCAAACATTAACAGTTAAATTTATTGTAACACGTTCTGACATACCAGTGTGATCTAAGAAAAAATAATATTGCTTCTAGTATACTTGAACAGTGTGGTATGACAATTTAATTCAGTTTTGAGATTTTATAGTGCCACAATTAATATAGGTTATGTAAAAAAAATATAATTTATAATTTTAGAATACATGGCTGAAATTCTTTTTTACTTAGAAGGTTCAAACATTGCCACTCTGACATTTAGTTAGCCAATCCATGTTTGTCCTTCTTGGTCAACTGTTCCAACAACCATGGATGGGAAAATCCCTTTGAACACAGAATTTAGATATAATTAAGCTGTCCTCTCAAAATCCGTGGTGTGTGGGATTTACTTCTAATCTTATTTTTATAATCGTACCTATGATTACATAGGACCTGTGAATTTCAATGTGAATCAAGTTAGTGTACAACATAATGGTGATGCAGTGAGTCTTAATATGGTTTGAAATAGTCCCTATCAAATGCATACTATTGTGCATATTAAAGTAAAGTAAGAAATTTTACATAAGTAAGAACTTAAAATAAACTTACAATAACATTAGTTCTAAATTAATGTTGAACAAAAGTCTGACAAGAGAAATTTGATTCTTTGGCTTGGCACATTCATTCCATCATCGTCCTGCATCTCCACTGTTTCATTAAACAATACTCCACAGGATGGACGAAGTCACTAATTTATGGACTTGCATCATATTTCTGGCTTTGGTATTTCTAATTTCAGAAAGGTAAGATAATTCACTTCAAAAGCATTCATGAAAATTCCATTACGACACGCATAGTCCAACATGGAAATGAATAGGGCACAAATAGTGCTTACATGCAAACTTCTTTCAACATAGTATTGATGTCCCAGGGCTTGTAGAACTGTTGATGAATTCATTAATACTCAGTAATTAAGGTGTGGTGGATGTTTTCAGCAACAGATAAAAGTTGCATGATCAAATATGCTAAGACCTTGTAGGTCAAACGTTTTCTCACATCTCAAAGTTTAACATCAGATAATCTTGGCAAATTAAATGGACAATGTTTGTGCATGATGGTATTTGTGCATGTAAAACAACATTCACAATACCAATACTATATAGTGAACCGCATTATGTTTCACTTTGTTTAATGTTTTTTACATTATCATTATTAGTATTATCAGAAAAGGAATGTTATTAATAGTGCATAGTATAATGTTTGTTGAGTATAATGTTTGTTGAGTTAGGTATTACAATATTTTGAATCTTTTTGGTATGGTTGGGCATTAAAAATCCAAAACACCCATCATTTTGGAATTGGAAAAAGACAGGCTCACTGATAAGTTTATCATGTATTAAATAAACAGAAAGGTGGGTAAATAGACAACAGTTTTAAATGTTTAAGTCAATTGGAAGGTGGCAGAGGGTACATGCTTGGAGGTACTGAAAGAAGGGGAGGGGATGCTTCTGCGAAATAGCTAATTAATTGTTGAAACACCTGTCCTAATTTGTTTAAATTAATCAAAATATCTAGAGGATTCTAAAAGTACTCTCCAAGCAGTGATATTATTAAAACCTATTAAAAATATCTTTAGGTTGTTTAAACTTTTTATATCTAAGTGACTTATTGTTCCTCAACATGAATGCTATACTGCATTTAGTGATGTCAATGATCATACATTCATCAATGTTTAGATAATTGGTGCTATATGGTATTGAGATTAAACTGGTGAATGATTTTGAATCCATGTCATATGATCACATTTCTGTATAGTTTTTGGGATTTCTTTTGCTTTATTTTCAGACTCCCAAACAACAGACTCCAGCTAAATCTGTCCAAAAAAGGGACTCGAAGTCTCCCGATGTGACTAAAGAGCATGAAGCCAAATCATCTGTCAAGGCTAGACGAGGAAAGACGAGGGTGAGAGGAGCAGTAGTACCTCCTAAAACTCCGTCTCCACTTAAACCAAGGTGAGTTGACCACGAGTCCTTTTTTTTTAATCAAGCAGCCTTTCACGGTTTTAAGATATTTATCATGTTTGTGTTTAATATTCTAACTCGCTTTGTGTTTTGTTTGTGTTGACAGATATGTATTTTCTTAGTTATCTCCAAGGTATATTCTCAAAATGGTGCTTTCTAATGATCGGGAATTGCAATCAAATTAAACCAATTTTTATGGCCTACCGTGGCAGTGTCACAGTGTGTGTGTGTGTGTGTGTGTGTATATATATATATATATATATATATATATATATATATATATATATATATATATATATATATATATATATATATATATATATACTTGTGTTACACTTTGCAAGTTCTGCATATATGTATGTGTTTAGTATGAAATATTGCCGTTTATCTTTTCTGCACAGTAGGAAAAAACCTGAATTTGTTTGAATACAATTGCAACATGTTAAATTGTACATTTGCAAAGGTATATTTTTAGGACCTATAACACTTAAACAGTTTACATTAAGTGACCAAAAACTAATGTGGAAAGCCAGCCTCTTCAAGTATTTAAGCAATCAGTACAGAAATAATACATTATTAGAAGAAAAAGTTGGAATTGCAGCAATTCATTGAAGATCGTATTGTTTTGCTCAAATGTCTAGTGGTGAATGGGTTGGCTGCCTCATGATTTTTTTTGCTAATTAAAAGAATTAACAAGGACTTTTTAATTTGTCATTATTCATATTGCATAACAAAATTTGAGTGTCCCAGTTAGTTCGATTCAATCTTGTCATCCACCAATCTTGACCCGTAACTATGGAAGTTGGTAATCATCACCATTTAGATGGATGACTCGTACATTGCAAACAATTACGCTTTTTTTCCACTAAATTACGCCTTGCATATAAATGCATTTGGATTACGTTTTTTGATTAATCAACTTCCCCCAAAAATTAATTTTGTTTTCTCATTTTTATTACCATCCCACTAATCACACAGAACGTATTCTATAAAAGATAGCTTCTGTGTAACTATGACAAAAAGTACACTTGTCAGTAAACTTCAGGTGACCTTCCTATGTGTTATGTTCATTAAACATGATTTCACAAAAGGATTGGAAAGGGAAATAAAACCAGAAAAAAAATGAGTTGAATACATAACACAATACAGTGCCATTCTAGGGTAGCTTCACGCCCATAGGCTGTGTCAAAAGGATTTTAATGTTGGTCATATTGTAAAACAGATGCCTTGAATTAGATTGTTTTACTAACTTCAGTACTAAGATAACTTTTTTTTTTTTTTTTTACAGCAGAACAAAATTATGGAAACATTATTTACCAAGCTCTCAATAGAACACTTGATTACAATTAGTGGTAGAATACAACTTTGGTTCTTTGTTCAAACGGATGCTTCCTGATGCCAACATGTACATGTGTTTTGGACATATGCGAATTGAATGTTATTATGTTATATGTGGATTATGCTTTTTCTGCTCAGATTACTCCTTTTGTCCACTTGGATTACACTTTTTCCTTGTTAGAGGTTGCCATGTGTATGATGACCAGATTGGCAGTGTAATGTTTGTTATGCAGCACCTAGCTCATAGTTCAGTTCATCCATGGCAAAAAAAAAAAAGGGCTGTTGTAACCAAATAACCGGAAATTTAAACAATTGCCTTTTGTGGCCTTGATCATTGACTTTCTTTGCCTTCAATCTTGTGGGATGTTTGTGTATTTGTAAGCAGTCTGATGATGATCTGTTGCCGTGAAATAAAACTTTTATGTATAAAAGAAATGAAGCTAAAGTTTACAACTGGTGGATAGATGTGTGTGAAACAATTAAAACTGCAGCTTTGCTATTTACCATAATGTGTTAACATTTCTCTAGAGATTAACAAATGATTTGTTGGTTGAATTTAGAGGGTTTTTTTTGCTCTTTTTCTCAGAAGGGGAACCAAACGCAAAGCATCACTTGGGTCTGCCCCTGCTGTCACAATCCCTATGTCCAAGAAGGCAAAGAGTAATCCAGTAAGCCCAGCTAAACAGGCTGAAGTGGAAAGTCCTGCAGTCAAGTCCTCACCTCCTGCTAAGTACTTAACACCTGTTTTTATTATATTTTGCAACTGTTTTTTATCACTTGGCTCTTTGAAGATTGTATAAATGTTTATTGATATATATGGGCATCTGGGGAAATAGAATCCAGGAGGGTCAGTTTTTTGTGAATGATGAGGTTTTCTGAATTCCTGGTTCAGATTTTAACAGCCAGACAGTTTATTTTCACAATCATTTTGAAAATGTATGTACAATTGATGAGTTACATTATGTACTTTGATTTCAGGTGTATATCAGGAATCTGTGACCTTATCTGCTCCTTGGGTCAAGCAGATTTATCAGGCCCACAGAAAACTGACATATTCTGTCCAGTGGTCACTGGGGTGAAGCAGTATATATCAGTACTTAATTTTTTATTGCTGTAGAAGATTAACAGTGGTTTTGTATCCATTGTGAACAATTGAAAATGGAAAATGTTACTGGTGTTACATACAAAAACTTTTGAAGCAAAGGAGGCACTTTTTGGGACGTCTTCTTCAGCTGTATAAAAGTTTATATATACTAGAAATAATTTTGATATTGATAATTGAAGGAATGAAGGTAAAAATTTTACTCTTGCTCCAGTTTTGATTGGCTTTTTGGGAAGATTCTATGTAGGATAAATGGGCCATATTCCATCTTGGGTAATGAGTAGTATATATACTTTTTTTGTACTGCAGAAGGACTTCATGGGCATAGTTTCAGATTCACAGTCTAACTTAATGGCTCTTTTCTGGTTATACTAATTCTCTGATCTTTTGCTTCATGCTTCTGATAGTTTTCTTCATCCAAGCTGCAAGTTGCTTGAAAAAGTTTTATATCCCAAAAAAGTTTTCACTTGATAAAAATTGAAAAATATTCTCAACATTCAATTTAATTAACCCATTTTATCCTGAATATGACTACTGGCTTAATACCTCATTCTATCCTTAATTCACCTAATGTCATAATATTCCATTTTATCCTGGATACAACTAGTTGTACTCTACTGTGTACGTGTGTAGTGTCTCTAGGAACATGCATTATACATCACAAATATTAGTGTACTTCTTCACCAACACTTTAAATGGCTAAAGTACACATGCACAGTGAAATGTTTTTAATAAAAGGTTGGGAAAAATTGTTGGCTTGAAAATCATTTATAAAATGAATGACAACAACTCAGATATAAACATGGATGTTGATGATTTAACCGTTACTTTGAACAGGAGGGTAGAAAAATCTCCCCCCTCCCACCACCAGAATCACCAAGATCGATGCCAGTCAATATTCTGACAATGAAAGCCTTTATATGTTTATGTTTTGCCATAGGAATAATTCGTCTTTCATCAAGACATTTTTTTGGCGAGAAGATATGTATATATTTGTCACATCCTACAATGAAATCATGTCCCGTGACAGATTTGATCTGATTTGGAGATACTTGCATCTCCTTGACAAAGAACAAGCTGCAGAGCCTCAACCAGAGTAAAGATAAAATAAAGAAAATTAAAAACAGAGTAAAGATAAAATAAAGAAAATTAGATGGTACCTGGATTATTTGGACCAGAGATTTTCATCGAATTTCATACCCAAAACAAATGCAACTATAGATGAAATCATGATAAAATTCAAAGGAAGACTCTTTTAGAAAGTATCTCCCAGGAAAGCCAACAAAATGTGGCATGAAACTATGGAATATGGCTGACTGCTCAACTGGATACATGCACAGATTCCAGGTGTACACCAGCAAAGAAGATGGGCAAGAAAAGGGGCTGGCTTACAAAGTGGTAATGGATCTCTGCTCACATATTTGGATAAAATCTGAGTCTATTTTGACAACATTTACACAAGCAAAGATTTATTATGAGACTTGCATGCCTGTGTCCTTAACACGTAGGAATGCCAAAATAATTGCTGCCAAAACAGCTGAAACTGAAGAAACCTTAATAAAAAGTCACACAGAAGGTTGAAGCTGTTTGTCTTGTCAAATTGTCATGCCCCATCATCACATGTCTTTGTAAGCAGACGTTCTGTTGTGGCTGTTGAGCAACAGGTTGAAGTTCCCAAAATGCAATCGGATTACCAGCAAAACAAAGGGAGTAGATCTCTGTGACCAGATGGTTAGGTACTATCTTCTTCATCACCGTGAAAAACTGGTGGCGTTAAAATTTTCTTTTACCTAATGGAAACTTGGGCATACAGTGCATATGTATTTGCACTGGATACAAGTCTATAGAAAGTCAAAAGGTATATGGCCAACATTTCAGAGCTATCAAAAGGACTTAGTTGCATCTGTGGTTGGTGACACTAGAGCTGGAAGGAATGCAGTACTTGCTCCAGAGTAATGGTGCAATATACCATTGAAAAATATTTGACAGAGAAACAAGCCCATCATGAATGTTGACTGTCTACTCAACCTGGAGAGAGAAGAGGGGTGACAAAATTTGGTTGTAGGGAATGTAATGTCCCTGTTTATACCAAATGCCAGGGAAACATTACTAGGTGCATAAAAGCTTAAAAGCTGATGTTTAGACATTAACTGATGTAGAATTGGGCAGTTTAAAGAATGAAGTATTTTTGCAATGTGATGTGGACATTTTTATTCAATATTAAAGTAATATTGTTATTACTTAGTGATGATGTGGGCAAAAATTGAACTGATTAATTACCTTCATCTTCCTGAAAGATTTGTAGGATTAATTTGTGACATGTTTTCATGAGAAACTGCACACAAAAGTACATGTTCTAGAATGTGAAATAAATTGTTCCAATTGTTTTGTTAAACAATTTTGGTGAAATTATTGTAGCTTTTGAACTAACAGTGCTAGAAACTTCAAATTTGAACAAAAGTTCTAGCAATAGAATTAACTTTATTTTATTTACATACTGTTTGGAGCATTTCATTCATCTTCATTAACAAAAGATTCACTGAACATGAAAGTTTTTTTTTAAAAAATTTCAAGTCGCATTTCAAAATGCAATTGTGAGCATGTAAATCGGTAAATGATAACAAAACATATCACTTTGTTGCAAATTTTATTGCATTATTAGATACATAGTTTTATAAACTTTTAAAAAAGAAATAATATTGTTACGACAGTTTTAATTAAAAAAAATGGTGAAGTTCATCACAATTTCTGCTGAAGCTGGTGTATGATGCTCTGTTATACAACAACCATTACACCATGGCGTAATCATTACTCTTTTCTCACTAAATTATGGTTTACTCATAAATGTATTCGGATTATTCGTTTTCAGTATATCTCCTTCCCAAAAATTGATAAATTTTTATTAACATCCCACAAATCGAACAGAACATATCTTTTAAGTTAGGACAGAACTTTTAATCTTTGCTCATATATGCTTTGTTAAAAGAAATTTGAGTTACAGAACCATTATGTAGGATTTTGGCGGTATTTATTCTAGTTGATGGGTATGTTACAGCATGTATTTCTGAAATGATTTCACAGATTTCACCTGGAAAAACGACTCTGAGATGAATACATGAATAACACAATACAGTGCCATTCTTTGATAGTTTCATCACCATTGCAGGTTGTATGGAAAGGATTTTAATATTGGTCATAGTGTAAAACAGACACCTTGAATTAGATCGTTTTACTAACTCCATTACTAAGGTAACTTCTTTTTTATACAGCAGAACTTAATTGTGGAAACTAAATATAAATGCTATGGCATTATTTACCAAGCTCTTAATAGAACACTGACTACAATAGTGGTAGAATAAAACTTTGGTCCTATGTACAAACGGATGCTTCCTGACGCCAAAATATACATGTTTTGTACATATGAGCATTGAATGTTATTATGTTATATGTGGATTACTCGCCAGAGGTTGGCATGTATACAATGTATTTAGAATTTCAGTTAACTGCAGTTGAAGTTGGTAAACGGGATAAAATGGGTTAATATTTGGTTTTTGGTTTTGTTTCAGATTAAGAAGGGGAGGAAAGAAGACTCCAGCAAAGAAAGCCCTGAAAACCATGAAAAGGACAGAGACAGCAGGTTTATATTTAACCAGATTGGTATTTTTTTTACCTGGTGGGGCATGGAGCACAACACCACATTTTTTTATTTAGTAGAACGCTTTTAACCTCATTAGATTTATGGTTAAATTTTAAAATAATATCCAGATTGAGATAGAATTAATTTTAATAATGAAAAATAGTGCACTGCAGATTCACTAGTTTTGAAGTTAGTAGATAATGCATTTTCTTGTACATGTTGCTGCATTTGTGATGTGTAAGCAGCACATGCAGATATTGCTGTATAAGCGCTATTATTTGTATGGAACTGTCAGTGAAAGAAAGCAGCTGCATTTGCAATCATACATGGGATGGTAGGTGGGTAATAACAAAAGAACATGAAATTCATTCTTTTATTCTTTCAACTAAATCACAATACCTACAATCTTTAAAAAGTAATGTCCTGGTGCAGGGAAGACGAGACAAGTTAGGTTCCATGTTTAGTTGTGTTTGGTTCCAATGTGACCAAGTGATCAATGGTGCTTAAGAACATCTCCCCTCTGTCAGTGCTCAAGTCCTGAGTTCAGTCATCATTGATATGTGAAAAAGCTAGCCTTAAGCTTTCTATGGTTCAATGGTTTTTCCTATTTTCTTCCTGGGCAAGATGTACTGACTCCCATGTATGGACAATCTTGTGCTGAAGGTGACATGTTTAAAGCAACAACAAAAATTTGGTGTTCAAAATGCTATTCAGCATCATACATCCAATCCACAGGAAATAGTTGACAAAAGTCTGCTTAAACTTAACCCTTTCATCAATAATTTACTTTGGTGATATAGAGCCCTAAACACTAATTAACTTTAGACTTGTACAGCAATAGTGTTTGTGGATTTTGAAATAACATAACCTTGCCAATTTTAAAGATACCTGGCTGGATTAGGTGTCAAAAAAACTAGGTTATAAGTCAAATTGCATTTTAATTCACTAACATTTACATATCTATTATAGCTGTTTAAAATACAGGTGGAAACAGTTAACACCATAGGTAAAATGAACAAGCAATATTTTAAATACCTTTTTAGATGGACAATATTTTCACAAATGTCATCTAAATAATAAAATATTTAAAGCATTCCAGAGCTTTTCTATGGCTTTCAAACACTGGTGCATCCAACTCTTCTAGAGAACTGAAAAAGAAAATATCTCTTTGAATCTGACAGTTTCTTCCAAAACAAAAACACATTTCACTGTTTCAAATCATTCAATGTTTTCATCATCATCACTGTTAGCCACAGGCACATTCTATTGCCTTATCTCGTTTTCAGACACCTGTATTAGGTCACAACTGCTAAATATTCTTATTATTCATAATCTAACATTTAATTCTCATTTTGTTTCAAGCTGACATTTTGAATAGAAATTCACCATTCAGAAAACATGCTAAAAATGCGTCTTCTTTCCTCAAGATATCTAGTTGTATTCAGGATTAACTTGTGAGATAATCCAAATATAATATATACATTAAAAAAAAGAAAGCTGTTAAAGGTATCCCAAAGTTTATTTAGTATGGTACTATTCCTCTTAACTGATTCTTAATATTGATTATCTTGACTCTAATATTTACAGGATCTTTAGTGGGAGAATGAAGATTTTTCACTGTTGTATAAATATATATGCAACAATTAAGTAAGAAAAATAAATACAGTAAATTGTTTTGACATAAAGTAAAACAAACATTGCATTCGTTCTCACCTGTAAGAGATGTGTTGTGTCACTGAAAGAACAAAAGCTCTAATTTAGTCTCAGATTATATGTACAATATTATGTGGTCCACTGGTAATTTAATTTTGGCCTATATCAGGAATAATCAGGATTTGCAAAACCTAGTTAAAATTTGTTGGGTTGCTTAGAATTGAATAAGGATTGTTTTAATGATGTCTAGATCTATGGACAGATTTTAAATTTTCATGTCATATAATTTTATTTTGGCAGGCAAAGGATTGAAATATGTTTGCTTATTATACCAACACAGTTCCATCTTTGACAAAATCGTGGAACAGCCTTGTGATATTAACTTTAGAATACATTCATATGCCCCAGTGATTATAGCTGTTCTTTCTCATAAGGTTATGCAGTAATTTTGACATCACTGAGTGGTACTAAATATGTCACATATTGGAAAAGTATGGTATTGGCCTAGTCGGATAAATTAATTTTGTTGATGCTTTTGAAAGCAAGATGTTGTATCGTGTTCAATTTACCTAACTTTTGAGATTGACTTTCTATTCCCTCCTGTTAAAATTATATTATGTAGTATCTTTATTTCTCTCTCTCTCTCTCTCTCTCTCTCCATCTGTTCAGTTATGAATAACATTTAACATGAATATTTGCAAAAATAGTTACCAAATTTTTCTTTCATTGCATCCAATAAAATTTTGAATTTTCTTTCAGTTTCTCCAGCAAAATCTGCATCACCTGTAAACACTGCTATTCATATACAAGGAGAATCACCCAAGAAGGCAGCAAAGCCAGACAGAAAGACGACCCGTATTGGATCAGAAGCTGCTGCTTCACCGGTCAAACAAGCATCTCCATTAAAAGCCAGATCAACTCGCCGTGGTGCAAAGAGCACAAAATCTCCAGCTAAGGTTGATAGTCATGTCAAGCCAGCATCTCCAGCAGTTGAAGTTCCTCTTAAACTTGCTTCACCTGTGGCTGTAAAAACAGGTCACAGAGCCAAAGCTTTAGTAAAATCAGTAACACCTGCAAAGGCCAAAACTTCAAGGCGTGGTGCCAAGACTGCTTTCACACGTACAAAGTGGGGAACATTTGCCAAGACTCCATCACCTGTTAAGGGTAGAACCACAAGGGGTTCCAGGGCAGCACATAAGACGCCAGTTTCTGTGAACAAATTAGCTGCTAAAGAACGGTCACTCATTACCAAGTCACCTGCACCAGAGGTTAGTCCTGCTAAACCAGCCACACCTATCAGGAAAGTTACACGAGGAAAGACTTCTGTAAAGATGACAAGTTCAGCAAAAAAATCAACCCCAGCAAAGCAGAGAGCAACAAAGGGAAGGAAAGTTGCTACAGGAGCAAAGAAATTAACAGCTACTCCAGTGGCTGTGAAAGCAATTTCCCCACTTGTAAATTTGAAAGACTTTGCTGCACCAGGTAAAGGAACTCCAAAAGAAACAAGTCCTGTTAAGGCAAGATTTGGGAGGGGAAAAAAAACTATTACTCCAGCAAAGAAATCCTCTCCAAAAAAGAAGATAGTACAGAATGTATTTGAGGCTGAACCAACTCCAGTGGTAGGAAGAAGAGGAACTAGAGCAAAGCCAGCTACTCCAGCTAAATCTGCTTCAAAAAGAAAGGCAGTACCTGACCAATCTACAAGTCCAAATAAAATGCAAAAGACTGACAGCAAACCCAAAGCCATCACACCCAAGAAAGCGTCACCTGCTAAACAATCAAGTAACAGAAAAACCATAAAGCTTAAAGTCAGCCCAAAATCTACACTGGGAAAGGAAGAAACTCTATCTAGTCCAGTGAAAGGCAGAAGAGGAACTAGAGCAAAGCCAATATCAGAAAAGCCAGCTACTTCATCTAAATCTGCTTCAAAGAGAAAGGCAAAACCTTTTCAAGCTACAAGTCCAAATAAAATACAGAAGATTGAAAGCAAACCCAGTGTCACATCACCTAAGAAGGCTTCACCTGCTAAACAGTCAACTAGGGTAAGGTCCAAAATGCCTGCAGTTAGCCCTAAGTCTTCACTGGCAGAGAAAGGAAACCTATCTAGTCCAAAAGTGCAAGTGTATCCTACAAAAGGAAGAAAAGCCTTTCGGGGCAAGGCAGCTTCTCCAGCAAGCCAGAGCCCAGAAATGAAACAGATAAACTCAAAGAAAGCAGCAGATTCTCCCCCAAAAAAGGCATCAGCAGTCAAGCAAACAAGAGGCAAGAAGGCAGTAAGCCCTGTGAAAGTAGTCTCTAAAGAAATCTCACCTACAGATGCCAAGGATGTAACACAGCTAGCTGTAATTTTGCATAAAGCTTCCCCAGTAAAACGCACAGCTAGAGGAAAAGCAAAAACTATATCCTCTGCAACGGTACCAGCTACCACAAACCCCCAAGCAAAAACAGCTTCCCCTGCCAAAATGTTGGCAAAAGGCAAAACATTGATCAAAAGTCCAGTGGTTGCAAAAAGAGTAACTAGAGCTAGAAAGTAGGTTGCCACAGGATTTTTGTTTCTCAGTTGATAATGCAGTTGACAAATTATTCTTCTGATGGTCTGAATTAAATGATATATGAATATTGTTGAGGACTAAGTGACAATTGACAAGCAATTTGTCAATGTACCAAAGGTACATAATACATTTATTGAGTATGTGCATATTTAATATTGATCATTACATGTTAACAGTTGATACCTTTTCACCAGTTATTATTATATGGATGTAAAAGTGAGGGTTATTGTTTAATGTGTCAACATTTAGAAAGAAAATATAAGTGTACACTAAGGCATTTTGAAGCTTAATTTAGTGTTTGTTATTGTATTTGTTGTCATTTCTTTAAAAAAATAGATTAATGAAACCAGATGCAAAGTGAACAATTGCCTTGCATTTAAAATATTTTCCCTTTGATATGGGGTCCAGTTTAATGGGAAATTTTGGATTCATATTTTCATTAAATGTGCTTACAAACCAACAGCATATGACTTGAAAATATTTTGTCGGTGTGTAAAGACAGTTTAAGGTAAATAGTTTCATATTAAATATATAAGGAAGAATAATATATTTATTCTAACATGTCAGAAAACAATTTTAGTTTTTATTTACATAATCATTGTTAATACCTCATTTCCTCATATATTGTGTTGTGTTGCATGTAATAGCATAAAATGGGAGTAATAGAATCTTCGTTGAGTTTATGCTTTGGGTAGAGAAATTTAACCAAGAGAATAAAATTTGTGTTGGGACAAGACTTGTATCTGTTAAAAAAAACAACAATCTTATCTTTGATAGTATTTTCTATCTGAGCCTCATACATAGAAAAAAAAAACTTGTGGTACAGAGGTCTCCATCAGATTGTGGTTTATAAATATTGCACAATATGAGAAGTCACTGTACAATTTGTGTACAAAATATGTGACAGATGATCAAAATGAATTGCTTCACAATGCCCTTAGATGGAAAAGTTGGGTTAACTCTAGTGGACAAAAAATAAATAGTTGACACTTTAATTGGTAGTTCAGTGTAAACAGTTCAAAGATTATTTTGAAAGTCGTATCGTGCATAATTGAGGTTGAAATGCTGAGAGTTCCATGGAACCATTTAGTCCATTTTGTCTTAAAACCCTTAAATGAGTTTCATTTTGCTTTGCTTTTTGTACATATCATTTTGTGTTATTGCTTCAGTAATTTTGTAAATTTTATGTGATGTCTGTATTTGCAGTGTTAAAATGTCCACGGCACAAATAAATGAATATTATGTCCCCTAACTGGCAAGTGAGGATATTTCTTAAAGCTATGTTGTATAATTTTTAAAAGAAACTAATTGATTTGTGTCAAAACTGAACAAGTTCAAGAAAATGTTTATGATTATTAGATGTAGTTTAATTTATTTTGATCTTTTCAACATTGGGTGGAGTGTGCAGGCATGTTGAATTGGACAATTAAATTTCTTGTAGGCATTTTGAATGAAGTAGATGAAATTGTAGCATAAATGAAAAAGTTGGATCTAAGAGTATTATAAATTTATTATGTAACCATTTGCTGCAGAATATGATATTTATAGAATCCAACTTTTGCATGCTTTTTATGACAAGTGAAATATTCGGACAAAAAGGCTCTAGGACCGGACCCAGCACAAAGTCACTTCATATCCATTAGTCAAACAATAAAATAGATTTTTCAAATAGGGGTGAAATTATTTACCAAGCAACTCATTTAAATACATTACCAGCAAGGCACACAAAAAAAAAATAGGGCTCTGTTAAGATGGTGCTTCTGATTTTCTGTGGTTTGATAACATTTCAGACTTTTTGACCCAGAAACTTTAAATATTTCACTGTAAAACCCATGGTTCCTTATGAAATTATTAGAAATATTTGTATCATACTAGTATTTTTAAAGGATTACTGTTTTCAGAAGTCAGACTTTGTTGATATAAGTCTTGATTAGTTTTTAAACAAGATGTGCGAGTAATTTGTTTTAACAAATGATCATTTTTGTGTGTGCCCAGTTGTCATCTTTTACATGTAAATGACCGTTGATTTGTTTACATTTTATTTCATTAATCTCATAGTTATTATCATTATCATATTACTTTCCATTATAAGATATGTCAAGATTATGCAGCAAGCAATTAGACCATTTATTTTTATATTATCAAATGTTACAGTGCATATGCAGATGATTGCATCTGTGAATGTTTCTCTTTCACAAATCCAATACCTTTTGCTTATCAGCATGGGAAATTATAATTTTATCTTTTTCTTACATTTTTAAAACTACAGAATTATATATTTTATGTTCCCATTGTACATTTCCATATTCAGTACATTTCGATCATCATTGTGAAGGGAACCTTTTCACCTTGCAAACTTGAGTTTTGAGATCATTTTACACTGAATGATTTTGACTGTCTCTACTCTTAGCTGTCCTTTTATTTATATTTAAAATGTATACATGTTACAATTTTTCATTTTGATTTCCAGGTACCAGTTATTTCCACTTTAATCTCAAGACATTCATTTTGGAATTCTTGTACTGGCAGTGTTGCATTTGACATGATAAATGTGTTTAATATAAATGCCTCCCACAGAGCGTTGACAGAGTGTAGTGTTTACATTATTATGTGCATCTGCTTGTTATAGAGGTTCCCATTTGCTTTTAAAAGTTGGACATTTCTGTATTGCAAAAGATGGTGAAGCATTTTTATTATGTGAATCGGGGGGGGGTATACAAGGACTTGTTGCTGTATTTAGTCTAATTCTTTTATCTTGTAAGGGTAGATAAATTTACTTTTGTTGCATAATGGTGTAAACATGTTTGCTAATTTCGATTTCATTTATATAGGAAAGTAGGTCATTTACCCCCTGGCTTTCTAAGTTGGGGAGATCCCTAAATGATTGCTCTGTTTTTATCAAAACGCTATTTGTTGTCATGTGATGATTGTAATTTTACTTAGATGCTCATTCCAAATCAGATTTGTGCATTGTGTCAGATAATTGCATTTTGTCAGCATTTATTTGCCATGAGCAATTTTAGATGTTCTGTTGCTTAATACAATATTTATATATTTCAAATGAAACAGATTCTGGAAGCACAAGGTAGCAAAAAGTCATGAGATACACATCTAGTTTGCTTACCTTGATAAAGATTTATTATTTGTATCAAACTGAATTTTGTACATGATTACGGCTGTTCTGTTTAAAACGTCAGTGAGAGCCAGGGAGGACTTGCATAAAGAAATATATATCTAAGGTTACTTAGATTGCTCATTGAGTTGGTATAAAATAAAATGGTAGAAATCCATATTGCAACTGCATGTGCCTTTTCATGTTCTTGTGCATGCATTACTGGGTTTCATTATTGCAGTAAAAGAAAAATGATATTATTTATCTCAAAACATTAATATTTATATCAAAATGTTAGAAAATTAGCTAATTACTGTTTTGACCAGTTTTTACAAGGTAGTTTGAAAAATGGTTTTCATTCTGCTTACAAGAAGAAAGTGAAATGGATAAGCAGTTTTTATGTACACATGACTTGGAAGACAATTTTTTTTTTTGCTAAGTACCTGTCTCTAATTAATAAGAAAATTGCCTGAAGCTAATCTTCCATGATTCTCAGGTGTGTAGGTAGAAATTATAGCTCATCTTGAATTTTCTTTGTTTTGGTGTAATAATAGTATATTAAAATGTGGTAATCTCATGTTGGTTCAGTTTTCCTTTGATTTTTTTTTTTTTTTTTTTTTCATACAGATGAATTTATTTATCCCAGTATTTTTGTCAAGACTCTTCCCCCTCGCCTTTCTTATGTAGACATAGATGGGTTGGAGCTGTCTTTACTGATAGTATTGTTGTCTTGCTTTGTTCTTTTTGATTTTCAGAGGTGCCCCAGGTCAAATGACAAAATGATTTGGGCAAATATTTTATGAATTTGCTCACTATACAACTTTTACACATATGGTTTCTTTGTCTTTCCATGTTGTTAAACTAAATTTGATTGGCAAATTTGGCCTGATTATTAGCATTCTTTTGTTGTTTGAATCTTGCATCAAGGAAGTTTTACAAATACATGTTTATAATATAGGCTATCTAGAGACCCAAAATGGCCAAGTCCCGCTGTTCATATTCATTATTATCATCATCATCATCAATCCCTTAAACCCAAGAGGTCATTGGGGCACCACAGTTTGACTTTACAAGCAATTCTCTCCATCTTTACTTGAGACATGACTGTACCAGTTCAGTTTGCCATTCTTTACAATGGACAAGAGGTCTTCATAGGATCTGATGGCTTATTAGATCCTGTTGTGGACTTGACTTTGTTGGTTACATGGTCCGTGTATGAGATGCCTAAGATCTTGCAGTAGCAAAATCCTGACAGGTCAAGCTGATTAAGAAAATTTATCTTTAAATTTAGAAAGTATATCAGATTATTGGAGCTAAGGAAAGTTAATGATTTCAGTGAGTAATTTAGAACCTGAAGATTGCATTAAATAAAAATCTGATGTAAAAGCTGGATGGGTGATTGTAACCCCCATAATTCAATTTTAGAAGTAAGTGTAGAGAAGGCAGTCTGCAAATTAAAATACAATTTAAAAGTACATTGCACGTTTTGTTTCTTGTCACAATTTAACCGAGGGATCGTGTGCTACAGAACCATGGTGTTAGCAGAAAGATCACAATAAATCTAATAAGAATCTAAAAATGAAATTAAGAAGTAAAGGTTTTTATTTGATGAAAGTATGTTTGAAAAAGTATACTATGGAATTAAGGAACTTAAAATTCTAATACAGCATAATGGAAATGCAAATTTTGGCATATTGATTGGAAGAGTGCTAATTCAAGAAAGTTTGGCAAAAGCTTATGCTAGTGAAAATTCTTATTTTGGATCAGAAGCATTAATGATGATACAAGTGGCCTGTGAAAAATTATACTTAGGAACCATAAAGAACAGTTTTCAAACTTTTTTCAGCAAGCTATGTATATGCTACTTAGGACTGAAATGGTGTTCCACAGCAACTAACTTGAAAATTTTGTTATTGCCAAAATAGATGGTTTCAGCTTTCTACAGTTAGGAAGAATTGGTCTTGTCTTAAAATTCATATTGGCCAGTAGATCATAGATCTTTTCAGTTACTGTTTTGTGTAGACATTTGTTTTATTTGGAAATTATTTTTTTATTCCCTTGGAGGAACATAGTTTAGTGCAGACATTAATGTTAAGCTGTAGGAATTTGTTTTACATCTCTAAGGCAGTATAGTCGTGAAACAATTTATTATGCATAATGATAGTCTGGAATATATCGGTGGGGAAGAAATATATCCCGACGAAGGCGATACCAAAATGAAGGTGTCAGAGGATAAACATCTGTTCATTTTAGGAAATATATATCCTCTTATGTATGTTATTCTCTATTTCCATGATAAGGTCCTATTTCTTCTGCTCCTATCAACCCTCATATGCAATTAGCATGAACAGATCTTAAAATGTGTAGCAGAGATACTGCCCAGATGCGGAAATTGTCCAAAATGTTTACGAATTTGCTATGATATGCGAAAATTTCCCCCAAAGTACTTTAAATTTGCGGACGTACAAATTTTCTCTGCGCATTAGTTTTATTTAGCTGTCAAACCTTAAAGGCTTTTTCGATACATACGTTACGCTGCCAGTATCGTAAAGATTGTGGCGGCATCCGTCTCTTTTCAGATAGACAATTGTTTACACATCTCACAACTCTTTAAGTAGGGTTGTTTTTGAAAAATACAGCTTCCTGTTTTCGTTGTTGTATGCATGTTCGTTAATCCGTCGGACACTCGATTTTTTGTAGTCGCCATCCCTGCAGCTGTTTCTCAACCAAACATTTTATCGAGACCTATACAATATCGCGACCGAGTAATATAAATTTATCATGGTAAATCCGTGTGGGGTTGCTTAAGTTTGTGTAGATACGTTTCTGAATTTAATCATACATATCCCCTGAACACCAAGTCTGTTGGATGTTTTGCAGAGTATGTGTATCAACTCCGCTGAGTACAATTGTCTCCGACTACTTTAGGTATCTGTATGTCGCTGAGTAACATACATTGCATCAGTATTTTTGTGTCTGCTTCGTGGAAAATATCCGAGCTGGATTTGATTGTCCAGCATCTCATTATCGTAGTATACTACGAGATTACTAATAAATTCATCGAGATCATCTACAGATGGTGCTTCATCCGTATCGATGATAAAATCAATAATATAATTACCGTCTTCATTCGATGACTTAGCTTCTTCATTAAATACAATTTATCCCGCTTGAGCCTACTCATCAGACTAAGCAATAAATGCGTTTTACCAGACCCAGATGGACCTGTATTAATTGCTGATAGAATTTGGTAACGCTACAAGAAGCTTGATTTGCTCTTGCTTTCGTGTCGCTGAAATGAAAATGACATCCATCTTGTACAAATGTAGATATTAATTTATACTGCGTTCGATGCAAAGCACCCCCACTCATACCAGTGGATTAACAGCAATAATAAAAATAAAAAAAGTTGCGCTTGCAAATAAGTGTGTGAAATGTGGTACAAGCAAATATAGATTTATTTCGTCTCGTACGAAGACAGGCGGTGATATCACTGAACTCGGAAAATTACCAATGATTCCATGGGACAAATATCCAGAAGAAAAACATGTTCCGGAATATAATTATTGTGGTCCCGGAACCCATATTATCCGATTTGACGAACGAGACCAGCCAAGACCTGGAGAGTATCCAATAAATGCGATTGATCAAGCATGCCACATTCATGATGTATAAAAATCCGGATTTGCAACGACAGTTTGTAGACGTGAAATTGATGCACACGTTAAAATCTGTAAAAATAAATAAATAAATAAATAAATAAATATCAGAGAATGGATAGCTAATTGGTTGGGAAGATCTGCGATAAAATGTAATCTAATGCTAGGGGGGGGGGTAATTAATCATAGATAACTTATAATTGAACCGATTTATTTTAGCCAAAGAGGATACTAGATACTATGTCATGGGTCGGCCCTCACTGTCGCTGTCCTCAGTGTCACTATCATTTATCACAGAATCAACTAACATAATCTTTCTCAAGTGCATTGCACGATTGTCTATCATATTTTTCCTTATGTGAGACAATGCACTTTTTATCTTTTTGAACTCGCAAGAGGTGCAAATAGCTTCATTTACCATAGACAAAGATTGCAACATAGATTATAAATTGATTTTATGAATCGGTAATTGGAAGACAATATGAATTTATTTTTAAATTTTCTCTGCTATAATGATTCAAAGTCACACATAATCTTTTCAGGATCAAGATGATTAGATACATGTATTCCATCCTGTTTTAATATTTTAATACAGGAAACAATATTAATATTTGCACTGTTCATTATATATATATATATATATATATATATATATATATATATATATATATATATATATATATATATATATATATATTTATATCAATTTTAAATATTTAAATTTGACTTGACTGTGAAGCAATTGGACATACAATAAAGTGACATAACTCCTGCCGGAAAAATCTTATCCACAGAGTAAATTATACGATTATTTTCCTTCATATTACTGCGTCATACACATTACTATGCATTTCTCAACATCGAATCTATTTATATCACACTGTATATTTGCCGTATAAACCCAATGTATTTTGATCTCAATAAAGTGTATCCAACTGTCTGTTTATCTATCAGTCTGTTTAAATACCAAACCTATTGATAGGTCCCAGGCGATAATGTGAACGGTGCTGACCTATAACAGAAAATCCTACCAAATATAGTTTTAATAAAACCGAATTGTAACATTGGATTGAAAAATGTGTTTCGAGCTAACGTTAGTATGCATCTGATTTAAGGTAAAAAAAAAAAATTTAAAAAAAAAAAAACTTAAAAGGAAAACTGTATACGTATAAAAGCATACATACATATTGACCTATATAACGACCTATATATAGTCAAACATATGTGCGTTTGGATGTGACATAAGCAATTATTGATTTTCCATTGTATAGTATATTACCCGTGTCTATATAACTGAATCGTTTTACACGTACAAGTTCTGCTGATATATTTTAAGAAAATCATAAATTTCTAGATTCATTTATAAAATGAGAAATGTAATACTTAGAAATGTAATGATCTCGTGTTAGTAATAGCTATAAAGTAGTTTCTCGAACGTATATTTGTAACTGAATTTCTTAGCTCAGTGCAAGAATGCTGGATTCTGGTGCTGAAGTCCCCCAGTTCAGTTCCCATCACTGGCATATGCCGGTTGGTAAGGTTCTGGATTTATTAAAAAATATTTTAAGGAGGGGGGGGGGGCGTAGTACCTTCCAAGGTTTCATATCCTCACCACGATAAACAACGTGAATAAGTTTTGTATTTTTTTATTTATCAAGTGGGTTTAAAGTGGTCGATATATGAAATACAAAGTACTCTCCCCTAAAATAATTAGTAGCATGCCTGATCTTTCTATCTCATTGAAGGGTCTAAATAAAGACATTCAGAAATAATGATAGCCAAAAAGATACAGACTATGAAGTGTCCATAAAAGTAAAAAGAGAGACAGCGCAAAAAGAACTCCATGAAAGGCACACAGGCTATCAAGGGGGCTCTAGAATAATGAGTAGTATGTGTGTATGTGTATGTATGTATGTATGTATGTATGTATGTATGTATGTATGTATGTATGTATGTATGTATGTATGTATGTATGTATGTATGTATGTATGTATGTATGTATGTATGTATGTATGTATGTATGTATGTATGTGTGCCTCATTTGGAAAAGTCCCAATGAAAACATTCAGAAAGAATCTTAGCCAAAAAGAAACAGAACAGGCAGTGTCAATAAAGGTCGTAAGAGAGAGAGAGACATAGCGCAAAAAGAACTCCATGAAAGGCACACAAACTTTAAGAGTCCCCAATGACGGGTAACCGATAGGAAGCTACTGATTTTTTTTTTATATATTTGACAATAATAATAATAATAATAATAATAATAATAATAATAATAATAATAATAATAATAATAATAATATATGATAAAGTTAAAAGTAAAGGCAAAGGTAAACCGTCGAGATCAAGGTCGAAATTAATGTCAAGGTCACCCTTCAATGTCAAGGTCAACGGTCAAGGTCAGTTTTAAAGGTAACGGTCAAGATCATGTTTGCAAAATTTACGCAGGCATCATTCTATGAACGTGTGTATAATTAATATATAACGTCTCCCCCTAAGGTCGTCAGTATTGCCATTCCGAGTTATGATTTTGAAATTCATTCTTGACAACAATGGATTATGTACACGCAGGTAGACTTGAGATATATATATATATATATATATATATATATATATATATATATATATATATATATATATATATATATATATATATATATATATATATATATATGTATATACATATGTATGTATATACATATGTATGTATATATATATATATATATATATATATATATATATATATATATATATATATATATATATGTATATACATATGTATGTATATACATATGTATATATATATATATATATATATATATATATATATATATATATATATATATATATATATATATATTTATGTATGTACATATGTGTGTATATATATATATATATATATATATATATATATATATATATATATATATATATATATATATATATACACACACATATGTACATACATAGACTTTGAAAGATCTACGTGGTAACTACTGTCAATTATATTGCATACTAGATTCAGTTCGATGGTTGATGTTATATTAAAAATATCATGTGAAATATGACGACCTGTTCCATATGGGTCATTAGTATATCTGAGACCTCATGGGGGCGGGATTAATTTTTCATGAATCACATATTTTTTAAAGTGTTATTCAATAAGATCATTAACTGATATTTTATTTTAGCTCCTCGGAGTTAAATCCAGGTATTATATATTTTAATAGTTGTTCTCTTGTAATTCCAAAATGTTTCAGAAATACTGTCGTGAAGAGATTTTTTGCCCTAATTCGCTGAACTGGATCGTCTTCATTAACTATATACGCTCTATAGATTCTATCTGCTGGGTTTATCAATCTTTTTTCTCTGTTAACAATAAATCATTCATAAACTCTAGTTCTATAGAAACTTGATTCAAATGTTGTATTGTTTCGATTATTTGAGTTTGTAAATCATCGTTGTAAGAATCATTAATGCTTGAAAAAAAAATTTATATTATTTAAGACACGCTGTTGTTCAGACTTAATTGTACTAGCATAAAAATTTATTACATCAACATCAAGTGCTATTAGTTTACCTTTATTACCTTCAATTATTTTTGTAAAATGGGCTTCTGTTCTAATTACATAATGTATAAGTCCATCACCAAAATGTCGCCACTATCGATAGGTATTTTCTTCTGTTTGATATTCTAGGTGTATAAATTTCTTTACATCTATGATGAAGTCGGATCATTGTGGTTCTCTTGGACCATGATAAGCTGGTGCAACTTCAGGCCAACCTTGTACTGATTTCATCGAACTTTGATAAATATCTACAGCATAATCATGGGAATTTATTTCAATCGCTGACGATAATGTTAGTTCATATAGAGTAATTGCTATTTTTGATTATTTTGCTGTAATAGATTTAATTCTTCGTTGGAATTTTTCGTTGATTTGCTCAATTTGATAACTGCCATTTGGAATGCTAATTACTTGCCAATTGGGAGTTCCATCAGATTTATTCTTGTTTGCAGATACTAATGAATTGTTTGGCTGCAGTTAACCAAATGGTTTTGATCTAATATTAGGCCAGCTACAATAAACCCTTAACTGAACTAATCCTATCTCTTTTACTGGAATTGCGGTTGGAAAGTTAACGCTAAATTCAGGATTGTTCTAACTTACTGATATCATCGTAGTTTTTAAAATAGTTGTATTAGTGGCGATCTGCTGTAATAACTCTCTCGACTCAATCTCCGAACGATGTTCAGTTGCTGACATTATTATTGTCATTGTTATTGTTTAATTCTCCATTTTTTTACTTTGGTTATTGTCAACAGAATCACTAACGATTCTGAATGCTTCATCGTAGGTTTTCATTATCATTGCGACCTCCTCGTCAGATATTTTACCATCACTGAGATACGTGAAATATACCCAGATAGTTTAGAATAAGCTGCAGTTGCTGTGTGTAATTTTATCATATACCCACGCAATTTATCACTTGCACATGTAGCTATCTTTTTAGCAATAATGCTAATAATACCTGTTATAGCCGTTGAAGCTGAAACAATAAATGTTATAATTGCTGAAGCTTTCATTGTTAATGTTGATAATAGAAATCTGGCTTCAGCAACAATAACAGAAACTGAGCAAACAATTATGTCAATGACAACCATACATCTACGATATTTTTTAACTTTCACTGTATAATTGTCGATGGAATTTTTTAGTTTGGTCAGGCAGAGCTAAACACAGTATATACACGTCTGTGATCTGTGCGGTATGGTTCAGAGTGTTGTTTTGCTGCGACCATGCACAAGATTCAGATGCAACCGTATACACGATATTTTTAATCTGCTGGTGAGGAATTTAATCAGGCTTGTCTTTTTAACAATATCTGGAATTCCACTGATAATATCGTTCAATTGTGTGTTAATATCGGTTAATTCGTTAATAGTTCTGTTTATGTTTATGCGAAAACTTAAAAACGTGTTCACGTGACTGGTAAAATCAGTTTTGAGTGTGACAATTTCATTGTTGATTTGAACTTTTTTTTATCATCGACGTATTTTATCGTTGCAGCATCAAGCTCAGATTCTGGTGTTCTGTGATTATTAATGCCATTATTATTCATGTTGTGAATTGCATATACCACCGTTGGCTAATACGTACTTAGATTCTTGATCATCGACGTATTGTTTTTGTTGCGGCATCATTATCTGTGATTGGATTTCCAAGACCTGTAATTTTATTTCTGTTCCTAATAATATCTACACTAAATGAATCGCCAATATTCTTGACGTAATCGTTAACTGACTTACCCGAATCATGTATTTTACCCTGATCAGTAAAAATAACGATATTATTAGTAACTGCAGTTGGAATTCGTATAAGTACATCTGGCAGTTGTATATTACTCGTCTTTAATCCTCCTTGTTTAGCCTGAAAAACAACGGCTTAATTTTGGTCCACACTTTTAATATTTAAAAATATCAAACTCATTTCTGAGTTGATCGAGGATTGCATATTTAGATATATTACCTTGTTTCTGAGCTTTACCATGAGCAGATCTTTCGTAAATATCTAGCATTATATTTATTAATGTCTGTTTAAAGGTGACAGCTTGGTATTTTCATGCACGGCTTTATGAGGTGGTTTTGTTGATTTTTGATATAGCATCAATAACATTAAGTACTTCACGATCACGATCAATTAATGTTTGTGTTGGTAACGTTGAATACCAGACTAGAGTACTTTGCATGTTGTTAGCATATTTTACAAATTCCTTTGGAGGTGTTAATCGATATGAATCAAAATAGATAATTCCACGCGGATCAATTGCATACGCTATCCAATTGGTACCTGGTCCAGAGTTTTGATCGAGATTAATAATACCTGTTTCAGTATTGTTCGGTTGTTTTGGTAATTGATCGCGCATAAGAACACCTTTGAAGTTTTTTATTTTTAATTTTTTTAGCATCATCGAGTAAATCAAAATTAGACATAGGCGAGATTAGTAAACTGTCCCTGGAAGTCTTAGACCTTTTCCGTGCCATGAATGTGGGGTCCCTGGTAATCAGAGACCTCTTCCATTTTTTATTTCGATGTTCGTTTTATTTCGTGTCCGGTTGCTTTCTGTAATGCCATTTCAGCAGCAGTTCTGACAGCGCCTAATGCAGATGCTTTTGCAACAGTTGGGGATGCCTCGGCTATTAATGCTTGTATAGCTGCGAGAAGGGGAAATATACCAGCCGTTTTAAAAGTATCTTTGATGGCGCTAGCAGAAAGACTTTGACGCCCATATTTGATATTTTTGCTTCATTGATTCATACATACATACATACATACATACATACATACATACATACATACATACATGCATGCATGCATGCATGCATGCATGCATGCATACATACATACATACATACATACATACATACATACATACATACATACATACATACATACATACATACATACATACATACATACATACATACATACATACATACATACATACATACATACATACATACATACATACATTTACTCACTTTGCATCTTTGTTAAATGATGGCTTTCATCATGTATTGAAATGATAGTGAATCCATGCGGTGTCAGAAAGCTGTGTTACTGTTACTGTTGTGAATGTCAGCAAGAGACGTCCATTATTGTTTTCGGTGTCATCTAAAAAACATTTGTATAGTTCTACCATTCCAAATAGAAAGAACAAGTGGTAGTAAATCATAAGCAGAGTTGGACTATTTTCCATCTTATCTAAGCATTTCAACTTCTAGTTAGAATTGCACTTCAACATTTTTTCAAGATTATTCGACAGAATCTGCCTTAATTCCCTGCTATTTTCTATTTTAAGTAAATTTTGGATGCTACAAAAGCACAGTTGCCACTGAGAGCAATAAGTTTTCTTTTCCCTCAAGACTGAGTCATATTATTCCCAAGATGCTTCTCAGATGCTTTCGTCCTTGGTCGTTTCTAATTCTTCTTTATAATTTCGTGTTTACTGTTCTCAGCTGAGATGAATTGCATATCCTTTTGATTAAGCATCAGGCTGGGTCAGTGTACGTCCTTTAACATTCTATGGTTTATCATTGTTGTCTTGATTCTTTTGTACATTTTCTGCTGATATTTTGATGTGAGGTCGTAAGTTCCAATTTACTTTTGTTTTCCCCTTTTACTAAGTTCGTCATCTCTCTTTTAAGAGTCCTTTTTCTTTTTCTCCTGCTGTTGTGCAGTGTTCACAGCCATATTTTTTGTTGCCTTTGCTTTCTGTTTTACATCCTGCCTATTTTTGGCATTTCCACGATTTATAATAGCTTTTTGAGATTCAATATCTATTTCTTTTTTCTTCTTTTCTCCCCACAACTGAAAAACATCCTCATTGAGCATTTGTCTTTTTTTCTTTTTCACGCGTCGTTCTTCATTTTTTTTTGTTTTATTCTTGTTTTATGTTTGAAAAATGAAGTCGATTCATTTAGGAGGGTGGCTGAGCGGCTGGTGTTGGTGGGTTTGATTGGCAGATTGTACCATCTTACAAGGTGTCCACTATATTTGGTTATCGTTATCTAGAGGGTGATCGCCCTCTGTTTTGTTGCCCAGATCAAGTAAATATTAATAGAAAGTGTGAAACTTATAGGTGGAATAAATAGAGATCTGAGCAGATATATAAAGAGAATAACACGAGCCCCCGTACATCAAAGACAACAATTTAATCAATTACATAAACAACTGCTATAATACATTACATTAGGAAGATACGCTTCATTTTGAAATACATAATTCACTGAATTGCCTTGTACAGCTTTATAACCTGCTTATTTCCGGTTCATTCCAACTTCACTGTGGCTGTTCTTCTTGGTCCTTTTTACATTTTTTTCTTCTCCAAACTCTCTATTGCCTCGCCTCTTTTGTCCCTCCACCTTTGTGTGGGTAGATGCATACGTATGTACGTAGATACATATATACTTGCATCGGTAGGCGCTTTGAAACGTCAGAGGAGCTATTTCCCATTTCAAAATAAACTGAGAAGCAACCTAAATCTCCTGTCAGATATCCCACTGGGAATAGATCATTACTCCCTTCTCATTATGTCAGATATCATCCTATTAGAATTCAAACAGATACCAAAGGCTATCTGGTCAAGCCAAACATGACAGACCATGAACAAACCTAGTTTTATAAGATTAACGTGCTTCCTAACGGCTATTTCAATACTGAATCACATTAAAATCACACGAGACATAACAATACGCTCCCAAGTCTTTATCATAAGTGAAATCATCTAATCTCGGTGAATTCACGGACTTAACGGAATCTTGTGACTCATATCAACTAAGGTAAGGCACTAAGTTCTTAGAATAACTGATTTATATAACAACCAAGACCACAAATCCAAATAATTCGTTAAACTTATATAAAAAGATCATTATACGGATTACGATAGATGAAACCAATACAGTTGTACTCGTATAAAAAAAAATTGATCTACGAATTTAAACAAATAAATTCATGCAAATATAAGCAAATAAATTCCAGCAAATCGTTATATTAATATCAACAAATTACATGAGATTAACACAACTGATAATTGTTTTATGAGAAAATTTCTTTTAAATTTAAACTCGGAGTATCCTATATTTTTTCATGCAGCAGAGAAACGTGGGCTGACTAAATTTTTGCGACGGGGCATATTAAAACCAAGATATTTCGCGTGCGAACCACGCCCCTTATTTAGTATAACCAATCCGGATTAAATATATCTACCGCCTTTTATAGCTAGACGCCAATGTTGCGGTCCGCCAAACGTCTAGATTTCCAAATAGCTGATTTTGGACAATTTCAACTGTGGCATTTTCGATACAAAGATCGAAGGTAACCTTTTCCTTTCAGTCTGTATGGCTTAATTCAGAATCACTTCTTCTCACGAGACACAGTCATTAAAAATCCTTGCAGTGTAGCGATTTAACAAGCACATGTCCCATAAATCTAATTAATGGTTCCAGTGTAAACGACACAAACCTACATCCCTACAATGCGTTTTTAAGGTTTCAATATATCTTACTGGCTGATAGCAATAGTCTCTCCTCTTTTACTGCCGTATGCTTGCGTCATTTTGGTCAGTTGTATATTTGTCCCATTCATTAGCTACTACTATTGCTGAATATTTACCTGAAAGAAAAGATAGCTATTAAGAATAAACGTTACACTTTATGCAGGTTGTCTCAGATGATGCTACTTGTAAGTTTATTACCATCAATAAATGGTTATAAAGACTTAACAGCTGACATATTCTTGATTTCAAACTGAATTGCTAATTCTCTTCCTGAAATTTATTCTCTGCAATTGTATTTTTTTTATATTTTTCAAAATATATTGTTTTTTTAATTTTGATATATGTTTAATGTTGAATGCAAAGAATACATGCATTAACATCTAATTACATTAGTTTCTTCACAAGAACCTAAGAGCACGTGATAAAATGGAAATAACAATACATTCTAAGTTCATTAATCAAGTAATTTATTATTGATAGACTGGTTAACGACACATTTATTGATAGAATGGTTACCTTACACTATCTATTGATACTGAACACGACCTTTATAGTAAGATCGGATAGAATGGACTATAAGTTTGACCATCTTAGTGGCTAAATTGCAGCTAAATTCATCTCACTTTGCAAGATTAAAAATAAATATTAAACCCAATCGTTAACTTTACTGAAAACATTGTGCACCACTTCCAATCCCCACCCATCTGCAGTTAAGTTCAACCCCTACACAGCAAAGCAACCCGATAGTCATGGACTGAGTCCCAATTCGACGGAGAGAATTCTGGGAGGTTGAGCAGAAGAGCAGTTAATAGTTGCAACACATATATGTGTGTGTGTGTGTGTGTGTGTGTGTGTGTGTGTGTGTGTGTGTGTGTGTGTGTGTGTGTGTGAGAGAGAGAGAGAGAGAAAGAGAGAGAGAGATTTGGATTTTTAACTTAGTTTTAACAAATATTCATTCATATTGAAACGATGTCTCCAGACATGTAGCATGATATTACCCAGTCACGCTATCCTGACACCAGACTAACTAGGCCTAACACTAACCTCTTTATGTTGAGTGCAAATCTCTCGGATGCAGAAGGTCGCGAGTTCGAACCTCTGCCTTGTCATACCAAAGGCTTAATTAAAAACAAAACAACTTCCTCAAACATTCAATGCAGTTTGAAAGAAAATATATTATCTTGTTAGACTTGGACCATTTATTAGAGAAGCTTTCACAAAAAAAGAATATATAGTTTCAGTTTTTCTGAACTTAATTAAAGTTCATGATACCAGGTGGAAGGACGGCATATTGAATGACATATTCAACATTTAGTCATATCACTACAATATCTGCAGTGTGGTAGTTTATAGTGATGTCTAACACTGGGACATCATGTTCCAGACATATTGCATGATGTCCCATCCAGTCACATTATTCTGACACCAGACCGTACAGTCCTCATACGACATTTATTAAATTTATATATATATATTGTCAAAAGGCCAGGGCCACCGCCATGTTAAAGATTTAGCCATCTTTTCAAATAATGTGTCATTGCCGTGTGTGCAGACCGAAATCCCCCATCTGACTTTATGACTATTTCAAGAATTGTCTTAAATTTTATACAGTGTTTTCTCTTCTCTTTCTGTGAAATATATTTTGTTTATTATTATATTTTAAAAAAATAATCATGATTGCAAATTATAAACTGAAGCGTGCGATTTATCAGGGTAAGTCACCTTGCATGGTTAGATCAACTTCTGGCGACTCTTTTCAAGTGGCCGAAAATTTACATCCTTGAACTCTAGATTGTGAATCGTTAGCGAGGATAGGAAACATCATGATCTTAGGGAAACTCTTTTTAAAAAAATCTCTCTTTTTTAATTCTAGAATCGGAGTTCTTTTTATTTGTACAGATGCCTTTTCCCTTTTTGTCTACCACAAATCAATAATGTACTCGTGCACTTTTGTATACTAAATTGTCATTAGCGGTTTTCTTCTTGTCTTTAATACTACAATGATCATTATTATGATTTTGTACGAATCCTTATGAGAACTGACGCCTGACGGTTAAACAATTGGTAACATAACTAATATTGTCATGAGATTAGTAAACTAAAAGTTCCAGATATTGTCCAAGATGTTGCACTTAAAAAACTGACATTTAAAAACTTCCATGTAAGTGAGAAAAAAAAATCTTTTACAGCCAACTAGATAAACTATGCTTTGATGGTGCCAACTGTATAATGTAGAGGTCAATGCAACAGTAACAAATAGTTTCTTGTGATGCAAGATGCAAAACTTGGGATATACATTTCTTTCTCAGGAAAATGTAACTTTTCATGTTTCTCACCAGCGACTTTAGATTTTAATTTCAAGTTAAACTTCAGTAATGCAATTTCTGTTGTCACCAGAAACGCAAATGATCATGTGTGAAAAATATACAAATGACTGCTGATATAAAGTGTACGTGCTGTATCAGAATGACATGTAATAGATCATACGCATTATTTTAAATGGGATCTTAAAACATCGCACCCCTAATTGAAATGCTTTTAGAACTTTTCGGAAACCGGCACCTGCTGGAGGGTATAGCCGTAAAAGCTCTTTAAACACGCTGAAACTGTACGGAAGGTCCTTCAGACAACGTAAAGTAAGGTCAACATACGTCTTCTGACTCGAATAGACCGTGCTGGTCAAGCTCTGCACGAACTTTGTTAAGTACGTGTTTTTTTTTTTTTTTCTTGCCAAGGATTATTATCAAACTTGTTAAAGCACTTGAGATTGTGCTAAATCCATTAGAGATGAGGTCTAATGCGCCTTCTGCTATTGTGTCCAGTGTGTCTAAGGTAATTTCCTCTTCAACAGAATCCATATAATGTTCAAAAGCCGTCTTAAATGAAGATGTTTTTCCTTCCTTTGAGGATAATCTAAGTAGTTGTTCCTTTATTCCTGCCATGAGACCTTCGCGTGCTTTCATTCCCTGAAATTATATATATATATATATATATATATATATATATATATATATATATATATATATATATATATATATATATATATATATATATATATATTGACTAAATTATTCATATATTTTAATTTTCTTATTTTTGGCTTTATAACGTAGAAAATGCAGCAGAAATTGTACTCGTGCATTTCGACATTAAATTAAAGCATCTCGTCATATGAAGCATGAATGACGCCTTGAAATCTGAGAAAACGAAACACCATTACTGTAACTCTAAATAGTTAGGTGTAATTGGCTATGGGCAAATTTCTTTACTGAAGAGACATCCTTATCTCGATATTTCTCATTTGCTTTTTACTTTGGTATCAAGACTATGGTATTTCATATAGTATGCACAAAAAGAAGAGCCTTGTGCAGAAAATATATTGTGCTATCCACGTTTGAAATTAATTCTTGGCCTACAACATGGATGAGTGGCTGTAAATGTTTTCCTTTTATTTGCATGTTTTTACAAACATGTATCGAGCGATTTTGTGGAAAAATAAGGATATTTTAGTCCAATTTTCTATCCTTTTTACTATTAGCTATGACGAAAATCAACAGTTTTATTCAGTATAGGTTATTTAAGAAGCTTAGGGGAATTTTGGACTTTTCACGAGTTGCTGCGAGGAAAATGTTGGTGCGACTATAAAGGTGTAATCAAATACGATCAACTGTATGGTACCGATTTATGGATTGATTCGGTTTCTTCAATCTTAAGCGAGCGTGAAAATTTTAACGTGTAGATGAGACATGACCTTTATTTATAGTTGGGAGTTTCAGGTGAGAGGACACAGAACATAGCTGTAGCCAAAAACTGCTTAGTTATTTGCTAATAAACATTTATACATATTATTATATATTACTTTTCATATTTTGATTTGACCGTTACAAATTAAATCATATTACTCTTATCATAGGAGAAATGTACGATTTAAAAAAAAAAAACAAACTGAAACTTCATGAAACTTGAACCAACACCAACCATCAGCTTCGCATTTCTATCAACGGATCTTTACAAAGATACAATTTTGAGCATGCGCACCTAACTTTTAGTAAAAAACCTAAGCAACACATAACATTATGTTTCAATTTTCGTTTTTTGTTTTCGTTTAGTATGGGTTTTTCATGGGCTTAAAAACGTGAGTTAGATGAATTTTCAAGCGTTTTGTGGAGTGGTGTTGGTGTAACTCGAAAAGGAGTAATCAACAAAAGGATCAGCTATGTGGTGCTAATCTTTAACTGATGGAGTTTATCTAATCTTTGCATATATGTTGATTTTTATAGCACTTTCATCGTTTCAATCTCATTATTTATTATTGATGATACATGTTGATTATTATGGTTATGTTACTATTATTTTCAAAGGCGAGACATTAAATCTTCAACAGTAGTAACCACAAACTGTTTCATGCTGCCTATATTTCGCAAGCATTTTAGGTTTCGTCCATTTTAAGTTAATCTCACAATAAATGCTTGGCATTTGTTGTTTTAGGAAAATGTCATTTTAGAAACGACGAACTAGAGTTAATGTAATTTAAATGTTGTCTTTAGGTGTTAACAAGCCATTGGCAAAGAGAAATGTACAGACTCTTACCTTATGGAAGCCAAATCCAGGAACATTAATCGGTAAGGTCATTAGGGCATCCATAAAGTCCAAGAACATTTTATTATACTTTTCCTTTTCTCCTTCTTCAAAATCAAACCCTAAGAGGACTTTGCAAGCGATGGACATCGTCATCTTCTGGCACTCGATGTAGCCCAAAACTCTATCTTCTTCCAGCCAAGTTTCGATTTGCTTTCTTATATCTGATTGGATGATCGTGCATATTCTTCTACCGCATGCTGGGTCAAAACGTGCAGGATATGCATCGGGTGGATTCTATGGATTTCTCCCGATGTTTGTGTCATGGCCCCATACCCCAGCAGGAGCTTGGTGCTTTTAAGCCAGGACTGAGTCACGACCAAATTCTCTCCCAGGAGGATTTTTCGCACATTCTCTGCAACGATGACTCGAATAGTGGGAGAAACAAGTATGTGGGTTTTGTAAATATTACCATACTTTTCCTGTCGCGCCTTGTAGAATATGGAACTTTGAATTTTTTTTAAAGAATGGCTAGTATCATAAGGTCCTATGATATTGGGATTACCACATTTAACAATAACTATAAAAGATGAAATGAACATCTCTTTAGTTTTAACTACACCGATTAAAGATCATATGAATGAATGGGATGGCCTACTGCCCGGCATTTACCATAATATAGCAATCACTACTCCTCCTCGATTACTCTCAGTCTAAAAATATGTAACAGAAAGAACTGAAAGACGTTTTGGATGAATAGCCGATTATGACGAATATAAAAAACGAGGCTTATAACTGCTAGGTGAATGTTCTTTATATTGACTTGGCAGTAGAGATCAGCTTTGGAAGTTTTGATTAATATAATATCATATATATGTACTTACAATGCTAATAAATAAATACGAGCAATAATAATAATAATAATAATAATAATAATAATAATAATAATAATAATAATAATAATAATAATAATAATTAGCACTCTTGTCTATAGAAGAGACTGACTCTGTACTGGGCAATAATGAATTTCAAGGTATTCAAGATAATACCATTTCTCTCCTTAAACTGTCGAGTGCTGAAATCATTTCTGGTATTAAGGTATTAAGGAATATTAAGATTTCTAAATTATCTACTGTGGTACACATAGTGGGTGTCAGTTTGGCACCATTTTCATTTAGGACAAATTGGACGTCATTAGAAGTCTTTGGTTACCTGTTATGGTTCACATGATGGATGCCAATTCTCCGATTTCGTTTTGGGATAAATTAAACATCATTGAAAGTCCATGTGATAATTATCATCAATTCAGAGGGTGTAGGGACAAGGAGAATTTTAAGACAGTCATAATGACAATTATATTGGATGGCATTTTTTTCATTTAGGACACACAAAGTTTCATAATAAGACGGTTGCTGGAAACTCCATGTTGATATAGACAGCCATTTGGAGCAAGTAGAGATAGCAATATTTTCCAAGATAAGACCATCCATTCAAGATGGCTTTTGTAGCGACCATAATGAACGCTAGATCGGAACCATTTTCAATTAAGATCAACCACGTATAAAAACGTATTAGGTTGAGACACCCAACTCAGTGGGACTTACTGTTAAAGTAGAGTTATAATAACACAATTGTTAAGATGGCTGCCATGGTGCTCATACCGGGTATCAGATTGGCATTATTTTTATTTTGGACCAACTAGACATTTATAGGAAGTCCTTCATTTTAAAACAGATGCTAATAGGACCATCCATTCAGGAGGAATGTTGATAACAAGATATTCAAGATAACTGCCATGACGGCCATATTCATGGCATATCAACACAATTTTTCATATAAAGCCATCTAGACATCATAAGAAGCCTTTTAGTGAAAATCCCATGTTCGTATTATCATCTACTCAGGCAGAGTGGCTAAAAGAAGAGTTTCAAGATGGCTTCCCTGACGGCCATAATGGATGTCAGGTCGGCACTATTCTCGTCTACGGGGCAGGGGCCAGTTTTTATGTACAAATTTAATGCCACAATCAGTGTCCTAGTACTACAAAATCATAAAAAAATCAAATACACAAGTTATGTCAAGACTTTCCATATTTTGAGATACCTATATTAAAACAAAGCATACAAATATTATCCACTTGACCAGAGACGTCAGTGTCAGTTCATAGCAGAAGAAGTTTATGCACTCCAACCCCAAATTTATACCTGCTATTTTCATGTCCGAAGGTCATTTTTGACACCATGTGGTGCTCACAGTACAAACACAAACCCTTTTTCTAGACAATTCTGCCAAACAGGATGTACTAAACAGATTGATGCAGTTGAAAATAGTTGTCATCCAAGCTGTTTTTGAGATATGCTCCTTGCCCCAAACTCACGCATTTACTATGAGAGGCTAGCTCTTCTTCCTAGCCAACTATTGGTATTTCACTATCAAAATATTGCAGAGTAACTATGGAAGGTGTAGATGCCTGACATCAGTTTCACGAACAACACAAGCCCGAAACACCTAGTTCACAAATATATCCATATCTTTAATTAGTAGACAATAATTGCTGAAAAAGTCACACCATAGCCTTAAGTTAAAAAATGTGCCAGGGGCCAAATTACGAAACTGTACCCTGCCACCTCAAGATGGATGTCGGGTCGGCACCATTCTCGTTTAGGACCAACTAGACATCATGGGAAGCATTTGAGTTGAAACCACGTGTTGATATGACTATCCCATTCAGGAGTAGCAGTGGTAACAAGAGTTCCATGATGGCCAATGAGGTGGCCATATTGGATGTTATATCGGCACCCCATTTTCATAAGTCTTTATGTCAAAACACCAAAGATAGCTACCCTGGTGGGTATATTAGACGTCGGAGCAGCATCATTTTTATTTAGGGCCAACAGACAATCGTAAGAAGTTTTATAGTGAAAACCACGTGTTGATATGGCCATCTATTCAAGAGCACTGATTTTCAAAACAGCCGTTGTGGCGGGCATGTTGGATTTCCAAGCAGCATATTTCTCTTTGTGGACTAACTAGACTATGTGATGAAAGTGAGTAGTTGAAGGGAACAGAATTAACGGACAGACGCACGGACGCAGGACGACAGACGATGCACAGCAAATAACCGCATAGGTTCTTCTGGTCTATGACCAGTAGAAGTAACAAGAAGAAAACTCCTTTGTGTAAATGCGTGAGAAGCTATAGAGTAAAAGGAGAAAAATTATTTTACGCTTAAAATTTTTGGCAACATTTGTCGCATCTTTTATTTATGGAAAAAAAAAATCATCGTCAAGGAAAGTGTTATATCGTCATTGAAAACTGGAATAGTCACAGTCACAATAAATAATCACTCAAGTCGATTTTACATCACATTGTTTTTTCACAAGAAATATTTACCTTTCTTAGAAATTCGAGAGATTCACCTATATATGAATATTCCAGCATTCCAGGTGGAAGAGGACGTGACTTATCACGTGCTGATGTTGTGCCGTTTTTAAAGTGCCACATGTACTTAAAATCACTGGACAAGGAAAAAAAGACAGATTATGACAACCAAAGTTACGAAACGTACTCTTAGATCTGATACGACAACAATTTCCTCACGATGACTGAAAAGTGAACAAAATGAAATATACCTTTTATTTCAGTTTTATTCTATTCTTTTTTTGTGTGTCTGCGCCAAATCTCCCTCTACAAAAAAAATACCTTTTTCAAAGCTTTGATCCTCTACAATATTACCTTTTCCAAAGTTTTGATCGTTACCTCCCCTGTACTCTGGTCATTGGTGGTTTGCCAAGATGCTAAAAATTGTATCCATTTCCTCATATTTATTTACTTCACGGAAGTTTCCATACCATTTTCGTACTCGGGACACTGTAAATTAATATCGGATGAATTACTTTCCGAGATAAAAACACTTTAAAAGACCAATTCAGTGTAAAGAATATGATATCATAACAATATAAGTGGCATGGAGATGATGATGATGATGATGATGATGATGATGATGATGATGATGATGATGATGATGATGAGGAGGAGGAGGAGGAGGAGGAGGAGGATTTTCGCGATGATTGACATCAAGGATAGAAAATGTACTGGATGGCAGTAAGCAGATGTGCACGGTATACCTATACCCAGTTTACCGCAATATTGTTTCTCTAGGTATCGAAATGGAGTGTTGTGAGCGATATTCTGGCCAAATCCAACAATGTAAACAAAAATGTCATTTACAAGCGTATGTTAATGTGTTATGTGACTGTATTCATTTGTAACACACCGTGAAAGATTCTAAGATTTTCATGGAACAATTGTTTTCTGTTTGAAATTTGACGTAATTTATCTTGTCCACTAAATATTTTCTAGCTTATAGAGCACGTGTTTGATGTTATTCGCCGTCTCTTTTAAAAATGTTGCTTGGGTGCCAAGCAAATATTCTCTGCTTATCATATCAGTAATGTAGCATATACAAATGGTATGTTTCATTGTGGGTTTTTTTGTGTGATTTGGACTTTTAACATACCTTTAGGAATTTTTAATTCACATCGCTACGATGTTTGCAGTGTTGAAGTTTATAGTTTTATGTTGTTGTTGTTGTTGTTGTTGTTGGACTTAACGCCATTTTTCAGCACACAATAGGCTATACATGGCGGCCCGTATTAATGGTGGAGGAAGAAACCGGGAAATCACCGGAAAGAACCACCGACCCACGAGAAGCTATTGGCTAGCTTTCTCACATATCCACATTCGCCGAATCCTAGACTCGAACTCACGCAGACAGAGGTGAGATGGCAGTGATCCGGACAGCGCTTTTGACCACTTGGCCACTCGTGGCCCCTTATAGTTTTATGTAAACATTATCTGATGTAAGCAAACGCCACATTACGCGTATTTAATTAATATTTCCATGAATTGATCAGATTTTCTGTTTGCTTTCAAAACCAAAACCCATTATTTTTCCATCGCACATTAGGTGTTGCGAATTTCTTTGTAAAGCTGTTTTCTTTTCGGTGTGTGTGTGTGTGTGTGTGTGTGTGTGTGTGTGTGTGTGTGTGAGTGTGACCTTGATCTTTCTAAAATAAATAATTTCCGGTTCTCCAACAGCTTAGAAAATATGGTTTGCTCTGATTTATATCACATATGCCACCCACTCATCCACCAAATATATACTACATTCATTACATTACTTGAAAACTAAATTCTCTTGAGGAAAAACAAGTAACACTCTTTCTGCCTATGGTTTCTTATTGAAGGATGCATATAACCACAGTCTTATATTTAAAATAATTATACCGAATGGATGTCAGGACCATTTCATTCCCGATAGTCTAAAGCGTTGAAACTGACTATTGATGACTTTTTACCTGTTTATTTTCCTTTCCCAACAAAGATGAAAATCTTTAATGAGAATGAACTCGTATGAACTGAAGCAGATTCTAACGTTTAAAACTTACATATAACACTTTGATAGAATGATTGAACGAGTTAGTTTGGAATCACGAATTGAAAGAAAATGGCAGGTCCCTTCCGGAGAAAATTAAATGATCTCTCCAGGTAAATTAATGTTTTGAATTACGGAATGAGCAGGCTCAAAATTAGAATTCCTTATGCTTTAGTACAAAGTTTGACACAAGTAATCTTTACCAAGCACATTTCATCGTATTCTTGGTTCAGAGTGTAACAATTTAATTTTTTATACTTTTTTTTTTTATATAAAATCTAATTTGTATAGTTATAACTCAGATTGTTATAATATTTATAAAAAGCATAATATGTTGTAGCTGAATACTACGATACTTTTAATACTGCAGAAATATATTATTGTGAACTCTACTACAGTCTACGTTATTAAGTTAAGTAATTTTACACAATTATTATATATATATATATACACACATACATACATACATATATATATATATATATATATATATATATATATATATATATATATATATATATATATATACATACATATATATATATATATATATATATATATATATATATATATATATATATATATGTATGTATGTTTGTGTGTATGTATGTATTTATATATATATATATATATATATATATATATATATATATATATATATATATATATATATGTATGTTTGTGTGTATATATATATATATATATATATATATATATATATATAAACTCGCTGAATATATATATATATATATATATATATATATATATATATATATATATATATATATATATATATATATATTCAACGAGTTTCATAAATTTAATATTAAATCGTTACCCAATTGAGATTCTTTTTATCAGTTTTTATTTTAGTGGAATTTATTTAGATTGATAGAAGAACGAATAATTTCGTTCATTCTGACAGTTGGTGTACCTTTCATTTGTTGTCCATAAAATATAGTCCCAAACAAAGTTGAACTAGTAGAATTAGAATGTACTGTTTTACAAACTATAAATCAAAGAAAAAGCTTCCATCCGAATAAACAGAACATTTTGTAACCACAAAATCATTTTTCAAAATAGAATTAAAATGCGACGTGACGCTACCACATTGTTTTTCGTTAAGCAGTCACAGTACAGCAGGCCGAGAGCAGAATATACGTGGACCCTAAAATGTGTGTTTAAAAAATTACATTGTTGCAATTTTCTTGTGAAATCGATTACCGGATGCAAAAAAGGTCTCACCTTTACTGAAATGCATTTGTGAACTGATATTTGTAATGCTTGATTTGAAAAATAGACTGCAAAGATCACGTCAGCAAATTTATTTTTGTGTCGGATTTACATCCCATATATGCTACGTAAAGATGCTGTGCTTGGATAAAGATCTGTCAGTTAGGAGACCCATTCATGTCCAGATTATTCTCCGAACAGAGGTGAGTTTGTTTACTTCGTTAATTTAACATTTAAACCACGCTTGTATATACGGTGGATTCTATATCTATGTTACTGATATACGAACCCCAACCACCCACCCTTAGATTTATTCGTTATTGTCGTTTATGTCTTGTTGTTTTATGTCATTTTTCTTATGATGATATTGTTAAACATGACATAATGAACCCCCGTGGTAGTAGCATATCCATATTGAGACAGCCGATATGATCTTTCTTCAATTTCCATTTGCGAGTTGAGTTAAAAAAATGGCCGCCAAAAGATGTTGATTCAGATCAAAATATTCCAAAAGGCGGGGTTAAAAACGTTTTCCCACGGTCGCAGCCAAGCCAATCATTAAAGACACTAATGCACAATAATGTCATGATCTCATTTGGACCAATCAGAATCACATAAAGTGATAGGTTCACACGTATAATATCAAAAATATGAACCTGCACACGCACTGTAGGAAAACAATACAGATTATGTGATAAATAAAGAATACACTTCATATGGCGAATAACAACCCTTTCAAGCGCACTGGATCCAGCAAAGGATCACGTGTGTCAAGGAATATAATGTATATACAAACAGGAATATAATGTATATACAAACAGAACTATCATACAGGTTAGAGAAATTAAATTCGTACTCTACGGAGTTTCGAACCCAGGTCCGCTAGTAAATGGCACCCATCGCATTGCCTGCACACACCAGCCCATCTTCCGTCACGACTAAACACGCATCACCAAAAAATGATGGTACTGAGTCGGTGTTATATGATATATATTCCAGACGTTTAATGTGGAGGAATTTGCTAATATAAGTGATATTTTGCATGTAGAACCATAATTGTGTAAAATTACTTAACTTAATAACGTAGACTGTAGTAGAGTTCACAATAATATATTTCTGCAGTATTAAAAGTATCGTAGTATTCAGCTACAACATATTATGCTTTTTATAAATATTATAACAATCTGAGTTATAACTATACAAATTAGATTTTATATAAAAAAAGTATAAAAAATGAAATTGTTACACTCTGAACCAAGAATACGATGAAATGTGCTTGGTAAAGATTACTTGTGTCAAACTTTGTACTAAAGCATAAGGAATTCTAATTTTGAGCCTGCTCATTCCGTAATTCAAAACATTAATTTACCTGGAGAGATCATTTAATTTTCTCCGGAAGGGACCTGCCATTTTCTTTCAATTCGTGATTCCAAACTAACTCGTTCAATCATTCTATCAAAGTGTTATATGTAAGTTTTAAACGTTAGAATCTGCTTATATATACATACATACATACATACATACATACATACATACATACATACATACATACATACATACATACATACATACATACATACATACATATATATATATATATATATATATATATATATATATATATATATATATATATATATATATATATATATATATATTATATATATATCTGTGTGTGCTTGTATGTGTAAGTGAAATCACAGGACATGAACTTTACCAGACATACAGACTAATTTGGGGAAAGGAATGCGTTATGCAACGATTTTGCAACTCCGATACTTACCTATAAAAGATCATTTTGTTAGTGACCTTTGCGATTTCCAGTTCACTTATTTTTAGTATCCCACCCGACAAAGATTTGCAAATTCGTGTTACGGAGGTTTATCGTTAGTAACGTTATGTTCTGAATGACGTGCGACACCTGCATAAACTGAAAAGTTGCGATTTACATGGTGAACCACAAAGGTCAGCCATCATTTATCCACGTAATACTTTGGGGATATGATTTTTAATCTAACTGATAATAACGACGTTTCACCTTCACCATCTTAATACACAACGAAATAGGTGTTAATGACATGAAATAAGACAATAATATTTAAACTCGATGTGTGGTGTACGAAAGAGTACAATGAAGACTTAATAAATGCTTATTTTGTTAAATGGGTATTATTGATGCTTTCTGGATCTATAAGAACACTTTGCGATAGTCTTTGCTTTTTTTAAATTGCAAAATTTTTTAAATGGTATCATGTTAATATTATTTTATCTAAAACAAATAAGACTCTTTCTGCCTCTGGTTTCTTCTTGAAGGATGCATATAACCACAGTCTTGTATTTAAAATAATTATTCCGAATGGATGTCAGGACCATTTCATTCCCGATAGTCTAAAGCGTTGAAACTGACTATTGATGACTTTTTACGCGTTTATTTTCCTTTCCCAACAAAGGTGAAAATCTCTAATAAGAAGAACTCGTATGAACTGAAGCAGGTTCTAACGTTTAAAAATTACTTATAACACGTTGATAGAATGATTGAAAGAGTTAGTTTGGAATTGTCATAAGAGTACCCTGAGTGGTCCAGCGGTTTGAAATGCTCCCTATTCGACCACTGCCATCTTACCTCCGGACACATGCCGCCGGCACTGAAATTTCGTTAAACCCACAACAAAGACGTTTTTAATACCCTACACTTAGGTTACGTAACCAATTCCAAGGCTAAGTTCATTATTTCTTTTGTTAGGAATATTCCCGGGGATTCAAATCTATTGCCTCCATAAGAAAACTCGAGACTCATTTACCGGGTCGAGTCATAGATCTATTGTAACAGCAAACGAACATTTAAAACTGAAATGACTGTGTGACTTCACTAGAATATTGAAAAGAAAACTCTAAAAAGAAACCGTTTTGTTTTTTAATAAAAATAATATATTTTGTTACGCAATAGACTCGATGGTTAATGCATGACATTTTTGTTCAATTTTGAAATGAGCATGGAGTAAATTTGTTAGACTTACCATTATTAATTTTCATTTATTTGAGTGGGGAAAATAAAGGCAATGTGATCCGTTTAATAAGAATGCTTTATAACTTTGTAAGGTGGTGATGGGACATGGTGCAGACAACACAAACACAACTACTAGTTTCTTAATTTTGTACAAGTTAGGATAATTGACACCGTAACAAATGAACTTTTAATCTGAATATCCATATACACTGTATGTAGGTAGGTAAGTGGGTATGCTATGAGATTGTGTGTATGAATGGAGAAACCAATAAACAAAGACTTTCTTTGCTTTAAATCTCATTGGATGCTGATGCAAGCAGTCTAATGATGATCTGTTGCCATGAAATAAAACTTTATATATTGTAAAGAAAAATGAAGGAACGCTTAACTGATAGATGGAACGACATAATTGAATAATATCCTCATTATGCATTTGTCATTTTTTCTTACGTATCCTTCTTGATTCATATTTTGTTTTCATCTTGCATTAAGTTTGAAAAAAATGAAATCGATTCTTTTATGCGTTTTTAAGATTCAAATCCTTTTGATACATTAGAATCGGTGCTATCAATTTTATTTTCTTTTACTCAGATTTTCAGTTTCTTAAGCTGCAAAAATGAACACATCATATATATAGTTATCCCATTTTTCAGCATCCATTATTGCTGAATATTTCACTGAAAGAAAAGATAACAATTAAAATTAAATCTTACACATTATATAGGTTGTCTTAGACGATGGCACGTTTAAGTTTGTTACCATCAATAATCGGTCATATAGATTATAGACTAAACAGCTGATCTATTCTTGATTCCATTGCTCATTTCCTTCTTATTATCTGTAACTGTATTCCTTTTTATAACTTTCGTGAGAGGCGACTGAGTTGAGGCAACCCGATAGTCATGGACTGAGTCCCATATCGACGGAGGAGAGAATTCTGGGAGGTCGAGCAGAAGAGTTAATAGTTGCTACTCTAACACAACACATTCATTCGGTGTCAGCTACATTGAGACAGGTGATTAAAAAAGTTCTGGTCTGTTAATAAGCTAGTTGCACCAAGCTTCAGGGTCTATGTTTAGGACATTAAGTTTCACTGGTCTCCATAATTTTCGAAGGTCACCGTTGTGGGGTATGAGTGTGATTTGGATTTTTAACGTAGTTTTGACAAGTTTTCATTCACATCGCTACGATGTCTGCAGTGTGGCAGTTTATAGTGGTGTCTAGCACTGGGGCATCATGCCGCAGACATTTAGCATGATATCCAACCAAGTCACATTATCCTGGCACCAGGCCTACCAGCCCTAACACTAACTTCGTTAGGCTGAATGCAGATCTCTCGGATGCAGAAGGTCGTGGGATCGATCCCCGGCCTAGTGATAACAAAGACTTATTTTTTGTTAAAATAAAAATTCAGCTTTCTTGAGCATTCAATGTGGTTTCAAACGCCTAAGAAACACAATATACCATCTTGTCAAACTTAAAGCATTTATTAGATAAGCTTTCACAAAGAAAGAATATATAGCTTCAGTCTTTCTGGACTTAAAGAAAGCTCATGATACCACGTGGAAGGACGGCATACTACATGACCTATTCAACATAGGTCTAAGGGATCGCACACATAACTTGTTCTCCAAAGATTTAAAAAGCAGAAATTTCAGTCAAGGTAGAGAACACCTTTTCTGAATGACATCCTCTGAAGACTGGTGTACTCCGGGGCTGCATTTTGACAGTTGCCCAGTTCAGCATCAAAATTAACGGCATAGTGAAATGTTTTTATCCGGGAATTAACTGCCCCTTATACACTGAGAAGTTTTTGATTTGCTGTAGATCAAAGACACTGTATGCATATAATTGTAAAGTTCAGAAGTGGTCAAAAGAAAACAAGTTAAAGTCTTTGAAATTTAAAATGGTTTATATGCCTTCTGCCCAATACATCGAACTTATGATAACCTAACGCGTTTTCGTGACGTTTGATTTATTCTTGTTGTGGAGAAGGTGAAGTTTAATGTCTTTTTTTTTCGCTTCCCTTTGGCCTACATTAAGGACAAAACTGTTGTAGTAAATACATATTGGAGACCAAGTAGGAAGATCATTAGTAAAATCTAAATCTGATTATGATTTAAATGTGCACAGATTGGCATGCAAATCATTCTTTGATAAAGGGGCGTAGAGAGCGATCACGGTCCCTGGGGTATGAAACACATTAGCCTCTGCTAGTCATGTTCAAATAAATTTTTCTTTAATAAAATTAAAAAGAGGGATATATCCCTGGTTGCCCACCCCCACCACGCCCCCTTGTCGGCCCAGTCTTGATATGATTGATCAAATGCACAATCAGGGACTTGAGCTTTATCGGAGCGCATTTAGAACTTCCCATTCATATCTTAAGGCAAACACACCATAACTTTATCTCAAACGAAAGTGACTCTTCAGAAATACTACCAAACTATATGTTAATCTATCTAATATAACATACATAGTCTTTAAGCCCAAATATAAAACCGTGTACACCAAGAAACCAAACTCCTTTGCAGATGAAACAGCCAGAGCTGCACTGCAGCCGCCATTTTCAAACAAAAGATTCCATATATTGATCTTAAAAAAGCAAGTTCGTGATACTTGTCAAAATTATGTGCAATCAACTTCAAACCATCAAACCCACTATAGGCATTTTCAAGGTTGTAACGGAGTTACTGATCATAGCACTTAAAATTACCTTCCTTAATTCGAATGCGCATGCCCACAAAAACATTTCCAGTTCCGGATAGTTCAGGTGGCGCTCTACAGTTTCGTATTTAGCATAGGGTTAGAATTTTAAAGAAAAAGAGTTTCCCTGGGTTTCCTCATTAGTTATACTGGCTGTTTGATAGAAACTTTGTATATCTTAGGTATTGTTCAAAGAACCTTTAATTCCTTTTATTTTGCTGTATGATTGATGAGTGTAATATGGGTTAGAGAGTATACAGCTTGGCCTTACTCTAGATGTGCACCTTTAAAAAAAGGGCTAGCTCTACTTGCTCGTTTTCACTTCTCGAACTTCAGAGGTAAATTTTTAAAAAAAGAGACGATAACTTTTTTTACATTTTATGTATTTGGTAATTCAGTCATTGCACTTTTAGTAGCAGGTATTGTCTTTTTTGGCAACATTCATTTTCCATATTTTAATAGCTGCCGAGAATAGTGTAATTTAGACAAATTCAGGTTGATTTTTGGGGCACAAGGGAGCAGTCATTTTAGATAGCAGTTTACTATGATCATTTAAAATTTCCAAAAGTACAATATCCAAAGAAATTTCATCCACATTACATGAAAGTAGCATAGAGGTATGCCAACATTCTCTGAACTATGCATGTTAAAAATGCAAAAAAAAACCTTTACCTTACATACATCACTCTCTCAAAGGTGCATAATAACTGGTGAGCGCCATTTCAAAATCTTAGCTGTACTACAGATCATTATGGCTAAACCAATGAATAAATTATATCTAACATATTTTGTTCATACTAGGAGAATAATTATAGACATTGCATCAGATAATTAGATTCGGTGTCCATACTTTCATTTTATCTGATAATTATATAATATTTACAGTCCATACCTCAATGATATCAAATAGTTAATTTACATATACTATCCATATGTTTATTATGTTTATTACTCCAGAATATATATATATATATATATATATATATATATATATATATATATATATATATATATATATATATATATATATAAAGAATACAAATCATATGGCGAATAACAACCCTCTCAAGCGTACTGGATCCACCAAGGGATCACGTCTGTCAGGGATTAATTAAAATAGATGCAATAAACTGACGACGAACAGTACGAAACTAGTAACTAACTAGCCTAAGCGCTTTCGACTCTTAATGAGTCTTTTTCAAAGGCAAATACAAAACATAGTTACGACAAACAAATAAACACAAACACGTTGCGTTTGTAAACCTCTACATTTCTATCTTCACATGTGTTAAAACTATAAATACAACCAGCTTGTGTAGACTAGTTGCGGAAACTGAAAACGTTGTATAATTCCCTAAAAGTCTACAAGCCAAAGCGACATCTATTTTTATTTTGTGTACATATGTAACGCAGATTATATCCCGGATATTTGGTTCTATACCGGTTATTCTTATAGTAAAAATTGAAGGATAAGAAGATTTAGAAAATGTTAAATTCTACTAGTGCATAGTTTTCATTTTCTAGTCTTCTTGGTTTAGACCGCTTGGTTTCAATGTTCTAAGGCGGCGTATCCAGTATGATTCCTTTTCCTTCCTGGTTTCGGAACTCCAGCTGTGGTTGTTGGCAATAGCGATAAGTATTATATCACTGAAAGTGTGGCCAGGGGAGGAGAAGTGTTCTGCGACCGGGCTTCTGTACAGCAGCCCGGTCGCAGAACACTTCTCCTCCCCTGGCCACACTTTCAGTGTTCCGAAACCAGGAAGGAAAAGGAATCATACTGGATACGCCGCCTTAGAACATTGAAACCAAGCGGTCTAAACCAAGAAGACTAGAAAATGAAAACTATGCACTAGTAGAATTTAACATTTTCTAAATCTTCTTATCCTTCAATTTTTACTATAAGAATAACCGGTATAGAACCAAATATCCGGGATATAATCTGCGTTACATATGTACACAAAATAAAAATAGATGTCGCTTTGGCTTGTAGACTTTTAGGGAATTATACAACGTTTTCAGTTTCCGCAACTAGTCTACACAAGCTGGTTGTATTTATAGTTTTAACACATGTGAAGATAGAAATGTAGAGGTTTACAAACGCAACGTGTTTGTGTTTATTTGTTTGTCGTAACTATGTTTTGTATTTGCCTTTGAAAAAGACTCATTAAGAGTCGAAAGCGCTTAGGCTAGTTAGTTACTAGTTTCGTACTGTTCGTCGTCAGTTTATTGCACATATATATATATATATATATATATATATATATATATATATATATATATATATATATATATATATATATATATATATATATATATATATATATATATATATTGTGTGTGTGTTTGTGATTGTATGTGCTTGTGTCTCCTTCATTCTCTTTAAGCCCAAATATAAAACTGTGTACACCAAGAAACCAAACTCCTTTGCAGATGAAACAGCCAGAGCTGCACTGCAGCCGCCATTTTGAAACAAAAGGTTCCATATATTGGTCTTTTAAAAAAAAAGCAAGTTCGTGATACTTGTCAAAATTATGTGCAATCAACTTCAAAACATCAAACCCACTATAGGCATTTTCACGGTTGTAACGGAGTTACTGATCATAGCACTTAAGATTACCTACTTAATTCGAATGCGCATGCCCACAAAACATTTCCAGTTCCGGATAGTTCAGGTGGCGCTCTACAGTTTCGTATTTAGCAAAGGGTTAGAATTTTAAAGAAAAAGAGTTTCCCTGGGTTTCCTCATTAGTTATACTGGCTGTTTAAAAGAAACTTTGTATATCTTAGGTATTGTTCAAAGAACCTTTAATTCCTTTTATTTTGCTGTATGATTGATGGGTGTAATATGGGTTAGAGAGTAAACATGTTAGCCTTACTCGAGAATTGTGCACCTTTCAAAGTGTTAGCTCTACTTGCTCATTTTCACTTCCCAAATTTCAGAGGTAAATTGTAAAAATAAAAAAAGAACTGATAACTTTGTTTACATTTTATGTATTTGGTAATTCATTCATTGCTCTTTTAGAAGCTGTTATTGTCTACTTTGGCAAAATTCATTTTCCATATTTTAATAGCTGCCAATAGCTGTACTTTAGACAAATTTAGGTTGATTTTTGGAGTACAAGGGAGCAGTCATTTTAGTTAGCAGTATCCTAAAATCATTTAAAATTTCCAAAAGTACAATATCCACAGACATTTCATCCACATTACATGAAAGTAGCATATAGGTATGACAACATTTTCTCCACTATGCAGGTTTAAAATGCAAACAACTTTTCCTTACATACATCACTCTCTCAAATGTACATAATAACTGGTTAGCGCCACCATAAAGAGTATATAGGCATTATTATTGCATGACTTAATTTTGATTGTGTGGCTGAAATATTTAAGTCGCAAGCATCAAAACAGTCCTTTGTAATAATTGTCCTGTATTTCCCCCCTCTGAACACCATTTATTAGAGTCAGAGTCTCAAACAGGTACAGCCCCCCCCTCCTTATCGCATTTTGTCAATATAGCAACTAGTGTTATGATAATAGACAGGAACATGAAACTAGCCATATTTATTCCTGAGATGTCAACAATAAATTTTACAGTTAGAAAAGACATATAACAGGTGAGGTTCATAAAGGTCAAAGGTCAACGTGTAAAATATTAACTAATTCTTTGATACGGAAGAAAGCAAATTTGCTTTGTTATCATTTATTTTTTTATTTCATTGCAAATAAATGAAAAGAAACATTTTCAATATGTATTTCTTTTACTTAATGCAACATTTTTCAATTTAAGTTGACTTTATTTCTATATTCTAAGACTTCTAATTTCCCCATAATAAAAGTCACAACTCACCCAAACATGCCTCATGGCAAATTATGTATGCTAGAGCAAACATAAGCATAATTAGATTAGCTTATTTTCATGAATAAAATCAATGTTAATGTACCATTTTACTCAGAACATCAATCATAATTTGAAAATAAGAAAAATGATTGCATAAAAGTTTATATTTGTTTTTAAGGTGGCGTTCTACAGTTTCGTATTTAAAATAGGGTTAGGATTTTAAAGAAAAAGAGTTTCCCCGGGTTTACTCATTAGTTATACTGGCTATTTGAAAGAGACTTTGTATATCTTAGCTATTGCTCAAAGAACTTTTAATTCCCTTTATTTTTATGTATGATTGATGGGTGTAAAATGGGTTATGGGTGTAATATGGGTTAGAGAGTATACAGCTTAGCCTTACTCTAGATGTGTACCTTTCAAAAAAGTGCTAGCTCTACTTGCTCGTTTTCACTTCTCGAACTTCAGAGGTAAATTGTAAAAAAAAGAGCCGATAACTTTCTTTTTTTCATTTCAAGTATTTGGTAATTCAGTCATTGCACTTTTAGAAGCAGGTATTGTCTAGTTTGGCAACATTCATTTTCCATATTTTAATAGCTGCCGAGAATAGTGTAATTTAGACAAATTCGGGTTGATTTTTGGAGCACAAGGGAGCAGTCATTTTAGTTAGCAGTGTCCTAATATCATTTAAAATTTCCAAAAATACAATATCCAAAGAAACTTCATCCACAGTACATGAAAGTAGCATAGAAGTATGCCAACATTCTCTCCACTATGCATGTTTAAAATGCAAAAAAAAAAAAACCTTTACCTTACATACATCACTCTCTCAAAGGTACATAATAACTGGTGAGCGCCACCTCAAAATCTTAGCTGTACTACAGATCATTATGGCTAAACCAATGAACAAATTATATCTAGAATATTTTGTTCATACTAGGAGAATAATTATAGACATTAATCAGATAATTAGATTCGGTGTCCATACTTTCATTATATCTGTTAATTATATAATATTTACAGTCCATACTTAAATGATATCAAATAGTTAATTTACATATACTATCCATATGTTTATTATGTTTATTACTCCAGATTTTATATATATATATATATATATATATATGTATCTATATATATATCTATATATATATATGTATATATATATATATATATATATATATATATATATACATATATATATATATATATATTGTGTGTGTTTGTGATTGTGTGTGTTATTGTGTGTGTCCTTCATTCTCAGCTATTTTTTTCAAGGCTGATAGATCGTTTATAACACGAGATAAGAAAGCTATAACACGAGTTACATAAGAATAATATATCACAAAGTTCATTATGTCAACTGAACTGTAATGCTGAATATTTTAAACCAGAAATGTTATCTAAAGTTGAACACAGTATATTAATGTATTCAGAGAATCCTACAAAGCAATAATTACATTAGCAAGTATAACGATAAAGGAATGCAATTCATGCAGATTGAATATTTATTCATATTTGGGTGTAAATATCGTACAATATTTAGATTAATTAACATGCCAAAATGACGTTTTTTTTGTTTCATTTTCTTTTTGGTGGTTGGGGATGGGTTATCACATCATAAAACAATCAAAAATTTATTACCTCATACACGTATTTTTTCTTATCTTGTCCAGTCAAATATAGCCCTGCATTCATTCAGCCTAATTTTTCATTAGTTTTATTTCTCGCTGGTTTTCTCAGAACTTGAAACATCAAGCATCGGACGGTGCATGTAACAACTTTCAGCATGATTTTTCTTTGCCTATGCTGTGAAGTTGTAATAACTCTCAAATTTGCTGCAGTATGTAGACAACATTTCTGATTGCCACCAACAAATTTATCTGAAATAGTTTTTTAAAATTTATTTTAATTATATTTCACCTTCCATGCATCAAATATGTGAATTTAAAAAGATCCAATTATTTCACAAGTTCCGTCCTATTGTTTCGCCTTTCAAATTAATATTGATCCACGTGACCGAATGTAATATTGCAGACAGGATGATTTTAAAAAAGAGACTGTCTGTAAGAGCATGCCCTTCAAGTTAATAATAAATGGATAGTAACAAATATTCATATTTGATGTCTTTATCTATCAATTACACTTTCTATCTTAGCACCATTATATGCTCGTTTTTAACCAAAAGTATGTTTATGTAATATTCGTATGCGAACATATTCATTCAAGCATATAAATACAAATACATACCCATGCACTAGATGAAATGAGACAGACAGACATACAGACGTATAGACAGACAGACAGATAGGTGAGAGCTACAAATGTAATATACATACATAATGAGTTTAATATCAATATTTCTCAAATTGTATACTCTAAACATTCCATCCGTACAAGGAAAAAAAAAATTAAAGAAATCATCAAGGAGACTCGTACGTGTGCCTGTCTGTTCAAGCGTGGATGACATTTGTGCATTTTGAAAAAATATCCTTCCCAGATATAACTCAAGTCATTTCATGAAAAATTCATAAGGAACATTAATAAAATACAAGAGTCTAAATCTATAAAAAATATATAATCATGGTAATAAAACTTTACATATACGGTAGAAAAATTAAATGAAGGAATAAAACAATAATGGTATGCAGTGTCTGTAATATATATATATATATATATATATATATATATATATATATATATATATATATATATATATATATATATATATATATATATATATATATTGTTATTTTTTTTTCCTTCTTTTAATTTAATTATGGTAATGAAACTTTACATATATGGCAGAGAAATGTTGTCAGGTGTTAACTGGCCGCGTTTCTTTAGCGGAAATGGAGATTCGATTTTGTTTGTAGAGAAAATTACGCAGCATTCACATTGATCATTAATGGGATTTAAGCTACTTAGGGACAATTTTATTTTTTTAATTTTTTAAAAATTATATTACTGTTGTCAATTTAAGAAATCGTGGTATTTTCCGCACAACATAGTCACTACCCGCCTACGATATGTAATTTAAAAACATTACAGTGGAATTAAAATTTGTAGACAATTACATAAAAAGAACATTTTTATTTCTGGTCTCCTTTAAGAACTTACAAAATTTTCTAGCTATCGTTCAACCTCCATTAACTGCAATGATTAAAGCTGTGATAAACATATTTTCATTATTCTTCAAGAGAGATAAATTCCAGCAAAAGTTTTAAGCAGCGATACACTTTCGCACAATCAAAAAATACAAACTAGAGCATGAGGTAGTAATGGAAACATAATGAAGTTTTGAAATGGGCAGAGAACATTTATTTGAATACTGGCAACAGCGCAGGTTACTGAAAAACTAAAGGACGAAAAAAAAAATTCATCAAATAATGATAGAATTTCTTAATAAGATAGTGATATATCGATCTTGCTTGCGGGATGTGAGAGGTCTGTCACATTTTATTGATCAACATCTGCCATCTTTATTGACTGAACTATCCGGAAGTGAGTTGCACCGAGATGCCATCTGGTGTTTTCAAGGGAAGATAATAACCGTGAAATAGTCTATAGAAGAGTGGTATCTCTTTTGTATAGGTTCTATCACATAGAAAAGGCGGTTTATGTGCTGACTTCATATCGGTCAATTATCCGATTATTGCTTTCCTTCTGATGGCTGGACTAACGTGCATACATTGCCAGTGTCCATTAACTGTAGAACAATTTCTTGTCAATTTAACCCTGCGAAACTTGATATTCTGATGTGAACTCGATGACGGAATTGCATGATATTTCTCCAGAAATGTTTTGAGTGTATGCGGTTTGTATAAAAGTTTACCCTGATGTTTGTAAGAATTTTAAAAATGTTAATCTTTTATTTTATACCTTTTACATTCATTTCTCATACTTGCTGTTTAACACTTATATTATGTTCTATTGTACATTACATTTACAAGTATTTGGAAGGTTTTATCTTTCGATGGGGCATTGTGTACTTTGATAGTTTTACAATTTTAAAAAAAATGTAATTTTAGTTCACACCATATCTTTAGTATTATTTTGAGGTACTGTTAAATATTGCTATATAATACGTGCATACTCAAACCTATCGGTAGTCACTGAGCCGTGGTAGAGCATCAGACTTGTAATGCAAATATTAGCTGCCTCAGTGTGTTTCTTAGAAAAGCACAGAGCTCCCGTTTCGTCGATATAACATATGCAAACAAAGTGCTGAAAGCCAAACCCAAGGAAATAACAAAATGATGGCAATCTTTCGCTATGCATGTTTTCCGAAATAGCTCAAAATTTGCCTTCGTTGGATTGTTGGAAGCGAGTGCTGGCAATACCTGCTTGTGTCAGTGACAAGGTTTGATTTGCTCGCGGTTTGAAATTATGTTATAGTGTGCTTTACCTTCACTGCTTTCTAATTTAATTTTCTGTTCACACTTTGGTATTTTCTTTGAAGGAGACTTTTTCTCCAAAAATATATGCTTTGCTGCATAACTTCCGATTTTCATCCAAGTTCAATTTAAGGATCCATCAAGCCTTTGTCAAAACACAAGCACAACAGAGGCGCCTCTTTTAAAGGTATTAATACCAATGACCAAAACCAATAAATGACGTACAACATGCTTAACAGGGGTTTGTTGATGATACTGTATGATTTAGAGTATCTGAAGCACAAACAAAACTAGAAATGTTAATCTGATAGTATCCTCATAGTAGGGTAGTGATGTTTATTTGTTTTTTGTTTTGTAAACAGCATTTTCAACATTTTAATGACTATATGAGAAAAGGGAGGTATGTCTGTCACAACCACACACTGCTTCAGTTGTTGTTGTGGGGCTTAACGCCATTTTTTCAGCTCACGATAGGCTATACATAGCGGCCAGTATTAATGGTAGATGAAGAAACCGGGGAAATCCGCAGAAAGAACCATCGACCCAAGAGAAGCTACTGGCAAGCTTTCTCACATATCCACATTCGCCGAATCTTGGACTCGAACTCACACTGGGTCAATTTGTTTACGTAAAAGTAATTTAATTGCTTGCGTGTTTAGTTTTAAATTAATTTTTATTTTATTTTTTATTTAATTATATGTTATTGTAACGATAACTTTAGGCACTGGATTTAAAATTCTTCTGAAAATTCAGTTCAGTTCTTGTAAATAATCATTACTGCAACAGTGTTTTTAGCAGACCTAATTACTGAATTTGATTCAAAATTGGTAAACAGTTTTTATTACATTGGTCGTAATCAATGTCATACTTGATTTGCGTGTTGCTCTGTTGTAAACATTTTTATATTTCGTTTATATTTTGAATCTTACAGTAAGAGTCGTAAGGTAGAATCAAATTGGACCATGGCATACGTATCAGTCGTCTTATGGTCGCAATGAGCCATTCGAATTAAGTGACCTTTTGATCTAAAACTGCTTTTAAAAATAACGCTTTAAGTAAATGAATTCAGTTGTAAATCAACACCTCTGGAACTCAAAAGGTATTTTGTGTTGTGACCAGTTCGAGTTAAATTTTGTACTTTAAATAATTTATTCACCCTAATAAATAGTTGTGTTGATCAAGACTCTTGGACAAAGACATTTACTGAAAATTATTCGAACTTCTAAATCCAGAATATTATTCTTGATTTATAAAATTCAACAAGGAACTGTTGACACAACAGCACAAAACAGGATATAGAAGACGTCATCGCCTTCCATTTTGGAACTTCAATGGAATTCAAACTTTCATTCATTTAAACTTTTTAGTATTAAGGCTTATAACATTAAATTCTAGGATTAATTTTTGGATCATATTCACAAATTAAATTTTTTTTACAAACCTTGTTGGCTATACTCTTTTCTTTGTTACTTTGTACTAGCTAGGACACGTAACATTTCACACTTGCTGGCTATGGAATACGTAAATATTGAGTCTGAAGCTGATCTACGCCTCCTTATCCAAATGTAATGCATTATCCAGCGGAAATTAAAAATTTTGATAATATCGTTTGTAAATTATAAATAACAACAAAAAAGTGAAATAAATATTTTAATAAATTTATTAAAACACCTTGCAGTATACTTTGCATAGCCCCATCGAATTTTCATAAGTGTGACACTCAATTTTTATATTATGAAGGGATACATTTGATACAAAAAGAAACTATGGTGAAATTCTTGCAAACACAGGACGAAGGTTTGACGTAATTATCAAAATACAACGTATATTGCACAATTGAATATGTGAAGACCAGAAGGAATGTAATATTCTGTGGACTAAAACTTTCCTTGAAAGTATAAAACTTAAAAACAAAAAAAGCAAAATTAGTTTATAACGGATTAGGCTATTAACTGAAATGCCAAGATTATATAAGTCTGTGTCTCTCTCTGTCTCTGTCTCTCTCTCTCTCTGTCTGTCTCTCTTCCCCCACACTCACATAGGTCTGTTTATTTTATATTATCCAATCATTATATGATGTATATTTTCATATTTTTTTTATTTTTTGTATATTATGCAACTTTCTAGTTAATGGAATATGGCTGGATGAAAGTATAGCCATTGTAATATTAAATACAAATTCGAAACCCAACATACACAATAACAGTCAATAGATGATCAACAAACTGTAAGCCCTCCGATCGTATGTCTCTGTACATTTTAGAACTCTCGGGATGAATATGGAGATTCTAACAAAATATTGATGACGTAACATATATGGGTAATCTTCAAATTAATTTTGAATCATCCGTCTTCGTATTTGCACTGGAAGAAAGTCGACAGGGTGAGTCACCGGAATGTAGCGCACTTCAGCGTCCTCGTTAAGTAGTGTCCAATCACAGTTTCTTGCCAGTTCCACCAAAAATATACGAAGCACAAGCATCGCAAATTCAAACCCCACACAGGACCTACGACCCCCTCCGAAAGGAGCGAAGTTAAATTTCTCAGTTTCACATTTGGATGTGAGGGTTCCCGGATGAATGGAACTGTTGTTCCACCGGTCAGGTCGGAATTCTTCAGCTTCATCGTACACCTGTGGGTCACGTTGTGTTTCTCGTATACTGTACATAACCGTCCAGTCTTTTGGAATCGAGTAATTCTGAAAAGGAAATCAATAACCACTGATGCATCTCTTTAATGGTGTCTTTTATCGGAAAGCATAAAAGATAATCAAATTAAATGATACAAGATGTATAATAAATTATTTAAATTATAATTTACTTGCTAAATTATGAAGAGATTTTCTCTTATACATTGAATGTGCATGTGTGTGTGTGTGGATTTTTAATGTAGCTTTAACATTTTTTTTAGTCATATCACTACAATGTCTGCAGTTGTGGCAGTTTATAGTGATGTCTAACACTGGGACTTCATGCCGAGACATATAGCGTTATGGCCCATCCAGTTAAATTATCCTGACAGGCTGACAAGTCCTCATACGACATTTAATAATTTCATACACATTATCAAACGGTGAAAGCCATCGTCATGCTAAAGATCTAGCCATCCTGTCAAATGGTTGTCGTTGCAGTATTGCAGACCAAAATGGCCCACTTAACTTTTATGACTATTTCATAAATTGTCTTAAGTTTACTACAGTGTTTTCATCCTTTGAAAGATACTTTACTTACTATTACCATTCTCGGCATTAGTGTTAACGAAGATGAGGAATGGAAAATATCAGGAAATTATTGAAGCTTGTTAAAGAAAAAGTTCTTTTCATTAATTCTAGTATTGGAGAGGTTTTTTTGTACAAAATGCCTTTTCCTTTTTTCTACCACAAATCTATACTCTTCTCGTGCACATTTATATAATAATTTGCCATTAGTGTTTTTCTTTTTGTCTTTAATACTACAAGGATCATTTTAGAATCTGTATGAGAACTGACGCCTGACGAATAAACTACAGGTAACATCACTAATATTGTCATGAAATTAGTAAACTAAAAGTACCAGATATTGTCCAAAATTGCACTTAAAAAAAAACAACTAACATTTGAAAACTTCCATGTAAGTGAATTAAATCTTTTACAGCCAACTAGATAAACTATGCTTTGATGGTGCCAATTGCATAATGTAGAGGTCAATGCAATAGAAACAAATAGTTTATTGTGATGCAAGATGCAAAACTTGGGATATACATTTCTTTCTCAGGAAAATGTAACTTTTCATGTTTCTCACCAGCGACTTCAGATTTTAATTTCAAGTTATACTTCAGTAATGCAATTTTTGTTGTCACTAGAAACGCAAATGATCATGTGTGAAAAATATACAAATGACTGCTGATATAAAGTGTACGTGTTCCATCAGAATGACATGTAATAGATCATACGCATCATGCTAAATGGGATCTTAAAACATCTCACCCCTAATTTAAATGTTTTCAGAACTTTTCGGAAACCGGCACCTGCTGGAGGGTAAAGCCGTAGAAGTTCTTTCAACACTTTGAAATTGTACGTAAGTTCATTCAGACAACGTAGAGTAAGGTCAACGTTTTCTGGCTCTAATAGACCGTGCTGATCAAGCTCTGCACGCACATTGTGAAGTACGTGTTGGTGCTTGCCAAGGACCATCATCAAACTTGTTAAAGCACTTGAGACTGTGCTAAATCCACTAGAGATGAGGTCTAATGCGCCTTCTGCTATTGTGTCCAGTGTGTCTAAGGTGATTTCCTCTTCAACAGAATCCATATAATGTTCAAAAGCCGTCTTGAATGAAGATGTTTTTCCTTCCTGTAAGGATAATCTAAGTAGTTGTTCCTTTATTTCTGCCATGAGACCTTCACGTGCTTTCATTCCCTGAAATTAAGTAGTTGTTTGTTTAAGACACGTTTTAGAATTATATATATATATATATATATATATATATATATATATATATATATATATATATATATATATATATATATATATATATATATTCTAATAATCAAAAAGCAAATCGTACTCTTGACTAAATTCTTAATGTATTATAATTTTAAATATTTTAGTTTCAATAACGTAAAAGATACAGCAGAAATTGTACTCGTGCATTTCGACATTAATTAAAGCATCTCGTCATATGAAGCATGAACGATCCCTTGAAATCTGACAAAAAGAAGCACCATTACTGCAACTCTAAATAGTTTGGTGTAATTGGCTATGGGTAAATTTCTTTACTAAAGAGACATCCATACTCTATCTCGATGTTTCTCATTTGCTTTTTATTTTGGTATCAAAATTATGGTATTTCATATAGTATGCATAAAAAGAAGAGTCTAGTGCAGAATTTTTTGTACGATTGAAATTAAGTCTTGGCCTATAACGTTTAGGAGTGGCTGCAAATGTTCTTCCATTTGCATGCATTTACCAACATGTCGAATTTAGCGATTTTGTCGGAAAATAAGGATATTTTTAGTTCAACTTCCTCTCCATTTTACTATTGTTGTTGTTGTTGTTGTTGTTGTTGTGGGGCTTAACGTCATTTTTCAGCACATGATAGGCTAGACATGGCGGCCAGTATTAATGGTGGAGGAAGAAACCGAGAAATCCGCGAAAAGAACCACCGACCCACGAGAAGCTTAGATTCAAACCCACGCAGAGGTGAAATGTCAGTGATCCGTAACGGAGGGCGCTTTAGACCACTCGGCCACTAGGGGCCCCTCCATTTTACTATTAGCTATGATGCATATCAACAGTTTTATTCAGTATAAGTTCTTTAAGAGGCAGACAAGATTTTGGACTTTTCAAAGTTGCTGCCAGGAAAATGTTGGTGCGACTATAAAGGTGTAATCAAATACGATCAACTGTATGATACCGATTTATGGATTGATTCGATTTCTTCAATCTTAAGCGAGCTTGAAAATTTTAACGTGTAGATGAGACATGACCTTTATTTTATAGTTGGGAGTTTCAGGTGAGAGGACACAGAACATAGCTGTAGCCAAAAACTGCTTAGTTATTTGCTAATAAACATGTATACATATTATTATATATTACTTTTCATATTTTGATTTGACCGTTACAAATTAAATCATATTACTCTTATCCTTGGAGAAAAGTACGATTTAAAAAAATAAAAATGAAATTTCATGAAACTTGAACCAACACCAACCATCAGTCTCACATTTCTATCAACAGATCTTTACAAAGATACAATTTTGAGCATGCGCACCTAACTTTTAGTATAAAACCTAAGCAACACACAACCTTATGTTTCAGTTATCTTTTTTCGTTTAGAATGGGTTTATCATGGGCTTGAAAATGCGAGTTAGATGAAATTTCAAGCGTTTTGGGGGAATGGAGTTGGTGTGACTTGAAAAGGAATAATCAATAAAAGGATAAACTTTGTGGGGCTAATCTTTTACTGATAGAGTTTCTCTATTCTTTGCATATATGTTCATTACTATGGCACTTGCATCAATTCAATCATATTATCTATTATTGCCGATACACGTTGATTATTATGGTTATATGATATTATTATTGATAGCGGCTGACTTCAACAACATTTGTAACCATAAACTGTTTCATGCTGTCTATATTTCGCAAGCTTTTTAGGTTTCGTCCATTTTCAGTTCCTTTGACATTAAATGCGTGGCATTTGTTGTTTAATGAAATGGCATTTTAGTTTTAAAAACGACGTGCTAGAGAGTTAATATAATTTAAATGTTGTCTTTAAGTGTTAACAAACCAATGGAAAAGAGAAATGTACAGACTCTTACCTTATGGAAGCCAAATCCAGGAACATTAACCGGTAAGGTCATTAAGGCATCCATAAAGTCCAAGAACATTTTATTATACTTTCCCTTTTCTCCTTCGTCAAAATCAAACCCTAAGAGGACTTTGCAAGCGATGGACATCGTCATCTTCCGGCACTCGATGAAACCCAAAACTCTATCTTCTTCCAGCCAAATTTCGATTTGATTTCTTATATCTGATTGGATGATCGGGATATACTCTTCTACCGCATGCTGGGAAAAAGCGGGCATGACATGGCGGCGGCTTGTTTTATGGATTTTTCCCGATGATTGTGTTATGGCTCTAGACCCCAGCAGGAGCTTGGCGCTTTTCGGCCAGGACTGAGTCACAATCGTATTCTCTCCCATGAGGATTGTTTTCAAATTATCTGCACCGATGACTCGAATAGTGGGAGCACCTAATATGTGGGTTTTGTAAATATTACCATACTTTCTCTGTCGCTCTTGGTAGAATAGGGAACCCTGAAAATCAATTTCTTAAAAGAATGACTAGTATCATAAGGTCTAACGATATTGGAATTATAACAATTAAAATTAGCAATACAAGACGAAATGAACATCTCTTTAGTTTTTAGCTCCACCGATCAAAGATCATTTGAATGTATGGGATGGCCTATTGTCCGGCATTTACCATAATATAGCAATCGCTACTTCTCCTAAATTACTCTAGGTCTAAAAATATGTAACACAAAGAATTGGAATGCGTTTTGGACGAATGGCCGATCATGACAAAAATCAAAACGAGGCTTATAACTGCTGGGTGAATGTTCTTTATATTGCAGTAGAAATCAGCTTTGGAAGTTCTGAATTATATGATAAAATATATATGTACTTACAGTGCTATATGAGCATCAATAATAATAATAATAATAATAATAATAATAATAATAATAATAATAATAATAATAATAATAATAATAATAATAACTACAACAACAACAACAACATTGGTCTACAGAAGAGACTGAACCCGTACTGGGCAAAACGAATTTGAAGAAATTCAAGATAATTACCATTTCTCTCCTTAAACTGTCGAGTGCTGAAATCATTTATTGTATTCTTAAGGAATATCAAGATTTCCAAATTATCTGCTGTAGTACTACTACTACTACTACTACTACTACTACTACTACTACTACTACTACTAAGAATAATAATAATAATAATAATAATAATAATAATAATAATAATAATAATAATAATAATAATAATAATAATAATAATAATAATAATAATAATAATTAGCACACTGGTCTATAGAAGAGATTGACTCTGTACTGGGCAATAATGAATTTCAATGCATTCAAGATAATACCATTTCTCTCCTTAAACTGTCGAGTGCTGAAATCATTTCTGGTATTAAGGAATATTAAGAGTTCCAAATTATCTACTGTGGTACACATAGTGGGTGTCGGTTTGGCACCATTTTCATTTAGGACAAATTGGACATCATTAGAAGTCTTTGGTTACCTGTTATGGTTCACATGATGGATGCCAATTCGCCGATTTCGTTTTGGGATAAATTAAACATCATTGAAAGTCCATGTGATAATTATCATCAATTCAGAGGGCGTAGGGACAAGGAGAATTTTAAGACAGTCATAATGGCAAATATATTGGATGGCATTATTTTCATTTAGGACACACAAAGTTTCATAATAAGACGGTTGCTGGAAACTCCATGTTGATATAGACAGCCATTTGGAGCAAGTTGAGATATCAATATTTTCCAAGATAAGACCATCCATTAAAGATGGCTTTTGTAGCGACCACAATGAACGTCAAATCGGAACCAATTTCAATTAAGATCAACCACATATCAAAAGAAGTATTAGGTTGAGAAACCCAACTCATTTTGACTTATTGTTATAGTAGTGTTATAATAACAAAATTGTTATGATTTGCTGCCATGGCGCTCATATCGGGTATCAGATTGGCATTATTTTTATTTTGGACCAACTAGACATTTATATTAAGTCCTTCATTTCAAAACAGATGCTTATAGGACCATCCATTCAGGAGGAATGTTGATAACAAGATATTCAATAGCTGCAATATTCATGACAGATCAACACAATTTTCATTTAATGCCTTCTAGACATTATGAAAAGTTTTTTTTTTTAAAAGTGAAAATCAATTGCTTGTACCATCATCTACTCTAGCGGAGTGGCAATAAGAAGAGTTTCAAAGTGGCTTCCGTGGCGGCCAGAGTTTCAAAGTGGCTTCCGTGGCGGCCATAATGGATGTCAGGTCGGCACTATTCTCGTTTAGGACCAACTAGATATCATGAAAAGCCTTTTAGTTGAAATCACAGGTTGATATGACTATCCCATTCAGGAGGAGCAATGGTAACAAGAGGTCCATGATGACCACTGTGGTGGCCATATTGGATGTTATATCGGCACCCCATTTTCATAAGTCTTTATATCAAAACACCCAAAACAGCTACCCTGTTGAACATATTGGACGTCGGATCAGCATCATTTTCATTTAGGGCCAACAGACAATCGTAAGAAGTTTTATAGTGAAAACCACGTGTTGATATGGCCAGCCATTCAAGAGCAGTGATTTTCAAAACAGCCGTTGTGGCGGGCATATTGGATTTCCAAACAGCACCTTTCTCTTTGTAGACTAACTAGACTATGGGATGAAAGCGTGTAGTTGACGAGAAATAGTGATATCAAGCTTGTGTTAACGGACAGACGGGCGGACGACAGACGACGCACAATAAATAACCGGATAAATTGTTCTGATCTATGACCAGTAGAAGTAATAAGATAAATTTTATGTGCTATGTTTGAGAAACTATAGCTTAAAGAAAGAAAAATTATTTTGCGCTTAAATTTTTGGCAATATTTTTCTCTTTCATTTACTGACAAAAATGCATCGTTAAGGAAAATGTTTTACCGTCATTGAAAAACTGGAATATTCACATTAAATAATCATTCAAGTCAATTTTAGATGGCATTATTTTCCCACAAGAAATATTTACCTTCTTTAGGAATTCGAGAGTTTCACCTATTAATGGATAGCCTAGCGTGCCCGGTGGAAGTGGAAGCGATTCGTGACGTGCTGATGTTGTGGTGACTATAACTTGCCAAATGAACTTCATCGCATAGGGCAAGGAAAGAAGAAGAAGTATGACAAAGAAAATTACGCAAATCACCATCAGAACAGGAACCTCACCATGACTGAAAAAAAACAAAAATGAACTTTACTTCAGTCTAATTATATTGTTTTGTTTTTGTTTTTTTCTTACAATATGACCTTTTCCAAAGCTTTGACCCTCTACAATATTACCTTTTCCAAAGCTTTGATCGTTACCTCCACGGTGCTCAGGTCAGTGTTGGTATATATAAGATGCAAAAAATTATCCATTACCACATGACAACAACAAAGTGCGTTGACATGTAGTGATCAGTCAGCCTCTTTCCAAGAAGATGCGACAGTGACATTGAAAAGAAAACTCTTAGCGAACCATTTTTTTAATATAAAAAGTACATTATTTATTTTAAGCATAAGCATTCTAATATATGGGATAAAAATAAGAGATGAAAACAAATTGTGACACAATCCGGTCATCGTATAATGTATGAAATCTTATGTTGCAATCCAGTTAAAACTGGCTAGCTCAATGATTAATATATAATGGCTTTAGTAAACTTTAAAACAAGTGTGAAGTATAGTACATTTGCACGGCTTACCTTAATTTTCGTTTAGTCATGTGGGGAAAATGAGGTACATTGGCCCATTCAATAAAAATGCTTTATAACTTTGTAAGGTGGCGATGGGACATTGTGCAAACAACACAAACACAACTACTAGTTTCTACGAAATTGTACAAGTTAGGATAACTGACACAGTAACAAATGAACTTTTAATCTGAATATCCATATACACTGTATGCAGGTAAGTAGATATATGCTATAACCATGTATGTATGAATGGACAAACGAATGGTCTGGCTATTACTTGTAAGCATGACAGCATTGTTAAAAGTTGACTGTTGACCAGCCCATGCAACCTCATGGAGAAAGGCAGTGCACCCAGTCTCCGGTTGGGATCCAAACGTCCTATCAAAAAACTTTTTTTTTTTTGTTGTGAGGGGGTCCCATATTTAAGTTTTGCGGGGTGTGGGGTATGATTTCATGCCAGACAACAGCATAGAAGTACATAGGATTCCATCATCATAAAATCTTTACCTGCGCAGTTAAGTCAAACAATTATCAAAGAGTGGCGAGAAAAAAACTTGTTGGTCTAAAACATATAATTCATGACAGCTTTGTTAAATTGACTACTGACCATGAACTAGATTTAACCGAAGAACATTAAAACCAAATGAAGAAATATGCCACAAAGCAAAATGTATTAGGTTTGTGTTAAAATGAACGGAAAGGTTCTTCAACCATTATTTGCGTAATTCTGAAAAAAAAATATGAATTCATGACAAAAGCCTAAGTGAGTCAATCTTACATATTCAGTTAACTGTGTCAGACAATCATATGAATAACTCCATATCTATCAATTTTGTTCGGAAGTTTAAATCTTCTCACTAAACACTTGTGGATTTGCAACTAGCGTGCCGCACTGTATGTATGTATGTATGTATGTATGTATGTATGTATGTATGTATGTATGTATGTATGTATGTATGTATGTATGTATGTATGTATGCTGAGTTCAACAGCATATCAGTACAATGATGACTAAGAAGTGACCATTCAAAATTAAGTTCGAAATTGTAAATTAAAAAGTGCCAAATTTTAAAACGGGACGTCCTTTCTAAAATAACCGCGAAGATGTATCATCCAAATTCATTAAATGGTTATAAGAATCTAAACAAGGTATAGAAAATGAGCAACCAGAAAGGAGGATTTGACGGCCGCTTTGTTGCGTTCTTGCGTAAAAATAACTCACGATTGCTTCGGCACACATACACACACAGACACACACACGCGTGTAAAATATTGTTTGATTTTTCTACTAACATTTTCTACATAAATAAGTAATATAAGCTAAAACTGCAACTAATAACGATTAGTAACGCTTACCAGATAATTTCCTGTGCACAGCTTGCGAAGCTAATGACAATGCCCATGTTGTCGCAGGTAATAGTCGTTCAGTTCAAATAAATATTTAGCGAAGTTGGGTAGATATACTCTCCTCGGACTTGCGCGACATTACGCCACAGTTCCTGATCCACATGCGTACCTAGTCACGCGACAGTAACGCTAACCAACACATATATCTACCGTATATCTCGATTTAGTCAACCATTCATATTGAACAATTCAAGATTTAAAGTAGAAATGCCGCCCTTAAAAAAAGTAATGGTTGCAAAGAGAAAAGAATACAAAATTTACAGATACCTTGTTATTAATGAACGGCAATGTTATAAACTAGTCATAACCAGTTAAATAATTCCCAATAATTCATCAATGCTCTTTGGACGTACTACATTTGCAAACACTTGTCAGATAATTATCTTTTTGACGTTTTCATTAAATACTGATTAATCAGCAAAAGCCCCGGTGACTTAATGGTTAGCATGCAGGACTCGCATCCTGACAATCATTGTTCGAATCCTGGTCAGACCAGAGCACTTTTGCTGCCTAAACTCCTTATTCATCTTTTCAATATAGACCTTTACATTTTAGCATGCAATTAAATTCCAAACACTATATTGCTATTGTTAACGAGCAAAAATAATGCTGATGTAAAGTTTGGAAAATTAACAAGTCTACCATAGTTTTCAATCTGATTAAAAAATCAGATCTCCGCTTTCCGACGTGAAGATCTGACGATGAACGCTTATATGTAATGTTCAGATGATCTTTGAATTAGCCAATGGAAATGCAGCTTTAAAAAAATCTTAAAGTGAATCAAATCGTCCGGTACACGTTCATGCTCCTCAGTGGTGTGTGTGTGTGTGTGTGTGTCTGTATGTGTCTGTGTGTGTGTGCGATTTAGATTTTTAACGTGGCTTAAAAAATTATCAGTCATATTGCTACGATGTCTGCAGTGTGACGGGTTATAGTGATGTTTATTACTGGTGCATCATGCCGCAGACATATGGCATGATTTAACACCAAGATACATTATCCTGATACCAGGCCGACCAGTCCTAACACTAACCTCTTAATGCTGAACGCCAAGCGAGACAGCTGTTAGTACCATTTATTAAGTCTTTGGTATGACTAGGCCGGAGATCGAACACACGACCTCCCGCATCCGAGGCGTACGCTCTAACCACTAGGCCACCGGAGCGGTTAATGCTTTTCAGGAATCACGCTATTAATTCAATTCCCATAGTAAATACATGCAAACACCGTGATATAAAAAAATTCAATAACTTACAATTTTGGAGTGCTCATGACCAATCTTACAGGGGCCCCAAGTGGTCTAAAGCGCTCTCCATTACGGATCACTGCCATCTCACCTCTATCTGCGTGAGTTCGAGTCTAAAATTCGGCTAATGTGTATATGTGAGAAAGCTTGCCAGTAGCTTCTCGTGGGTCGGTGGTTCTTTCCGCGGATTTCCTGGTTTCTTCCTCCACCATTAATACTGGCCGCCATGTATAGGGTGTGCTCAAAAATGGCGTTAAAACCCAACATAATATATAACATAAAATAACATAACCAAACTTATATTCATCAGTTTAGATGAAACCTGGAAGTCAGCTTCTGTGCAGATATGAGCCGCGGCATTTTCTGGAGCTGTATATATTTGAAACATGTGCTTTCAATTCCGCACCAAAGAGTAAGGTGCTAATTTTAGTAATGAGTGTTCCAATCTCAAGACTATTAAAGAACTGAAATTCCATCAATAAAACAATGTCTCTATTTTTATTCACTTTCAATTAGGATAATGTCTCATAAGATTCTTTTTCCTAAAACATGACTTACATTATTAACCAATCCTGGTCAGCCAAACCCGTATATATTATATTTAAAGTTCACCCATTCCCATTTCTAGGCTGGTTCCCATTTTTCCCATACCATTAGTACCGTGTTTCCTATATCCACTATTGATTTTCTTGACAGACTAGGAATAGTAGTTCAATAAATAAGTAAGCAACGTGCATAGTTCTGCTTGTCAAAGATTACATTAGTGAATATTAAATTATATTGCATGCTCATTTTTACATAAAGAGCAATGGTGCATTTCATGTAACATTTAAATATATGAGCTTTATTTAAGAAAATAAAAAAATACTAAAATAAAGCTATGTAATAAGAGTCATCTTTTTATATCATCATTTATCTCTCTTTACCTTAATACCGAAGTAAATTATCAGCCTTGTCATATTATGTAACTAATGAATAAAAGGTCAAGGTAACCATCTATATGTACATGTATTATTACAGAAAAAGATATTTAAATGACAAAAATTACCTTAAATTCCTCCCAGAGGATATATAATTTAAAACTAAAGTAAGCTAGACATAAGTCCATTAAAATGCAAAATATAAAGTTTCAAAACATTCACTTAAAGAAATTAGAGGGATGCAAAGTCATGAGAGGTCATCCCCATTAGGCATGGTGGACGAGACATATGTTATCATATCTGATGCATTATGTTTCAAAAGACAACTAGGAATTTATCATATTATATTATAAATATTATATAAATGTTCAATTATATAAATTTTCTATATGTATTGCTTAGATATGAACCACAGTGCAAAACACCTCCACCCAACATTGTCAAATTTGCACCATGTCCCCTCTCCCCCAATTTTGGCAACAGTTGGTATTCTGAATATGTGTTTAATATCCCAGTGAAAGTCACTCTTTGGTTTACAAAAGGTATTAATTTTGCTTGATATCCACAAATAGAACCATATGATTGCATTTATATTAAAGATAATTGCACTTACAAATATGGAGTCACTGTATGGCTGGAACTGTCTTTAGGAACCACGGTACTAATTCAGTACCCATAGCAAACCTTTTTCAAACACCATGATAATAAAAATTCAATAACTTACAATTTTAGAGTGCTCATGATCAAATTATTTTTATCAGTTTAGAGGAAATCTGGGAGTCAACTTTTGTGCAGAGGAAAGGATATGAGCCGCGGCATTCTCTGGAGCTGCATATGTTTGAAACGTGCTTTCAATTCCGCACCAAAGAGTCACGTGCTAATTTTAGTAATGATATTCAAGTACAACAGCGGAAATTTGATTTTAACCAGATTGCCGGTCGAGATGAGCAAGCCTGGATTAAAGGCAGAGCAAATAGAGCAACTGCTACACGGCCCCCGCCAGGGCGGCCATGGTTGAAATGCAATGAAAACATCCCTTTTTATATAATACATACACATATATATTACTGTGAATAAGTATACTTGGTTTCCATCATATGAGGAGTCACATTTTCTTTATTTTTATATGTTACTCATTACATTTAGACTGTATCCCAATTTCCATTATGTTACTCCATTACTTTAAAAGCGAAAAATAAAAAAATCAGAATTGGTCTAAAATTCAAAGTGATAAAAATTCTTGTATCAGTTGGTAGTCGGGTCACCCTTTGTTAGTGTATCTTATTTCGTCTGCACGAGCTGTTTGTACATGTGCTAGACACTGATTTTATTTTGGGGCTCTGCCGCAGGCCTGTCCACCTCGCGTAGCGTCATGGGACTTATGTATCCCGTACTGCCTCCACGTGTAGATCCACTGCCCCATAAAAAAATAAAAAAAAAACGTTATATATTACTTGATTATTGGATGACCCTATTGCATTCCATTTATTAGTTGCTCTTTTTATGTATCTGAAAATCATGTGTTCTCTAAGTTATTTTTTATGAATATTACTTGTCACAGATCTTCATTGTCGATATAATATAATTAATCAATTTTGTATAATTTTCTTTACCAAAATTTCCATCCAAATATAGTAACTTGATTTCCGATATCTCATTTTTTGTTAATTGTGTAATTAATGAATTTCTTTCTTTTAATCTTTTATTCACAATTGTTTATTGCATGGTTCTTTGTGTAAGGAGCGGTGGGTTTTTTTTACACATAGGGCATTTTGGTGCTTCTTTCAAATTCGTGTTTAAAATAAATCTGATTTTTTTTTTAAGCATGCATTTTTAAATATTTGGACAGTTTAATTGGAAAACGTTCTAAAAGAAATTATATATATAAAAAAAACAAGAAATCGTTTGTATACTTGCATGCATGGAGCCTATTTATGTTACTGTATTTCAGACCGTATGCCATCTGTTCTATATTAAGTGTATGACAGTTTTCATGTACTCTAACTTATATTTAAGTTCATGTGAATTGCAAATTTATTATTGATGGGGTGCAAAAATAATTGATCCTAATGACGTTTGGGCCTCCAGCTAGTCTAACTTGCTTAACTTGTTTCATACACCCGAAAATAACCTCTTAGAAACAGCATCTATGCTAAGAGTTTCTTCCGTTCTCCCACGACAAAGCCCAATTACCAACGTACTGCACTGGCAGTTTTATTCGTACATTAGAAAACTGGCCAACCCTATCACCAATAAACCAATATATTAATGCCATTTTTTTCTTCTAAAAAGTGCGCGCCTCCAGATCGTTAGGTACCTAGATATAGCCCAAAGGGCAGGTCATACCATGCCCGACTTTTCACAATTGGGTGTAACATTTTAGTGAAAACTGGGTCAGTTTGCCAGTAAGTAGTGCAAGGAACTTATAGCTAGCTTCGTATGTACCCATGTATGAGATACGACTACTACTGCTACAGTGTGTGTGTGTGTGTGTGTGTGTGTGTGTGTGAGAGAGAGAGAGAGAGGGGGGGGTTGTTGCACATTGGAGAACGCAGATATTATCTGAATTGTCTGTTTATTCTTTTTGATAACAACAAGTGGCTTCGGGCGAGACTCTCATAACTGTTCCGGGAAAGGATTCTTTAAAAATTTATGGAGTGATTCTAAGATTCACAGAAATGTAAATAATATTCTGAAGAAAAGCGCAGAAAATGCGTTGCTTTAATCTTGTCCTCTGCCTCATATAAATATGATTTTGACTCGACACCAGTCTGGCAAACAAAAAGGTGTTGACTAAAAGTTACAAGCTACTTTAAAAACAAAACAAAAAAATAACCCAATAAAAACAAAACAAAACAACCTCTCCCCTAAAAAAAACAACAAAATTAAACCCCAACAAAACAACAAAAAATTAAAATAAAACACCCAACTCCAATGAACACGGAATCCGATTGACTAAGCATGATTATCAACCCAAATGTAGAATATGTGGGTGTTTACTCCATATCCTCAGCTGAGGTCAATTTGTGGGTCTATCACGTGTCCACAACTGTCTTCATTTGGGTATAATAGCTTTATCTTCGTTGTCCTCTCAAGAAAGTGCCGAGAGCAAGTTAACTTAATAACTTCCTCACCCCACCAACAAAACAAAACAATGAACCGTTCCCTATAGGAAATATGGCTTTGGGGTTGATATCGGTATAAATTCAATAGAATATGACCATCCTATCCGTAAAAAAGTCTACTATAGGAAATATGGTTTCGGGGTTGATATCGGTATAAATTCATTAGAATATGACCATCCTATCCGTAAAAGTTGTACTATAGGAAATATGGTTTCGGGGTTGATATCGGCATAAATTCATTAGAATATGATCGTACTATCGGTAAAAGTTGTACTAAAAGCTGTACAGACTTTATGAACTTTGAGCGCAAGTTGCTAAAACTTACTTTTATTTCAACATAAATTACATTTTAAAATCTTTTGATAAAAATGCAAATCGAATCCAGATTTAAAAAAAGGGACTAACAATAAGCTTTTACAAATATATATTCTCTTTTGAACTTTTTATATTGGGTTGAAATGTTGGAGAGTGTGGAATAAGGATATGTCCTTGTTAAGGGAAGCAGGTCAGTTTCAAAGGCACGACAATTACTCAAGAATGACACAAACTAGCCAACTAACATCATTATGGACAAGAATATCATTATAATCAAAGTCTTGAACGCTCGAAAAAGGCAATACTGGAGTGCGAAATGACATCATATGAAATTAATCATCTTCATCTCCATAGTCTTTACATTTGGTGGTACATAAGAAGATGCCAAAACGTGCCTCATAATTGTTTACTTCACAGAAGTTTCATTTTATTTTCTTACTCGGTATACTGTAAATTAATATCGGATGAATTATTTTCCATGATAAAACCACTTTTAAAGACCATTTCAATTTGAAGACTGATATCCTAACAATATAAGTGACATGAAAACTATTTTGATTGTTAACAAACGAGTTGATGATGATGATGATGATGATGATGATGATGATGATGATGATGATGAGGAGGAGGAGGAGGAGGAGGAGGAGGACCTTCGCGATGTATGGCATCAAGGATAGAAAATGTGCTGGATACAAGTAACTAGATACATCAAGGATAGAAAATGTGCTGGATACAAGTAACTAGATGTGTTCGGTATACCGGTTTACTGCAATATTTTTTCTCTGTGGTCGTTCCATGGTACTTTATCACTGTACAGGTACATCGGCAGTTTTAGTCAGTAAGGAGTGTGCGGAAATTCTCTATAGTAATCTTCTTACGAATTTAATGAAATGAACGACATCGTCTCAGTTTTCATTGCAGGACAATTTATTTTTTGTTACAAAACAGTTTAATTAGTCGCAAATTAAATTTGAACAATACAAATATAATTATATTTATGATCTTTTAATCGCATGTCTGGCTCGTGTTGCGTATGTCGACTTGGTGTCGAAATGGAGTGTTGTGAGTGATATTCTAGCCAAACTAACAATGTAAAAAAAATTGTCATTTACAAGCGGATGTTAATGTGTTAATTAAATGTATTCATTTGTAACACCGAGGATGATTCTAAAAATTTCAGGGAGCAGTTCTTTACTGTTTGAAATTTGACGTAATTTATCTTGTCCACTAAATATTTTCTAGCTTATAGAGCAAGTGTTTGATGTTATTCGCCGTCTCTTATAAATATGTTGCTTGGGTACCAAGCAAATATTCTCTGCTTATCATATCAGTAATGTAGCATATACAAATGGTTCGTTTCATTGTGGTTTTTTTTGTGTGATTTGGACTTTTAACATACCTTTAAGAATTTTTCATTCACATCGCTATGATGTCTGCATTGTTGAGGTTTATAGTTTTATGCAAACATTACTTGAAGTAGGCAAACGCCACATTACGCGTATTTTATTAATATTTCCATGAATTGATCAGATTTTCTGTTTGCTTTCAAAACCAAAACCCATTCTAATACCGTCGCAAATTTCTGTGTAAAGCTGTTTCTTTCGGTGTGTGTCTGTGCATGCGCTCGCGCGCGTATGTGTGTGTTTGCGTGCGTGTGTGTGACCAGGATCTTTCTAAAGGAAATAATTTCCGGTTCTCCATCAGCTTACAAATATGGTTTGCTCGGATTTATATCATATATTCCACCCACTATCCTCCACCAAATATATACTGCATTCATTACATTAGATAAAAACTAAATTCTCTTGAGGTAAAAGAAAAATATCACGAGTTGAAAGAAAATGGCAGATCCCTTCCCGAGAAAATTAAATTATCTCTCCAGGTAAATTAATGTCTTGAATTACGGGATGAGCAGGCTCAAAATTAGAATTCCATATGCTCTACTACAAACTCGTCACAAGTAATGTTTACCATTCACATTTCATCGTATTCTTGGTTCAGTGTGTTACAGTTTTATTGTCTATGCTTTTTCATAAAATCCGATTTTTATAGTTATAACTCAAATTATTATATTTTTTAATAAAAGCAGAATGTGTTGTAACTAAACACTACGATAAGTTTTATACTTTAGAAATATATTATTTTGATCTCTCCTACATTCTACGCTATTAAGTTAAGTAACTTTACACAATTAAGGTTCTACATGCAGAAAATAGCTTATATTAGCAAATTCCTCCACCTTACACGTCGGGAGGTCGAAATAGATACTAGATATTATTTCTGGAAGGTCATGAACTCTGACATCACATTACGTGAACTTTACCAGACAGGCGTACTAGTCTAGAGCAAGGAATGCGTTATGCAATGTAACGATTTTGCAATTCTGATATTTTTTTCCTTTTCTAAAAAAGGTGTAAATCTTTAATGAGAAGGTACGCATATGAATTTAAGCAGATTCTAAAGTTTTAAAAATTGCTTATAACACGTTGATAGCATGATTGAATGAGTTAGTTTGAAATTTTAATGCAATAGTTCATAGTGGGGTTCTTAACATTTTCATAAGAGGGCCCCCGAGTGATCGAGCGGTTTGAAACGCTCCCCATTTGACTACTGCCATCTTACCTCTGAGCACCTGAATAACTTATCCGGCACTGAAAAATCTCGTTAAACCCACCACGACGTTTTAATTCTCTACTTTCAGGTTACGTAACCACTTAAACCGGCTAAGTGTTAATTATTTCTTTTGTTAGAGGCATTCCCCGGGATTCAAATCTATCAGAGGTATTCCCCGGGATTCAAATCTATCGTCTCCATAAGAAAACCCGATACCCTTGTACCGGCCGAGTCGTAGATCTATTTTAACAGCAAACGAACATATAAAACTGAAATGGTGTGTGCATTCAGTAGAACAAGGAAAAGAAAACTCTAAAAAGAGACGTCCTAGCCATCCTTTTTGTTTTTAAATAAAAAAAAAGATTATTTAGTTACGCAATAGACTCGATGGTTAATACATGACAGTTTTGTTAAATTTTGAAATGAGCATGGAGTAAATTTGTTCGACTATCCATTATTAATGTTCATTTTTTGTGTCGGAGAAAATAAAGGCACGTTGATCCGTTTAATAAAAATGCTTTATAACTTTGTATGGTGGCGATAGGACATGGTGCAGACAACACAAACACAACTACTAGTTTCTACGATTTTGTACTATTAAGGATGATTGACACTGTCACAAATTATCTTTTAATCTGAATATCCATATACACTATATGTATTTCCGGTGTAGGTCAGAGGTAGTTGTGACCTTATCGTTAAGAAAATGTCTTAAAAGAATAATATAGCATTTATTGACTTTTCAGGTGCTCTTTCTACTTGATCGATTCTAATTCGTCGTTATAATATCGTGTTTAATCTATTCTCAGCTTTTCTAATTATAGATGAGATGAATTTCATGTCCTCTTGAAGCATCAGGCTGGGTCAGTGTACGTTCCTTGACAATGGTTTATTATTGTTGTCTTGATTATATTTTATAGGTTATGCTAGTATTTTTATGTGAAGTCATAATTTCCAATTTCCTCTCATTTTCCCTCATCTACTAAGTTTATCTTCTCTCCTTTAAGAGTTATTGTTTTTCTCCCGCTGTTGTGCAGTCTTCGATGACACATTTGTTTGCAGTCTATTTTACGCCCTGCATATTCTTGGTATTTTCACGATTTACAATATTTTTAAATCCAGCATTTATTTACATTTTATGCTTGTTTTCCCCACAACTGAACAATATCTTCATTATGCGTTTGTCTTTTGTTTCCTTCTTACTTGTCCTTCTTCCTTCATGTTTTCGTTTTTATCTTGGACTATTTTTGAAAAATGAAATCGATTCCTTTATATGTTTTTAAGGTTCAAATATATCCCACTGGCTGATAGCAATATTCTTTCTCATATTTTACTACCTTATGCTTACGTCATTTTTGTCAATTGTATAAACCTTCAACATGTTTCATTAAATGCCAAGTTCGTTTTCAGTGGTGATACTGATTCATTTTGACCTTTTAACCCATTTGTTATTTTGCATTCGTGGTTCTTTTATTGCAATAACATCAACTAATTAAAATTCTTTTGATACATTACTAACGGTGCCATCAATTTATTTCTTTTTCAGCTTTTTAAACTGCTAAAATCAGCCCATCATATATTGCTATCCCATTTATCAGCATCTATTATTGCTGATTCTTTCCATGTAAGAAAGGATAACAATTAAAATTAAATCTTACACATTATACGGGTCGTTACCAATAATAATCGGTCATATAGACTAAACAGCTGATCTATTATTTAGTCCATTGCTCATTCATTCCCTTCTTATTATCTGTAACTGTATTCCTTTTTATAACTTTCGTGAGAGGCGACTGAGTGGAAGCAACCCGATAGTCATGGACTGAGTCCCATATCGACGGAGAGAATTCTGGGAGGTTGAGCAGAAGAGCAGTTAATAGTTACCACTCTAATACATCACATTCATTTGGTGTCAGACATTAAGTATATATATATATATATATATATATATATATATATATATATATATATATATATATATATATATATATATATATATATATATATATATATATATATATATATATATATATATGTATGTATGTATGTATGTATGTATGTATGTATGTATGTATGTATGTATGTGTGTGTGTGTGTGTGTGTGTGTGTGTGTGTGTGTGTGTGTGCGTGCGTGCGTGTGTGTGTGTGTGTGTGCTAACAACCACAGCTGGAGTTCCGAAACCAGGAAGGAAAAGGAATCATACTGGATACGCAGCCTTAGAACATTGAAACCAAGCGGTCTAAACCAAGAAGACTAGAAACTGAAAACTATGCACTAGTAGAATTTAACATTTTTTAAATCTTATTATCCTTCAATTTTTACTATAAGAATAACCGGTATAGAATCAAATATCCGGGATATAATCTGCGTTACATATGTACAAAGAGCAAAAATAGATGTCGCTTTAGCTTGTAGACTTTTAGGGAATTATACAACGTTTTCAGTTTCCGCAACTAGTCTATACAAGCTGGTTGTATTTATAGTTTTAGCACATGTGAAGACAGCCATGTAGAGGTTTACAAACACAACGTTTTTGTGTTTATTTGTTTGTCGTATATATATGTTTTGTATTTGCCTTTGAAAAAGACTCATTAAGAGTCGAAAGCGCTTAGGCTAGTTAGTTACTAGTTTCATACTGTTCGTCGTCATTTTATTGCATATATATATATATATATATATATATATATATATATATATATATATATATATATATATATATATATATATATATATATATATATATATATATATGGAAATATTTGAGAACCACCGATATGGAGACTAATATATAAAGCCAAGGACAAAATGAGAAAACACCCCGAAAGAGTTGGTTGCGTTTGAAGGCCATTGAAGTATCGACATAATTCATTAGACCCTAATTTTTATCTGCATTTACCACTATGTGCTGTAACATAAATTGAAACATACATACCCACAACATTAAACCTAAACACAACAACTAGGAATGATAATCGGCTAAATAAAAAAATGTTCTAATCATTTATTTCATTTACTATGGGCAGTAAAATTCGGTACTAAATGAACAGATGTCATTCAATGGGACGGACGCTTTATTGTCAAAAAAAGAACGGTCATGAATTCAATGAAAGACCATTTCTTCTTGCATCTACTGAGTGTTGAATTCATATAGAATACTCTTAAGCGATAAGATTTTCAAGTGAAGTTGCATGAAAAAAAAAAAAAAAAACTGCAACGACAAATGTCATTAAAATTATTATCACAGTTATATGATATATACCTGTAGTCCGTGTGCATTTAAGCTTTTGGCTATTTGTCTGGTCGATTTGGAGTCCCTTAATTGGGACAAATGCTCTATTGGGTAAAAGAATGTTCAGGAATTCAAGCAAAGATCATTTCTTCTTTTACATGTTTTTAAACTTCTGTGTAAATCGGATTGCTTTGTGTGTGTGTGTGTGTGTGTGTGTGTGTGTGTGTGTGTGTGTGTGTAAAATCCAAATTTTATTATTATAACTTAAATTATTTTGTTTTTTTTAAAAAAAAAAACTAGAATGTATTGTTGCTGAACACTAAGATATCTTTTACACTGCACAAATATATTACGGGGATCTCTTCTACATTCTACGCTATATAATTACGTAACTTTACACAATAATGCCGTTATGCAGAAAGTCGCAAATTACTCAATACTTAACGTCTGGAAGTCGAAATTAGTGTTTAGTGTTAGGGAGGTTAGGAACTCTAAAACCAGCCATCGTGAACTTTACCAGACATGCGGACAGGGGAAGGTGGTGGGGGGCGGCAAGGTATGCGTTATGCAAACGATTTCGCAACTCCAATGCATCAGGGTTTGTCCATTTTCTTTAGCCTTTAGCCTTTTTGAAACATGTACGCCGCATTGTGTGCGCTATAATATGTGTAAATGGCCTCCCAAACGCGTGAGAAAATATAGGGTTATGTTTCCTTAGAGTTTCCAAGCTGGTGTCGTCTCGTACCTCAGGTCTCACAGAAGTTTTTTTTTTTTTTTGCAAATTTTCATCCGACGATGAAATTTCAGCCTATTGCAGAAAAATGATAACAATTTTATAATAAAGATACAAATAAAAACTAACGATTTTTTTTTAAAGGATGCTTGTAAAATTCTGACTAAGGTATTACGGTTAATTCCTTATGCAACTGGTGGTTTTGATACTGTATCTATACTACCACAAACCCCCTTTTTTACATTCCTTTTTTACAGAAGAGCTATTTTCAACCTGTTCCGGTGAGAAGCTAGCTAAAAGAGTCAGTATGTACCTTATTCATCTTGGAAGTTTACTTGTACTGTAACAAATTAAAATACTTTTCAGAACAATATATTTTCTTCCAGCTATTAACAAACAAAAATTTACCCCGGAAATGTTTCAGGCCCCTGTTCCTGAAAACTTATTGCGGTATAGTGTTGTACTTATCGCGGGATGTGCAGAAATAATAATGTATACCGGTTACTCGTGTTTTTATGCTATCTAGCTCTACAAGTAACTATACATTTGAGTTCTAGACTAATGTAATATTTCAGATTATATATATATATATATATATATATATATATATATATATATATATATATATATATATATATATATATATATATATATATATATATATATATACACACACACCGATATGGAGACTAATACATAAAGCCAAGGACAAAATCAGAAAACACCCGGAAAGAGTTGATTGCGTTTGAAGACCGTTAAAGTATCATTTATTATGGGGAGTAAAAATCCGTACAAAATAAACAGATGTCATTCAATAGGACAGACGCTTTATTGGTCCAAAAAAAAAAAAAAAGAATGTCCATGAATTTAATTAAAGACCATTTATTCTTGCATCTACTGAGTGTTGAATTCATCTAGAATACTCTTAAGCGATAAGATTTTCAAGTGAAGTTGCATGAAGAAAAAAACTGCAACGACAAATGTCATTAAAATTATTATCGCAGTTATACTTGTATGCCGTATAAGTAGTAGATGAAAAGGCTGATTCTGGCGCAAAAGTTATCCCCATCCTCAAAACAAATACAAATTACTTCTCTTAAGACCTTAAAACACCAAAGTTTTTTCACCTACACAAAAACTAAAGGCTGATTCTAGCGCAGATAAAATTGTATAAGGTAATTACCTCTCTCAGTAGATGAAAAGGCTGATAATTGTATAAGGTAATTACCTCTCTTAGTAGATGAAAAGGCTGATAATTATACCAGAACGGTGCAGGTCAGTTCACAAGTAAGTGATATTATATCTCATCACCAATGATTAATGTTTCAACTGATGATATTAAAAATATTTCATTATCATGGTGATAGAGACTAAACTTTACTTTACCGCTCACATGACGACGGGACTCCAACAAATCTTTTATTTGTGATTTGTTAAGAGGGTATTTTTTGTCGATAAAATATACTTTTGACCGATCAAGATCAATTGTAAGTTTGGTGTATTTATGCTGACTAATCGGACAGTGAAAGTTGTTAAATTCCGCTAGCAACTTTTGATACAATTGTTCGAGATAATTAAAATACTCGCTGTCATCAGATCTGATGAGCGAAAGTTTTAACTTGTCACGGGTACCACTAAAACATATGCCTGATGTTTCATTATTAATTTCAACTGTCAATGGTTTGCCGTCCATCATTAGATATTTGATTTTGCTACTGTAGCTATTTGTTACTGTCAAATTTTCAAACATTATTTTATAAGTTTAGATAAAATTTCAGTTTGCAAAGATAATGTCAAATATATCTCTATCATCATGACAATACCCAAGTGCAAATGTATCTACCCCATTTTCGCAATAACGTTTATCATCAAAATTGCTCAAACCGCGTTTGATAAGGACATCTGTTTCGAGCTTATGATGATTTGTCCGAATTGACATAGCTCTTATAAAACTAACACCACCATCAAGCGCGTACTTGTAGTCATCAAATTTTATAAACTTTTTAACAAAATCACGAGGCAGACCTTTTGCTTTTTTTGTTATTTTATTATTGTCTAACAATACGGCATACATTTTGCTGCGTAATCCGATAAAGTATTTGATAGCGCTCGAGTTCATTTCATCTTTGAACTTACCAATAACCTTTTTGTTTGTGTCGTCATGAAATTTACTGTCACGTGGGTAATCAGAAAGATCAAATAGATATCTATTATCATGTATATCCTGATAGACGTCCTCACATTCGATTTCATATACGAGCGAATCAGTATCAGTAAATAATAATCTACTGGCCGGCCATTGAGTTTTAACAAAATTATAATTGCCAATGTTTTAAAATTGTGATTTTGTATTTACATATTGGCAACAAAATATACCATCTGCCATATTTTTGATGACATTTTTTGGCTGATAAAATGTAAAATAGAACAGTCTTGGGTTTTGGAGTGAGAGAAATCAAAGTCACCAATTACATGACACCGCATCAACTTGGATATAAAAAATGCACTGGAATCTATTGTTACTTTAACAAAACCTTTTTTCATATTGACAAACCCCCTAAACAGTTGCATTCATTATATCATCATCCTACCTTATGCTGATATCTGGCCATGACCTGTATGCTCAGTAATATTATCAAACTAGCCATACAACTGACTATAGTCAAAATGCTACAACATTTTTTCGCGTTAGATTGTACCCCCTCCTACCGATTTTCAATGACTAAAAATTTTAATGTGATAAAATGTGCATAGAACTAAGTCAATTAGATCACTGATTTATAATTTTTAACCTAACTGTGACCAGAATGACACTAATACATGGTATTACAGGATTGCAATTTTTCATAGCTAACAGACTTTCCATAACTAACACGCATACCATATTCAACACTAAGGGGTATTTATTTCCATCTGAAAACATAATGAGGTAATTTATCCTATTCGATAACTGCTGATAATTTCGTAAGATACATAACATTAAAAGAGTTTGGAATTTATTCCTTTATGTACACATCAGGAATATATTAATGAAACCACTTGTTAAATTCACGTAAAAAAAATTATTTTTTCATTCTTTTTCATTTGCTTGATTTTGACACTATAAAAAACAAAAATTTGAAGCAGATGACATATAATATAAATATATATATATATATTTCTATATATATTATCAATATATATATATATATATATAATATACCTAAATACATCTTTAGTCTCATACAATGCATGCCCAAACCCTTGAAACGCACATTGACAATAAAGGTTTTATGGCCATTTTACTCACAGTCTGGTTAGAAAATATAAATCAATGAATGAATTGACTAAGTTGTTTGCACTTTTTATCAAATTTAAGTTTTTGTTTATTGAAATTTTGGCTACAAACTTACAGTTATAGATGCTACAATCGACCACCTTGACTGGCAAGAAATTTGAAATGACTAGTCAATTTCCACACGTTAATCATGGTAAATTTTAAAAAAATATAATAAAAAAAATCAGAAAAAAAACCTTTTTGCTGCAACATCAATGAAAGCTGATTACTATTTAATGAAGCAGTTGATATATCTTGAAAGGAATTTTTTTATCAAGATGGTCTCAATTAGACTTTTATTTCAAGTTGCTACAGCAATAATGGGTATTTGGTTGTTCAAAGGGAGCCTTTAGCAGTACCTTCATCAAAGCATTAATTTAGCTGGCAAACCTTTGATCAAATAAATGTCAGCAACAACATTAAATAAAATCATTGCTACAGTTTTCATAGTGATTGTAACATATTTATTCTGCCAATACATACTTTCATCTTTACAAAAGAAACAATGCATACTCTCTTCAGCTCTTTTTAAATGCGTCCCAAATCAATGTTTGCATCCTAAATCCACGTAAAAGCATTTAAGATCCATTCAATCATTTATGTTATTAAATGCATAATCATTATCATGCTTGTAGTACATGGTTTAATCATTAAAAGCTTTGGTCAAGATTTTTTATTGTACTTGGTAAAATTATTATCAAGCTTTGGGTAATTTTCTAGTTACTAGGCATGAATCATTTCACAAAACTTTGGGTAATTTTCTATTGTACATGGCATGAATCATTATCAAGCTTTGGTCAAGTTTTCTATTGTACTTGGCATGAATATTATCAAGCTTTGGTCCATGTTTTCTATGTACTTGGCATGAAAACCATTATCATAAACTGCTTTGTAAAATGAAATTTATGCAAAATTTCTAAGTGCATTTGGCATGAATCATTATGAAGTTTTGGGTAATTTTCTATTACTTGGCAGAATCAATTATCAAGCTTTGGGTAATTTTCTATGTACTTGGCATGAATCAATAATCAAGCTTTGGGTAATTTTCTATGTCTACTTGTTATGAATCTAATCAAAATTTTGTAAATTTAATTGTACTTGTGCATAAATCAATATCAAGCTTTGGGTAATTTTCTATTGTACTTGGCATGAATCAATTATCAAGCTTTGGTCAAGTTTTCTATTGTACTTGCATAATCATTAATCAAGCTTTGGTCAAGGTTTCTATTGTGCTTGCATGAACAATATCATCAGCTTTGGGGTATTTTTCTATTGTACTTGCATGAATCATTATCAAGCTTTGTAAACAAATAATTCCTATGGTGTACATTTGTATGAATCATTATCAAGCTTTGGGTAATTTTCTATAACAAACTTTAAATCATTATCAAAGTGTTTGGGTAAATTTCTATTGTACTTAATGGCATGAATCATTATCAAACTTTGTCAAGTTTCTATTGTACTTGGCATGAATCATTATGAAAAGCTTTGTCAAGTTTTCTTGGCGAAAAATTATTTGACATAAATCATTATCAAGCTTGGGGTAATTTTCTATTGTGCTTGGCATGAACCATTATCAAGCTTTGGATACAGCTTTTGTCATACTTGGCATGAATCATAATCAAGTTAAGAATAAATTATATGTATGTTTGCTGCCCTTATTTTGCCTTGTAGTCAGTGGCAGTATATAAAATACATTAATTAATTGGTCAAAATTATTTCATCTGCTTATATTTCCGAAAACCCTTGATGGATTCTCATTATACTTACCATGAATTATTATGAAGTTCAGACATTTCTTTGTGATATGTTCACTTGTCCATTTGACACTGTGGGTCAATCACAGTCTTATAAAATTTGTTACATCAAATTTTTATTAAGGTTTAGGAAACCCCCACAAATTGTCATTGCTTGATGTAATTTGGCCATATATCTTCAGTTTACATTAATACTAAATATTTAATTGATAATTTTAATAACAAATAGTTAATCAGCTAACACTAAAACATCAAAATATTACATTGATTTTTGCAATTTTCTTTAGTTGGAAAGTTATAACCAATATGAAAAGGTCCATGTGCATATTAATTAACTCTTTGAACACTTAGAAATTGAAGATTGGACTTTCACACCTGCAACAGTAGTATCACTGGTGTGATAGATTAACAGAACACAGGTATGAACAGTTTTATAATTATACTGACATCAAAATATTTTTTTCTGTATAAACAATGACTAATGTCCATCCACTTTTATTCAAAACAAAATTGGCTATTTCAGCTTCTGTGTGATAGTCTGTCTAACAATTTGCCATGTTCAAGCTTCTAGCTGTGCTAATGTTAAAAACAACATTTGGCTATTTTCATGGCCCCAAGGCATGATAAATTCTATGAAACACTTGGCCATGTTCATGCTTTTAGGCTGTTCTTTCAATTTAACAATATATTTGACTATGTTCATTCTATGTGCTAATGTCTAACAACATTTGGCTATGTTCATGCTTCTATTACCTGTGAAAATGTCTAACAACTTTGGCCAACAAATATGTATTCTAGTAACTGATAATGTCTAATAACATAGCAATGTTCATTCCTGCTTCTAATTATGTGCTAATGTCTAATAACATTTCAACTATGTTCATGCTTCTAGGCTGTGCTAATGTCTAACAACATAAGCATGATATGTTCAAATGCTTCTAGGCTGTGATAGTTCTAACAACATTTGTTTCGATTGTAACTAAATTTCTAGATGTATAATGTCAACAAAATTTGGCTATGTTCATGCTTCTAGATGTGATAATGTATATCAAACATTGGCTATTTAAAACCTTCTATGCTGTTAATGTCTAACAATTTAGGCTATCAATCATGCTTACGTTATGGCTAGGTATTACTTTAAAGTCTAAATTGGCCATGTGTAATTATATTATAATGTGATGAAAAAACAAATTTGGACTATGTTCTTGCTTCTAGCTTGATATTCTAACAACATTTGGCTATGTTCAAATGCTTCTAGGCTGTGCTAAATGTAACAACATTTGGCTGTGTTCATGTCTTCTATCTGTGCTAATTCTAACAACATTTGGCTGTTTCATGCTTCTAGCTGTATAATGTCTAACAACATTGGCTTGTGGTCATGATAAAGTGCAGTGTTAATGTCTAACCTTATTAAAAATGTTGAAATATACAAAGCATTGCTAGTGTCTAACATCATATGGCAATGTTTGATTTGCTTACAAAACATTGTTAATGTTAACATCTTTTTTGTTATTCTATTTGCATTTTTTTTTAAACATCATTTGGCAAGTGTTGAATTTTAAATGCAATATTAATATTAACAACAAATTTGTCAATGTTGAATGCTTCATTAATAATGTTAATGTTAATAAAATTTGATGTTGAAGCTGTAGTCAGTGTTCAAAAGTTAACATCAAATTTGACAGCTTAATGTTACAATGCAATGTAAATGTCAAATAACATCATTTGACAGTACGTTTCGAACAAATGTTCAATGCAATGTAAATGTTAATCATTTGACAATGTTGAATTTACATATGCAATGAAAATGGTTAACTTCATTTGTCCACATGCTTAAAATGTTATAAACTTTACAATGCAAATGTAAATGTTAACATCATTAAACAGTATGAAATGTTACAATGCAATGTAAAATGTTAACATCATTTGGCAGTCAAAATGATACAATGCAATGACCCAAATGTTAACATCAATTTGGCAGTGTTGAATTGTTACAATGCAATGTAAAATGTTAACATTCATTTGGCATGTGTTGAATGTTACAATGCAATGTAAATCTTTAACATCATTTGACAGTGTTGAATTTATTTTACAATGCAATGTAAATTGTTAACATCATTTAACAGTGTAAAATGTTAAATGCAATGTAAATTTAACATCATTTGACAGTGTTGAATTTTAATGCAATGGTAAATGTTAACATCAAGTTTGACAGTATTGAATGTTACAAACCATTGTAAATGTTAACATCATTTACAGTTTGAAATGTTACAATCATTACCAAAATGTTGGACTATCATTTGGCAGTGTTGACTGTTACAATGCAATGTAAATGTTAACATCAATTTTTGGCATGTGTTAATGTAACAATGCAATGTAAATGTTAACATCATTTGACAGTGTTGAATGTTACAATGCAATGTAAATGTTAACTTTTTAATTTGACAGTGTTGAATGTTACAATGCAATGTAAATGTCAACATTCATTTGGTCAGTTTGAACAGTTAAAGCAATGTAAATGTTAACATCATTTCTTTCTTGTTGAATGTAACAATGTCAAAATGGTTCGTTAACATCATTTTATGTGTTAATTTTACAATGCAATGTAAATGTTAACATCAATTGACATATGAATGTTTACAATGCAATGTTGTTAACATCATTTGGCAGAATGTTTTATATTGATACAATGAAATAACTTTAAATGTTAACATCATTTATTTGGCTAGTAATTTGAATGTTACAATGCCAATGTAAAATGTAAAACATATTTGGCAGTGTTAAAATGTTACAATTGCATGTAAATGTTAACTCATTTGGCAGTGTTGAATGTTACAATGCAATTAAATGTTAAATTGAAACATCATTTAGTGTTAATGTTACAATGCAATGTAATATTTTCTGAATCATTTGAGCAGTGTTTATTTACAAACAAATGCAATGTAAATATAAACATTTTCATTTGGCAGTTTGAATACTTCCAAAAAATGCTAATAATATAAAAATCATTTGCAATGTGCATACTACAATGCATTACTAATGTCTAAGTTATCATGAAGACATTTTCATTGACACAAGGCCATAATTATATTTAACCGTTAGTATCCTTGTTACATGGGCAGGCATGTGAATGTTAAATTAGTAATACCATATTTTACCTCAAATATCCTGCAGATTATAACATATTTTTTAAAACCCTGCAAGGGGTGCAGTTATAATTGGTGCAGGCTATATTCACAAATGATTTTACAAGTAATAAATATTTCAATATTTGCTTTGAAAAAACGTAACTTCTATAAATTTTAATTATTGTTCTGCCGACCTTGTTGCCAGAATTTCAAAACACAACGTGCTTCGTCCATATTAATACAGTCAAATTATATTCGATTGCGTAGGTTAAAAAAAAATCATCAACATATCTTGGTCCCGAGATAACTGTAAAATCATAAAAACCTGTAACATAATTTTTAAATGTCCTTGGATAACCATTACTATCCAGTCTTGAACTCTTTTTTAACTGAATCCCCTCCCATTGCATGTTATAAAAACAAAAAATGCTTAATTTAATAATAAAATGAAAGAAAACTAACCTGTTGTTGTTATTATTTATTCCTTTTTTTATCATCATGAGCAATTAAATTAAAGAAAAAATATATGAACTCCCTATATCACATGTAGTGTATGCATTCATACTTTACGTTCATCATTATACCATATAACACATGAATGCATTTAAAAACAAATCATGTTTGTCTCAACTCTGAGGTTTGAATATGTTATCGTAACTGAAAAATTGATCCAAGAAAATCACAAACGAGATTGAAGTGAGAGAGAAACATCAACATAGAATGCTTTCAGGCATCCGCCATTCATGCATAACAATTAGGTGCAAAATAACCAAGATTGTATTATATAGGTTAATATATGATAATATCTTGCAAATAAAATCACTAAATGATCAATGTTTTTGAAAATACATGTAAACATGAAATCTTTCACTGTGTATGCAAATGACAATAATCCCTAATTGCTAATATGCTTATGCCAAGAGTATTATAAACCTATATTGGTAAATCCATATATATACAAAACATATTCATGAATATATTATAAATATAATAAAGACAATATGGAAGCCAATTTATATTTTTTATGACTCAACCTATATAAATAAATTATGGGGCAATACTGCCATTGTATAGAACCCATGTGCCTATATTATCCATTTCCGTGCATATATATATATATATATATATATATATAATATAGATGCAATAAACTGACGACGAACAGTACGAAACTAGTAACTAACTAGCCTAAGCGCTTTCGACTCTTAATGAGTCTTTTTCAAAGGCAAATACAAAACATAGTTTACGACAAACAAATAAACACAAAAACGTTGCGTTTGTAAACCTCTACATTTCTATCTTCACATGTGCTAAAACTATAAATACAACCAGCTTGTATAGACTAGTTGCGGAAACTGAAAACGTTGTATAATTCCCTAAAAGTCTACAAGCCAAAGCGACATCTATTTTTACTTTGTGTACATATGTAACGCAGATTATATCCCGGATATTTGATTCTATACCGGTTATTCTTATAGTAAAAATTGAAGGATAAGAAGAAGATTTAGAAAATGTTAAATTCTACTAGTGCATAGTTTTCATTTTCTAGTCTTCTTGGTTTAGACCGCTTGGTTTCAATGTTCTAAGGCGGCGTATCCAGTATGATTCCTTTTCCTTCCTGGTTTCGGAACTCCAGCTGTGGTTGTTGGCAATAGCGATAAGTATTATATCACTGAAAGTGTGGCCAGGGGAGGAGAAGTGTTCTGCGACCGGGCTTCTGTACAGCTTTTTTGTCATCCAATCAGATCTATGAAGGTTTATCCTTATGTGTGTAGCTTTTCAGTTTCTCCCACGTACTGAAGGCCACAGATCTTACATGTGATGAGATAAATCACATTCTCTGTTTTGCACGTTTTGTTTGGACCATGTATGTTTAGTTTTTCTTTAGTCACTGTGCTAGTGAATGTCTTGGTCTCTATCATATGTTGACAGGTTTTGCATCTTTTATCGCCACAGGGTCCAGATTGACTAGGTTGGTTTTGACTAGCGATTGTTGTTAGCTTGGCCCTGACTAGGATGTCCTTTAGGTTTTTTTGGTCTCCGGTAAGCTACTACAGGTTTGTTCGGAAGTATTAGGTTTAGTATGTCTGACGATTGCACGGTTGGCCAGTGGTTTGCGATGATTTTACCTACTTTGGGATTGTCTGGGTGATAGGTCAGAATAAATGGTATCCTATCAACCTTTTCTTTCTGTCCATATCTGAGTAGGTCATCACGGTTTGTTTGTTTGGCCCTTTGGATTGCCTCCGCAATCAGGTCTTTGTCCTAGCCTCGGTAAATTAAATGTTTAGCCAGCTTTTCAGACCTCTCTAGGAATCTTTTTCTCGTCGGAGCAAATTCTGCGTATCCTCAGTGCCTGGCTATATGGAATGTTCTTAATGCAGTGTTTTGGATGACAGCTGGTTGGGAGAAGATACTGGTGTTTGTCGGTTGGTTTCGAGTAGATGTCTGTGTGTAATTTGTTTTCCACCAGTCTGGTTGTTGTGTCCAGGAAAACATGGTTTGAGTTGGAAATTTCTGCCGTGAATTTTATTGAAGGATGGAAGTTGTTTGCCTTTGATAAATGAAGTCATCCAGACTTTCTCTTCCATACTGCCACTTCATTTCTATATCATCGATAAAGCGTACCCACTGGTATGGTGTACGCTCAACCGATGCTAAGAGCTTTCCCTCAAGTTTTCCCATGAAAATGTTAGCATACGAAGGGGCCATTTTAGTACCCATTGCAGTTCCATTGATTTGTAGGTAGTTTTCTTCATTAAATTCAAAGTTGTTGAGTTTTAGGACAAGCTCCAGGAGTGGATTAAGAAGTGTGTGTGGGTGGATTGTTTACAGTTCTTGTTTCCCATGCTTCGCTACATGCCTGTAACCCTTCGTTGTGCGGTATGTTGGTGTACAAAGATAAAGTGACGTCTAAGGAAGCAAGTAATGTATCTGGCAGTAATGGTTCACTAGCTTTGCTTTTTATGAGATAATCTGTCGTGTCTTGAAGATATAATGGTAATTTGTGGACATGTGATATCATAAAATGATCTAAATCTTCTGATATCCTTTCGGTGGGGTGCCCGTTACCTGAGATTAATAGGTCTGCCAGGGTTTCCTTGTTTGTGGATTTTGGGTAGAAGATAAAATCTACCTGCTCTTGGGTTTTCTGGGCTTAAGTAGTTTTTGGTTTGCTGGTCTATGTGTCCGCTTTGGTACGCCTCGTCAATAACAATAGTTGATGATTTTTGCAATTCCAGCGTTGGATCATGGTCCAGTTTTTCTTAGACACTAGCTAATCTTTATAGAATGTCTACTGCTACAAACTTGCTTACCAAAGTAAAAATTAGTAGCTTTCTTAGACTATTCATAACAACGTTTTCAGTTTTCGGCAAAAAAGTTAATACAAGCTGGTTGTATTTTCTGCTTTTTACAGCACAAGAAGATAGAAATGTTTATTTTTTGTCAACGTTTTAATTTTTAAATTTTTGTAGTAACTATGTTTTGTATTTGCCTGATTGTAATGGCTGGTTCCATAAGGGTCAAACCATATCTCTTGGCAACATCAGCAAAATACTTACTAACAGTGTTTAGTCCAAAGCAAGGCCGATCACGAATAAATAATGGCAAATATCACTGTGTAAAAAGCTACATGAAAATTGCGATGAATGATCCGAAATAGCTTCCCCACTGCCTTAAATGTTTCAAAAAGCAGATTTGGATATTGCAACATCGGAAACGTGACACGTGTTTTTTGGGCAGTGAGACCGCGGCCCACAAAACATGTATATGAGGGAAGATTGAATGACTAACTATAAGACAGAAAATTATCTTCATTGAATGATTCCCCTTTTCGTTCGTATTCTGTTGATACTTTTTCATTGGCTCATAATTCAATTTTATAAATATTGTTTTCAACACGTAACCGTCATAATCAAACAGGTAATACTGTTTTACTGTCTCTCAAATTTACAAATGTCAGAACGGGTTATGGGGATAATTTGTGGTAATCGTGTTACTCAGTATGAATTTTATCCTTCAGATTATTGTTTAATCATCATTATTCTCGCATCGAGCCCCATTGGTATAAAATAATTTATTTCTGGTCATACTGGATAAGTCATTCTAGTTTGTTTTCAGACATTATTCATGATCGTACGAGCCAAAAAGTTTCTCAGAGTTTTGTATAATGAGTATAGTGACTCAGTCAATTTGTCAACCCTTATCTTCTAAGGGTTTAAATTAAGCTCTAAAACAGTAACAATGCATTCTTACGTAGAATATTCTTAATGACACGAAGTAAGAAGTTTTGGATATTTTTTGCACACAACAAACAATAAATTGATCAAGCTATTGACATATCGAAGCTGTTACTTTATCTTCATTCTTTTGCAAGCAGAATCGGTAACTAAAATAGAACTGGTACTTTTTAAAACAAGGAGTGAGATATTGCATGAAACATAAATGTAATTCATTAAAGAAACATTTTTCTCTCCTTTCATGCTTTTAAATTTAGATAAAATAGAAATTGGAATCTCTGTGCTTAGGACGAACAAACAAAAAAGTATATGTCGAATGTCTTGCCAACTCGGCTTGTTCAGTACACCATTTAACTTGAAGTAACCAATTAGCAAGAAGCGTAGGTCATTAAAACTTTTAAAAGGGGATTTGTTAATTACGGAGATGCGAATGCACACATTGAATGATCATATATGCAGCTATGTCAAGGAAACTGCGATAAAATTAATAAAGACTGTCCGATGTTCATTGTGTGTGTGTCTGTGTGTGTGTGAGAGAATTATAATGTAAACATTTACCCAGTAACGCCTTTAATAATCCTTATTGCTTCATTTCACCACAAACGTCTTGCTTATATATAACTTCATTAACTGCGAATCAAATCGCTTTATGGAACGACCGTTCAATTTTCTGTAAAGGTAAGATTTATTTTCTAACAGGGATATTTTTTTTTCTTTTACCTGAAGACAATGTTATCAGCTAATATAATGGATATAATGGGTTATTGTTTTCTGAAAATTTGGTGCAAGAATATTTTTTTTTCAATTTATATGAATGCTTGAGAGGTTTTTGTTTTTTTCATTCTTCAAATAAGTCTCCTCATCCCTTTCCCGTAAATAAAATGACAGCAGTACATTATCTTCGTGTGCAACAGTGAAGGCATCTGGATGGTTACCTCTCGCATGTCAGACTACACGTTCATATATATATATATATATATATATATATATATATATATATATATATATATATATATATATATATATATATATATATATATATATATATATATATATATATATATATATATATATATATATACTAAACCTAATACTTCCGAACAAACCTGTAGTAGCTTACCGGAGACCAAAAAACCTAAAGGACATCCTAGTCAGGGCCAAGCTAACAACAATCGCTAGTCAAAACCAACCTAGTCAATCTGGACCCTGTGGCGATAAAAGATGCAAAACCTGTCAACCTATGATAGAGACTAAGACATTCACTAGCACAGTGAATAAAGAAAAACTAAACATACATGGTCCAAACAAAACGTGCAAAACAGAGAATGTTATTTATCTCATCACATGTAAGATCTGTGGCCTTCAGTACGTGGGAGAAACTGAAAAGCTACACAAAAGGATAAACATTCATAGATCTGATTGGATGACAAAAAAGCTGTACAGAAGCCCGGTCGCAGAACACTTCTCCTCCCCTGGCCACACTTTCAGTGATATAATACTTATCACTATTGCTAACAACCACAGCTGGAGTTCCGAAACCAGGAAGGAAAAGGAATCATACTGGATACGCAGCCTTAGAACATTGAAACCAAGCGGTCTAAACCAAGAAGACTAGAAAATGAAAACTATGCACTAGTAGAATTTAACATTTTCTAAATCTTCTTATTATCCTTCAATTTTTACTATAAGAATAACCGGTATAGAATCAAATATCCGGGATATAATCTGCGTTACATATGTACACAAAGTAAAAATAGATGTCGCTTTGGCTTGTAGACTTTTAGGGATTTATACAACGTTTTCAGTTTCCGCAACTAGTCTATACAAGCTGGTTGTATTTATAGTTTTAGCACATGTGAAGACAGAAATGTAGAGGTTTACAAACACAACGTTTTTGTGTTTATTTGTTTGTCGTAACTATGTTTTGTATTTGCCTTTGAAAAAGACTCATTAAGAGTCGAAAGCGCTTAGGCTAGTTAGTTACTAGTTTCGTACTGTTCGTCGTCAGTTTATTGCATTTATATATATATATATATATATATATATATATATATATATATATATATATATATATATATATATATATATATATATATATATAGTCCAATGCATTGACACATATACTATGTCTGCCTGAAAAAGGACGTACATGAAGCGAATTAGATCAATCTATATGAAGCAAATTTTGTACAGATTACATTTGCTTTACAATTGCTGCTTTCAACATTTCCATGTACTCGTTAATCCTGCGCAGGCAGCAGATATAAAAAAAAAATATTTGGCGGGCGTCGACTTTCAAGCTGTTTTCTTTTATAAGAGACCATGTAGGGAACTGACTTATTCGTAAGGTTGTTGCTGAGAATTTTTTGGTTTTAAATATTGTTTTACAAATAGTCCAAACTAAGTCTTTTTCCTGTCATTTTTTCATACTATATAAATCTCCAAAGTCCAATACAAGATTTTAAAAAAAATTACAAGAGAAACAACTTAGTAGAGCACAATATCAACAATGAAATTAAGTTATCTCCCTTAACATATAAGCCTTTACTAATTAGCGCAAAATCTCGTGCCATGTTATAACTATTGATACATTTTACCTTTGATTCACGAGCAATGTTTACAAAAGAAAAAATCTTTAAGCTTATAACTTTGAACAAAGTAGATATTATGCTTACATATCAATCGAAAAAAATTATACAATACTAGAACATATGGGAATTTACATTAGAATGAAATTATTGACTACAAAAAATTGTAAATATATATATATATATATATATATATAAAGAATTATAAATATATATACCAGACAGAGCAGACAGTGCTATCCCTGGATTCTATTGTAGAATCTTGATAATAGTGTGTGTGTGTGTGTGTGTGTGTGTGTGTGTGTGTGTGTGTGTGTGTGTGTTAGATCTTTAAGAATGCTTCAATAATTTTAGAATTTTAGTCATATCGCTACGATGCCTACAGTGTGCCAGTTTATAGTAAAATCTAGCACTGGGTTGTCCTGCTGTAGGCATGCCGAATTATGTCCCACCCACAGAGTGCCATTCTCATATTCAGTCCTAACACCAGGCTCATCATTCTGAGCAGGGCAGCTGATAGAACCAGTTTTATAGATCTTTTGTGTATCTCGACCGTGTTTCGAAACCATTTGAAGCAGACGTTTTATCCACTTAAGCCACAGTGCGTCCTTATTTTACTGGCTTGTCTATTGAGCATCATCACGAAGACAACCATCCTTATTTTAGTGTCATGGCTATAAAGAAGACAGACAATAATAAATATTTCAATGAAACTTTTGCTTGTATAAACGAAAAGTAAAAAGTTGTTTAACTTTACAAAGTACATCTAGAAAAATAAACAAGTATTAAATATTTCAAACCAAAACATGGCACATAATAACAGTCAAGTGAATGATACAAGTTTGGCTACATCAGAACCCTTTCTTTACTATCGCTGCGTACCCTCACACTATAATTATAGTCTCTATACAGATAAATAAAGAACATTTAATTCTGGATAAAGCCATATTCACCAAGCATATAACACATGTCAACGCATCAGTCAAGTAATTTAAACAAAAATATCGCTAACTTGGATAAGTGGGAAACCGTCTGGTTGGTCAGCTGTTTCTTCCGTACGTGCAAGTTAGGGTCTAATGGTGTCTTGATTGTCTATTTCCATTCTTCGGTTAATGCTTCAGAGAAAACAAAATCATAAAGTACGAATTGTTTTAAAGATTCTAAATGTAATAAATAGTTTGTCCCTGTCCAATAGTGTGCAGTACTGAGCATTACATGATCTACAAAATTGAGCCTCTCTCTCTCTCTCTCTCTCTCTCTCTCTCTCTCTCTCTCTCTCTCTCTCTCTCTCTCTCTCTCTCTCTCTCTCTCTCTCTCTCTCTCTCTCTCTCTCTCTCTCTCTCCATCCATCCACCCATCCTTCTATCGGCCCATCAAAACCAAAATGATAGCAAAACCACGATAGCATAACGATTATATACAAACATTGTAAAGAAGCGTTCTCCCATAAAGATGAAGGGCAAGATCATTATTTTTGTCAGGGTTCTAGCAAGTTTCAGGGATAGTTATATTGAGATGAAGCTTCATATATTTATGCAACATGGTCTTAAGTTATGCGTCACATTTTCTTGACCTTGTTTTCAAGATCAATATACATTTTAATGACTCTGCTTACCTGTATAATTGAGGGTATACTCATCTAAAATTACTTATGTACTGAATGTAACTTTAAAGCCATTAAAAATAATATTATTAAAACAGTGTACAATCTTGAAATTTTATGACTTTAATAATGTTAGTCTAAAGGCAATGATCACATGCAAATTTTGTAGAGATAATGTCACCGTGTATTCTGTCTGTGTCAGCGTGACACGTAAACACTAAGTTTGACCCATGGGTTAAACTCGACATAAATGGTTGACTGCGAAGGACGGAATCTGCTCTGTGTGGGGCATGACTTGGATTTAATAAGGGATATCTCAGGGGTTTTTTTGCCGAAGGGGGAAAGTCTGAAGGACTCCGAAGAAAATTTTAATAAATAATTTCTCTCCCGAAACAAATCACCCATTGGGAAAGGGAGATCTGGAAATTTGTGAGACCCGAAACCAGAGAAGATACAGAAGGAATCCTTTGGTGATAAGTGAGTTATGGCTCGGAGAGAAGCAAAGGTATTGTCTCGATTGCAAATGTTCATTGGTGTTAGATTGTAATTAAGTGTTGAATTTATTCATTTTGAAGGATGTCATACAATATTTCGTTATATCAGTGAGTTTGGATTCAGTTGTTTTGTATGCAGCAAAAATCATGTAGTGAAAGATTTCAAGCCTTTTCTTCTGACACGAATTGAGAGGAGTAAATTTTACTTTCTAAATGATATATGTCATGTATACCGATAATCGATATTCCTTAAGCTTATATCAATGAATCGTTAATTGGCAAAGTTACATAGAAAAAAAGCGAAGTCCATTAATTCGTATGTAATTAAGTTGTGAATACTCTTCAACCGAGAATCATGTAATGCGTATTGGCTGACATAGTTCAGCTGATAAATGTAAAGCCACAGCCGAGAAGATAAAACCTGGCACGTGTTTAGGTTGGATTCTCTTTTTTACTTTTGAAATGAAAGTAGCTCTATACTTGTACAGAACAGTGGGAAGAGAACAGTGCTGCAACCAAGATGATTGCCTACCAAAGATGGGGAAGTTGGTAAATTGTGTTACATGCTGTTCAAGTTCATATTTAAAATAAATCTGATTTTTTTAAAACTTGCATTTTAAATATGTAGACACTTAAATTGGCAAATATTAAATTGTTTAAATAAGCTATATTGGCAAACATTGAGACATTATATTGTATTTTTTTTTAAAAAATGACTTTATGCGCATATATGATATAACGGTACCAATTGTACAACCCCAGGTGGGTGGAGCTTAAGGTGTAGGGAACATTGTCTTCAGAAATAAATGACAAAACTAGATGTGATTGGTGCATTATGTAAGAGTTGTACTTTAAGTCAGGCTTTAAAAAAGTTGAACCTCCTGGTAACATTTGAAATTATGTTAATTCATACCTAGATCACATTTTGTATTTTTTTTTTTAAGATTTTTTAAAAATGTGGTAGACATGACTGAAAATGTGTCCGGTGTAATTAGATAACTCTTACCCCTGTCTAGTTGGTAAAAAAAATTATATGAAATTGATTGATTATATAATATCGACAATGAAGATCTGTGGACAAATGATAGTCATAAAAAATAACTTGTAACAGAGAACACATGATTTTCCGATACATAAAAAGAGCAACAAACAACTGAAATGCAATAGGGTCATCCAATAATCAAGTAATATATAACTTTCTTTTTTATTTATGGGACAGGACGTCTACACATGGAGCAAGTACAAAACGTAGATGTCGCGGAGCCAAGTCACAGAGCGCTGTGCGAAAACAGGCCTGCGGGATAGCCCCAAAATAAAATCTCTGTGGCACATGAACAAACAGCACGTGCAGACGGAATAAGATACACTAACAAAGGGTGACACGACTACCATCTGATACAATAACAACATTTTTTTATCCCTTTGAATTTGATGCCAATTCTGACTTTTTGCTTATAGAAATTCATGGAGTAACATAATAGAAATTGGGATACATCCGAGGAATACCATATTAAAATAAATAAAATGTCGCTCCTCACATGATGAAACCCAAATATACCAATACATTGTAATGTATATGTGCATGTATTATATAAAAAGGAAGACGACTCACAACAAATGCATACTCAAACAATGGAGCTTATTTTCATTTTCTAAGTGCACCGTCTTCCTTTCAAATGGTAAAATAAATGATTAAAAATTCGAAATTTAAAATATAAATAAATAAAACTAAATATGAACGTGTGTGTGTGTCTGTGCATGCATTTATATGTATACACCTTATTAGAAAAACTGGGAAAATAATTTTTTTAATAAAGGCCGTCCTTACAATAAAATCTATAGTAAACACACAATATAGCATTGAAACATATTGCATACACAAGGACATAGGAGAACCTTGGCAAAGGTCACAAAATAATGAAAATGGCGAGGGATTTCGAGAAAATGATTGAAATTTGATCGGATGAACAAGCCTCCAGATACACTAGAAAAACAAATACCCCGTCAAAATTTCTCAAAATAATAGATTGGAGGTCGTAAAGTAATTTCAACTACCCACACCCAACCGTGTTCCCAATATGTTAGTTACGTTTCCCCTGCATTTCAACCATGGCCGCCCTGTTGGTGGCCGTAGAGCAATTGCTCTGCCTTTATCCAGGCTTGCTCGTCTCGACCGTCTAAAAACTCTGTCAATCTGGTTAAAAATCAAATTTCCGCTCATATACTTGAAGATCTGACAATATATTTTGGTAACATATGTTCTACCAAAATCCCCGATCATTTCAACCATATCATAACAAATCTAACATCCTCGCTTTTGGAGATAGAGTACTGCAAGAACATGAACGTGTACCGAACGATTTGATTCACGTTAAGATTTTCAAAGCTGCATTTCCATTGGCTAATTCAAAAATCACCAGAACATTAACTGTAAGCGGTCGTCGTCAGATCTTCACGTCGGACATCCGAAACTTGATTTTAATCAGATTGAAAACTCTTGCAGACTTATTTAATTTTCCAAACTTTACACTCGTCAACAATAACAATATATTGTCTAGCATTTAATTGCCTACTAGAATGTAAAGGCCTATTTTGAAAAGATGAAACATGAGTTAAGTGTCTCAACCAGGAGCAAAGGCAGCTGAAGTGCTCTGGTCTGACCAGGATTCGAACAATGAATGTGAAGATGCGAGTCCTGCATGCTAACCATTGAATCACACGAGCTTCTTTTGCTAATAAATTAGTATGTAATGAAAACGGCAAAAAAATAGTTATCTGACAAGTGTTTACACCTGTATGTAGAGCATTGACTAATTATTGCGAATTATATAACTGGTTATGACTTGTTTATAACCTTGCCGTGTATTAATAACAAGGTATCAGTAAATTTTGTATTCTTTTCTCTTTGCAATCATTACTTTTTAAGGGCGGCATTTCTACTTCAAGTCTTGAATGGTTGACTAAATCGAGATATACGGTAGAAATATGCTTGGGTTAGCGTTACTGTCGCGTGTCTAGGCACACGTGTGGACCAGGAACTGTGGCATTATGTTGCGCAAGTCTGACGAGGGACTATCTCTCCAACTTCTCTAAATATTGACTTGAACTTAACTAATACCTGCCACAACATGGTCGGTGTTATTAGCTCCGTAAGTCCTCGGTGTGTGTGTGTGTGTGTGTGTGTGTGTGTGTGTGTGTGTGTGTGTGTGTGTGTGTGTGACGAGTCATCAACACTTGAAAAACTGTGTGGTGCAGAAGCAATCGAGAGTTATTTTTATAAGCAAGAATTCAACAAAGCTGCCGACCCAAAATTCGAAATTTAAAATATAAATAAATAAAACTAAATATAAACGTGTGTGTATCTGTGTGTGCATTTATATGTATACACCTTACTAAAAAAAACTGGGAAAATAATTTTTTTTTTATTTTTTATAAAGGCCGTCCTTATAAGCAAGAATTCAACAAAGCTGCCGACCCATCCTGGTCCGGGAAAGAACAGAATCCATGTCATTTCTGGTTGCTCATTTTTTATACCTTGTAAAGATTTTTAAAGACGTCCTGTTTTAAAATTTGGCACTTTATAATTTACAATTTGTGAACGTAATTTTAATGGTCACTTCGTAGTCATCACTGTACTGATATGCTGTTGAACTCTGCATAAGTACATACATACATACATACATACATACATACATACATACATACATACATACATACATACATACATACATACATACATACATACATACATACATACATACATACATACATACATACTTATACTGAGTGCGGCACGCTAGTTGCAAAGCCACTAGTGTTTAGTGAGAAGATTTAAACTTCGAACAAAATTGATAGATTTGGAGATAATCATATGTTTGTCTGATAGAGTTAACTGAATATGTAAGGTTGAACTCGTTTAGGATTTTGTCATGATTCATTATTTTCTGAATCACGCGAATAATGGTTGAAGAACCTTTCCATCCACTTTAACGCAAATCTAATATATTTGCTTTGTGGCATATTTCTTCATTTGTGAGCCTGGTTTTATGTTCTTCGATTAAATCTAGTCACTGGTCAACAGTCAACATTTAGCAAAGCTGTCATGAATTATATGCTTTAGACCAACAAGTTGCTATCCGCCACTTTTGATAATTATTGGACTTCCATGCGCGGGTAAAGATTTGACGATGATGATGATGATGATGATGATGATGATGATGATGATGATGATGATGATGATGATGATGATGATGATGATGATGATGATGATGATAGAAATAATGATGCATATGGCATATCGCTTGCTATATTTTGGTGAGAGGAATGAAAGTTTTAGCACTCCGACATAGTTTCAACCTTCATGAGCCCAATGTGAAGTTGACATGAGGTTCATATCTCACACTTGGATGATAATAGAAAATGTTTCAGTGTTATATATACATCTTGAAATTTCTAAGTTCAGTTAACAAAGGGGAAAAGCTTAAAATTAAGTGGCAGTTTCATGCATTGGACAATACACCTACAGTTTCTCCTCTGAAATTCTTATAGTTTTCATTGAATGTTTAAATTTTTTCAATATCACTTGTTTCTTTTCTTTTTGCTGGTCTCATTTTGCATGGTAGAATATTAGGATTAATCGGTTAGTCATGCTGAAAGAAACAATAGCTTGAATCTCATCCAGATACTCATTCTGATCTATGTGCACAAGAGAGAGACTTTGACGGATAGATTTAACTTCTGCAGGAGTTGTTTTATGGTATGTGCTTATTAAAAGCCAAGCAAGTGAAATACTTTTTACCTTGAACTGAATTTTCAACTGTAAATATTTGTTCTATACCTTCTCTTATTATTTACTATGATTTTGTAAACTCCAGAAATCATTAAAGTCAGTTGTAAGCGTATTGGTGTCTGAGAAGAGATTTCTGTTAACTTGTATTAAGTAATTATATATGTATGGTCAATTTCAGTGGCTATGTATCATCAATGGAAGTTATTTGATATACCCCTTTGTAAGTTTAATTGGGTCCCCACATCTGTATGTTAATATTTTAGCATGGTCTAATGTTGATTGATTAAACATTGATCTTTCCAGATTAGCTAGACTGTTGTTGTGATTACCCCCTCCCCCAGCACACACTCACACAACATTGATGCTCCTATTAGGATCTCCAGAATAATAATGAATGGTTAGGAACTGCTTGTTTTATATCAGTCTAAAAGTACTTCCAAAGCACATTATTTACCTAAATGTGTGATTTCTTTATGTTTGCTAGAAGGGTTTATAGAAAATTTTCACTTCTGTCACTGACAAGTAACATTGCATTTCTGTCATATACTCCTAAAATTTATAACTTCCAAACCTCTTCTTGACATTCATGAAAGATTGTAAAGGAATTTTGATTCTGTCCTAATGCTATGGTGGTAAACAAAGACCAAAAGCATTGAAGTTTGTAAACAATTTTAAATCTTTCAAGAAATGCAGTCAGTCATAACTCACAATCTAAAAAATGCAATGCTTTTTGCCGCAAAGTAGTCACTTGCCTAAAAGCGTAATACCATTTTTAATTTTGCGCACAAAAGGTTTTTCCTTTATACCATTCTACTAGATAATGTCTAAATATGTGATATATACACAACCATTTTGACCCAAATTCTTATGGAGGCAGGGTACAGTTCCGTAATTTGGCGCAAATTTCTTAACTTAAGGCTATGGTGTGACTTTTTCAGTAATTATTGTCTACTAATTTAAGATAGGGATATATTTGTGAACTAGGTGTTTCGGGCTTGTGTTGTTCTTGAAATTGATGTCAGGCATGTACACCTTCCATAGTTACTCTGCAATATGTTGATAGTGAAATACCAAAAAGTTGTCTAGGAAGAAGAGCTAGCCTCTCCTAACGGTAAACACATGGGGGGGGGGGCAACGAGCATATCTCAAAAACGGCTTGGATGACTACTATTTTCAACTGCATCAGCCTGTTTTTAGTACGCACTGTTTGGCAGAATTGTCATCTAGGAAAAGGGTTTGTGTTTGCACAGTGAGTCCACATGGTGTCGAAAATGACCTTCGGACATATAAATTGCAGGTATAAATTTGGGGTTGGGGTGCATAAACTTCTTCTGCTATGAACTGCCACTGACTTCTCTGATCAAGTGGATAATATTTTTATGCTTTGTTTTAATATAGGTATCTCAAAATATAGACATTCTTGACCTCACTTGTGTATTTGATTTTTTATGATTTTTTTTTTGGTACTAGGTCACAGATTGTGACATTAAATTTGTATATAAAAACTGGCCCCTGCCCCCTGAATGTGCCGCACGTCATTCGGAGCAAATCGTTACTAACGGTAAATCTTCACCACCCGAGTTTTCAAAGCTATATCTGAGTGAATAATAAAAATAATTGTAGTGGAGTGGAGATTGCGAAGGTCACCAAAACATGCCCTTTTATCGGTATGTCAGATCTCCACATCAGGCTGTAGAGATCTGATTTCAATCAGACTGCATTATCTTATCCTAACATTTTACTTGTGGGCAAACTCTCAGATCGAAAGAGAAGACAAAAGGATTCTGTCCTTCCTTACAGATGCGTCACTCATTGTTATGCTTGATTTTCCAAGGCGTTTGGGATGCCATTTACAGTTTATAGCGCACGCAATGCGCACCAATGTTTCAAAAAGGCTACAGGCTAAGGGACCAACCTTTTGTGCATTGGAGTTACGAAATCATTGCATAATGCATTCCTTGCCTCTTCCCTCCCCAGACTAACCCGAAGGTCTGGTAAAGTTCACGTCGTCTGCTTTCAGAGTTCATGACCTACTTAACAATAATAACTAATTTCGACTTTGGGACGTACATTAATTATGTAAGAATTAGCTAATACGAGCGATTTTCAGCGTAACACCATAATCGGGTAAAGTTACGTAATTATATAGCGCAGAAGGTAGAAGAGATTTCTGAAATATATTTGTACATTGAAAAAGGTATCGTAGTATTCAGCTACAACAAATTATACTTTTGTTTTAAAAAAAAAGAAATAGCACTAAGTTACAACAATAACTGATCTTTGCTTTAATTCCTGGGCATTCTTTTTACCCAATAGAGCATTTGCCCAATTGAGGGACTCCAAATCGACCAGACAAATAGCCAAAAGCTAAAATGCACGCGGAGTACAAGTATACAGTAGTAGATGAAAAGGCTGATTCTGGCGCAAAAGTTATCCCCATCCTCAAAACAAATACAAATTACTTCTCTTAAGACCTTAAAACACCAAAGTTTTTTCACCTACACAAAAACTAAAGGCTGATTCTAGCGCAGATATAATTGTATAAGGTAATTACCTCTCTCAGTAGATGAAAAGGCTGATAATTGTATAAGGTAATTACCTCTCTCAGTAGATGAAAAGGCTGATAATTGTATAAGGTAATTACCTCTCTCAGTAGATGAAAAGGCTGATAATT